>JAOXOE010000073.1:9681-20669 GCA_028565055.1 Phoeniculus purpureus
AAACTAATAAGATAATTGAAATTTTAAAAAGTAAAATAATCAAAATATAGTCAAATAAAGTAATAGAAATAAAATAAAGTAAAATAAAATAATGGAAATACAGTCAAATAAAGTAATTCAAATAAAATAAAGTTAAATAAAATCAAGTAATTAAAATGAAATGAAGTAAAAGAAAGTAAAAGAAAATAGGCAAAAGAAAATAAAGTCAGATAAAGATTAAAAAATGCAAGAATAGAATAAATTCAAGTAGTTGTAAAATAAAAATACATTAAAATAAATGTAAAATAGGAATATAATGAAATACAGTAAAACAACAAAACAAAGAAATAAAATAAAGTCAAATACAAATAAATAAAAGCGAAAAAATAACATAAAATAACAATAAATAAAATAAACAAAAATACAATAAGATAATAAGTAGACAGAAGAAAATTAAAAGAGTAAAACACTAAATAAAGTAAAGTAGCAAATACAATAAAGTAAAAACAAAATCAAATAAACAGTGACGTCGAATCAGACCAGACCAGACCAAGCAGGTCCAGCGGGCCCAGCCCGGCCGTGGTTCCGGGCCGCGGGGCCACCCCCAGGGCCTCCTCTCGGCCCGCGGCGGCTATTTTGGGCTGGAAGCCCCCGCGCTGGGGTCGGCCCCGTGGGAGCGGCCCCTGCAGGGCCGCCCTTGCGTGACTGGGCCTCCCCATCGCCGCCACAATCTAAACATCGCGATTCCTGTCCTGGGCCGGGCTCCTCAATCGCAGGAAACGGCTCCTGGGGGCTGTTGACGCCGGGATCCGCTGGGAACAGCCCCAGCGCCGGCTGCGGGATTCCCCCTCCCCGGGATCATGGCGGGGTCGGCGTGCGGGGCTGTGGCCTGTTTCCTTGGGCCCAAAGATGGGATCCCAAACCCGATCCAAACAGGAAAAGGGGCAACATTTCCCCCCCCAGGAAGGCCCTGCCAGAGCAATTTTTGGCTTGGGGCAGTGATCAAACCCCAACAAAACTCCAGATCCTGGGATCTGGAGTCCTGGGGTACTGGGATCTGTGGTCCTGGGATGCTGGGATCTGGCGTCCTGGCGTCTACCACTGGCTGTAGGATTTGGCAGCACTAGACTCATGGGAATAGCGGAGAATGTCAGATCCTTGGGATAAAGGAAGGATGTTGGAGCAATGAGGGTCCCTATTCCGGAGCATTCCAGAGCATTCCTGAATCCCGTAGGGTCCCATGTTGTGGTAAGGAGGTTCCCCCAAGCCCTAGAGATCCTTGGGATCTGCTCTCAGGAAGGGCAGAACCCAGGATGTCCAGAACCGAATCCCGTGTGGGATTGGCACATCCTACTTCACAGTCCCCTGTCTCTCCCTCCAGTCCCCATCGCTCTCCAGTTCTGTCCCAAAGGCCACCCCACAGTGGCCACTAAGGCCAGGCAAGGGTGGTTTTGGGGCTGTTTTAGGAGGGGGTTGGGGTGGTTTTGAGGTGTTTTAGGGTGTTTCAGGGTGATTTGGGGAACTTTGTGGGTGGTTTAGGGTGGTTTGGGAGTGGTTGGGGGGCTTTGGGATGTTTTCGGGTGAATTTGGAGGATTTAGAGATGGTTTTAGGGTGTTTCAAGATGATTTGGGGGGCTTTTGGGGTGTTTCAGGGTAATTTGGGGGGCTTTTGGGGTGTTTTAGGGTGGTTTTGGAGTGGTTGGGGGCTTTGGGGTGTTTTGGGGTGAATGTCAAGGATTTAGAGGTGGTTTTGGGGTGTTTCAGGGTGATTTTGGGGGATCTGGGGGTGTTTCAGGATAGTTTTGGTGGGGGTTTCAGGGCAGTTTTGGATTGTTTCAGTGTGGACATCAGGGTTTTGGGGTGAGCTTGGGTTGTTTTGGGGTGGTTTGGGAGTTTAGGTTGGTTTTAGGGTGATTCAGGGTGGGTTTGGGAGCTTTGGGAGTGTTTTGAGGTAGTGCTGGGGTGTCTTGTGGTGATTTTAGGTGGATGTCAGGGTGATTTTAGGGCTTTGGTGAGGGTTTCAGGGTGGGTTTGTAGTGTCTTAGGATGTTTTTTGGGCTTTGGTGGGTGTTTTGGGATGATTTGGGGGGGTTCAGTGTAGTTTTGGGGTGGTTTTGGCAGCTTTGGAGCTGTTTCAAGGTAGTTTTGGTAGTTTTGGGGTACTTTGAAGGGGGTTTTTTGGGTGTTTCTCGGAGAACTGGCTCTGACCCCATCCCTGCTCTCTGCAGGAAGATGGGGTGCCGAGCCTGGGGCCGGGTGATGCTGGCGATGATGACGCTGTCCTTTGGCCTCGCAGCCGGTGAGTACCGACACTGTAAACTAATCCCTTGGCTCCTCGGGAACGTCGCTTCACTCAAAATAAACCAGTGGGATGAGCAGCTCCTCAGAGGCTCCTTGGGGACCCACGTAGTCCCCAGGATGGGGACAACCCCCACCCCCAAGACAGCATCCGGCCCCGCAGGGAGGATCCCAGCTTAATTAATTAGGGTTCGTCAAGGGCTTTGACGTCACCAAGGGGAGATGGGCCTGCGCATGCAGCTCCACGTGGCTTTTTCTCCATGGGATGATGGGATCTCAGGGGAATATTGGGATAACTGGTCTAAAAGTAGGGATAACTGACCCCAAAACGGGGAGAATTGGACCCAAAATGGGTCTGTAGAGTGTGAAATAGAGATAAAAGGATACAAAATGAGAATAAAAGGGTACCATATGGGGATAAAAGGCTACGAAATGAGAATACCTAGACTGAAAATGGGAATAACTGGCCTCAAATTTGGGATCATTTGCCCCAAAATGAAGGTAATTGGCCCCAAAATGGGTCCACAGGGTATAAAATGAGGATAGAATACTATAAAACCAGGATAAAAGGCTAAAAAACGGAGATAAAAGACTGTGAAATGAGAATATCTGGGCTGAAAATGGGATATCTGGAGTCAAATTGGGAATTACTAGCCCAAAAACACAGATAATTTGGCCCAGGAGGAGTCCACGGTGCATGAAATGGGGATAAATGGCTACAAAATTGAGATAATATGCTATGGAATTGGGATAATTGGACTAAAAATGGGAATGACTGGCCTCAAATTTGGGATCATTGGCCCCAAAATGGGTCCATGGAGTATGAAAAGGGGATAAAGGCTATTAAATCAGGATAAAAGGCTACAGAATTGGAATAACTGGACTAAAAACAGGGATAATTTGCCCCGAAATGGATCCCCCATCCCCACTAGATCTCCCCTACCTCCTGTCCCCATCCCTATCCTGACACTGGGTGGCATTTGGGGCATGTGGGGCAGGGTGGGGACTGGCCGCAGCCGTCCGTCTGCCTGTCCCGTGTCCGCCATCCGTCTGGCTGCCCTCGTGCTGACCCTGCTGATTCCAGGAGAGATATTTTCTGCGCAAAAGGGCAGAGCTAAATTGGGATGTCGGGAGCGGGACCGCCCTCTGGGCTACTCCAGCCCCCTGAAACTGGGAAGTGTCTTAGAGGGGGGAGCTGGGAAAAGCTCCGGGAAAGATCCCAAATCCAGCACCCAGTTCCCACAACCCATTGGGGACGGGCTGGCTGAGTTTGGGTGTTTGGTCGTGTCCTGGCTCCTGGGACCCCACAGGCAGGATGTGATCCAATTGTGAACCAGTGGATCCCGATTACTCCCAGCTGGTGGAGCTGGATGACCTTCTGCTGGATCCTCAGGGGCACAGGGCAAGGTGACCTTCATCTTTGGGGCTGGTGGTGGTCCCAGGGCCCATAGTCCAAATTTGAACTGAAGAGTTTTTAGGAAGGAGGTCTTCATACCCAATAACCTCAAGCGCCTTTAGGATGGGAGTCATTGTCTGGATGACCTCAAGAGTTTTGGTTGAGGGTCTTCATCCCATTGACTTCAGTAGCCTTTTGGGTGGGGCTCTTCATCCCCAATGACCTCAAGAGCCTTTAGGATGGAGACCATCATCCCAAATGACCTCAAGAGTCTTTAGGATAGGGGTCAACATCCTCAATGACCTCAAGAGTTGTGGTTGGGAGGTCATCATCCCCAGTGACTTCCAGAGACTTTAGGATGGGGATCATCGCCCCCAATGACCTCGAGAGCCTTTACAATGAGGATCATTGTCCCAAATGACCTCAAGAGTTTTTAGGGTGAAAGTCATCATCCTCAATGACCTCAAGAGATTTTAGGATGGGGGTCATCACCCCCAATGACCTCAAGAGCCTTTACGATGGGGATCATTGTCCCAAATGACCTCAAGAGTTTTTAAGATGGAGGCCATAATCCCAAATGACTTCAAGACTCTTTAGGATGGGGGTCATCGTCCGTGATGACCTCAAGAGTTTTTAGGATGGGGGGGTCATAATCTCCAATAACCTCAAGAGTCTTTAGTATGGGAGTTGTCATCCTCAATGACCTCAAGAGTTTTGGTTGGGAGTCATCATTCCCAAAGCCACTAACTCATCCCAAGTTGGGCAGTGGGGTGGTGGTGCCATGGCACAACACGGTGTCATCCTCCAACCCGCAGAGGAGCTGCTGTGCGCCTGCGATGTGCCCCACTGCCACGTCCCCACCTGCACGGGCAGGGTTTGCTTCGTCAGCAAGAGGAGGGAGCAGGGCACCATCACCCAGCACAAGGGCTGCTTCTCCCAGAACATACTGGAGAACTGCCAGGTGCCCATCATGGAGCAGTATGGCACCCGGTGCTGCAACTCCAGCATGTGCAATGCCAACCTCAAGATCTTCCTGCGAGGTATGGGGTTGTGGTGATCTCTGAGGAGCTGTGGAGATGTGATTGGGTCTCCAGATCAGCCATCTCTTCATGCAGTGCTTTGAAGGGCCACCTTTCCGAGGTGGGACAGGGCAGGGAGGTGTCCTGTGCAATACCTTCATGGGTTAGGTCTGCAGACATGCTGTCCATAGGGTTGACCCCAATGCAGAGCCACCTCCCCAGGTCCCAGACCAAGTCCCATGACCTCCAGACCGATCTCCATGACCTCCACCCTCCCAGATCCCAGACCAACCCTCAAGACCTCCACCCTCCCAGATCCCAGACCAACCCTCAAGACCTCCATCCTCCCAGGTCCCAGTCCAAGCCCCTTGACCTCCATCCTCCCAGGTCCCAGCTGCAGTTCCATTACCTCCAGACCAAGTCCCATGACCTCCATCCTTCCAGTTCCCAACCCACGCCCCATGATCACCACTCTCTCAGGTCCCAGACCAACCCTCAAGAACTCCATCTTCTCAGTTCCCAGCCCAAGCTCCATGACCTCCATCCTCCTGATTCCACCTTCATCCTCCCATCCATCATGTCCCTCTTCCAGGAGAAGAGGCCCTGGAGAAGGGTCCTTCCCTACCCAACCTCCTCCTGATGATCTTCGTTCCACTGCTGGCCCTCCTCGTCCTCGCAGCACTCATGGTGCTCTTCTGCTGGAAGGTGGCCCAGCAACGCCACAAGAAGAACGACCTGGGGGACATGGACCTCATGCTGAAGGCATCAATGGTGGGAGACAGCACTTTGGAGGTGAGTGAGCACTGGGATGCACCCTGAGGTGCAGGAGGGAGGGATATCCCGAGGGTGGACTGACCCCACTGCTGCTCTGGCTCTGCAGGACCTCCTGAACGATGATTGCACCACAGGCAGCGGCTCAGGGCTTCCCTTCTTGGTCCAGCGCACGGTGGCTCGGCAGATCACCCTCGTGGAGTGTGTGGGTGAGGAGAGCATCTGTGCATGGGGGGAACATGGCCCTGGTGAACCCCAACACCACCACTCCACCCCCAGGAGCAGGGTTGGACCCAACCCCCTCATCCAAAACCCCATGGAGATCCCAAGTTCTCATGGTTGGGCAGCAGTTGGCCAAAGCCAACGGAGTTTGTGCTGCTCCATCATTCTTCTACAGTGGGAAGCGAGGTCACCACATTGGGTGTGGGATGGGCACCAGGGTGCGGAGGGTCCTCCTGACTTGGTGCTGTGGCCATGGCAGGTAAAGGCCGCTACGGCGAGGTGTGGCGAGGCATGTGGCATGGTGAGAGCGTGGCCGTCAAGATCTTCTCCTCACGTGATGAGCAGTCATGGTTCCGTGAGACCGAGATCTACAACACCGTCCTCCTTCGGCATGACAACATCCTGGGTGAGTAGGTGCCACATCCCAATCTTAAAGGGAGTGATTCAGGTTCATGGATTCACTCGGGGTTGAATTAAGGAGATGGACTCCACAGGTCCACATGAATCCACTCTGCATGAATCATAGAATCATTGAGTGGCTGGGGTTGGAAGGAACCTGAAATATCACCTAATCCCAACCCCCCTGCACAGGCAGGTCCACCTTCGCCAGATCAGGTTCCTCAGGGCCCCAGCCAACCTGGCCTTCAACACTTACAGGGATGGGGCAGCCACCACTTCCTTGGGCAACCTGTTCCCGCATCTCCCCACCCTCCCAGGACAGAATTTGTTCCTCATGTCCAACCTCCATCTCCCCTTTTCCAGTCTGGAACCCTTTCCCTTTGGCCTATCCCTATGCAGCCAGCCCTCCTCCAGCTATCTTGGAGCCCCCTTCAGCTACTGGAAAGCTGCTCTGAGGTCCCTGGGAGCCTCCTCTTCTCCAGGCTGAATAACCACACCTTGCTCAGCCTGTTCTCACAGGGGAGGTGCTCCAGCCCTCTAGAGGTATAGGGGTTAGGGAGATGTTGGGATGAAAGCTGGACTGGGTTATACTGGGGCTCCTTTCCAGCCATGAGGATTTGATGATTCTTTGATAACAGTCTCAGCACCATCTGAATCTTTCCCCTTTAATCTGTGCTGCTAGGGGTGCTCTTCTCCCACCTCCAGCATCATAGGGGACCCTATTCCCAGAGTCTCAGACAAAGCAATAGCCAGTCAGTTCTTGAGAGAGACGGCAGCTCCTCATGTTCTCAGGGCTCAAACAGAGTTGTTGCAGATTGGTTGGCAGAGCTCTGCCTGCTATAGAGTGTAGCTCTCCCCCATCACCCCGTTTGAGTCCTCTTGCTTGAAGTCTGACAGTAGAGGGGCACCAGGGTGTAACGGGGTGGACATTGTAGGGTGGTGCCGTGATCCCAGCTCTCCTCCTCAACCAGGTTTCATCGCCTCTGACATGACTTCGAGGAACTCCAGCACCCAGCTCTGGCTCATCACCCACTACCACGAGAACGGGTCGCTCTACGACTACCTGCAGAGGACGGTGCTGGATGTGGAGACCTGCCTGGGCTTGGCCTCCTCCATCATCTGTGGCCTCGTCCACCTCCACGTGGAGATCTTTGGCACCCAGGGCAAACCAGCCATCGCACACCGTGACCTCAAGAGTAGGAACATCCTAGTGAAAAGCAACCGGCAGTGCTGCATCGCTGACCTGGGTGAGAATGGGTTGGGATGGGGAATCCTGGTGATAGGGGAATCCCGGGGATGTAGGATCTCAGAGACACGGGGTTCCAGAGATGTGGGATCCAGGGATGTGGTGACCTGGGGATGTGGTAACCTAGGGATGTGGAACACCAGAGATGTGATAAATGGGGGATTCCAGGGCTCTGGGACCCCAGGGGATATGGGATTATGGGGATGTGGGATCCAAGGGCTATGGAATCCTAGAGCTCTGGGACCCCAGGGATATGGAAACCCCAGGGATGTGATAATCAGGGCTATGAGACACCAGGGCTATGGGACCCAAGGGCTATGGGATCCCAAGGAAGGCTATGAAACCACAGGGCAATGGAACCCCAGGGCTATGGGATCTCAGGGCTATGGGACCTCAGAGCAGTACCAGTGACAGGATCCATCCCCATTCCAGGCCTGGCTGTGATGCATTCCCAGGGCAGTGACTACCTGGACATTGGCAACAACCCACGGGTGGGCACCAAGCGCTACATGGCCCCAGAGGTGCTGAGTGAGCAGATCCACACCCACTGCTTTGAGTCCTACAAGAAGACCGACATCTGGGCTTATGGGCTGGTGCTCTGGGAGATCACCCGGCGCACCCTGGTCAATGGTGAGTGGCTCCCAGTTGACTGCTTCAGGACACTACTAGCAGCTCCCAGTTGACTGCTCCCATTGTCTGCTGCTTGGTTGCTCACAGTGGCTCCTGGTTGGCTGCTCCTAGGATCTCCCATGTGGCTGCTCCCAGTGGCTTCCAGTTGGCTGCTCCCAGTAGTTCCCAGTTGGCTGCTCTTTGTGGTTCCCATTTAGCTGCTTCTGGTGACTCCCAGTTGGCTGCTCCCAGTCACTCCCTGTTGACTGTTTGCAGTGGCTCCCAGTTGGCTGTTCCCAATGGCTCCCAGTTGGCTGCTCTCAGCAGCTCCCGGTTGGCTGCTTCAGGATGCTACTGGCTGCTCCCAGCTGTCTGCTCTGAGTGGCTTCTCCTAGCAGCTCCCAGTTGGCTGTTCCCAGTGACTCCCAGCTGCCTGCTCCCAATTGTCTGCTCCTAGTTGGCTGCTCCCAGCTGCTCCCAGTTGTCTGCTCCAAGTGGCTTCTCCTAGCAGCTCCCAGTTGGCTGTTCCCGGTGGCTTTCAGTTGTTTGTTTGGGGGGATTTGGGGCAGTTTGAGGGCATTTTGGGGGTTGTTTTTGGGGTTTTACTAATGTTTGGGGTGATTTTGGAGTGCTTTGTGGTGGGTTTGTCTTATGTTTGGGGGGATTTTTGGGACTTTGTGGGGTTTTTTTGAGGGTTTTTTTGGATTTTCAAGGTTTTGGGTTTTTTTTTTCTCCTTTTCCCCTTCTCCCAGAAGATTAGCTGTAAATTCTAAACACTGTAATCTCGTGTCAGCACCCGGCTCCCTGATTAAAGGGTCCATTAGGCTCAATCAGCACTGTGTTTGTTCAGTGCTGATTAGAAAACAGGCAGCCGCCAGCGCTGCCTGGACAGCAGCCATGGCCCTGGGACCTCTGGTGGCCACTTGGCTTGCTATGCTGGAGATGGGTCGGGATTGTATCCCCCCTCATTCCACGTCTCAGCACCAGTAAAGTCCATTAGAATCATTAATTGAAGGAGGGTGCTGCTGGGAGAGGCAGCAGGTCGTCCCCCTCAGGCTCAGTCTGGCTGGATAATCTCATTTTCCACTCCAGATTAACCAGTTACTCCCAATTACCGCAGCCATGTGCTGAGGGTTGACCTTCAGCCAAGTTGGGTTTAACCCTTCCCACCACCATCACCTTCCAGGATGGGCTGTGGAGCATCCAGGGGAGTGGGGATGGGGCCAACCCACTAGATCCTGAGGGGGTCACTCTTTGGGGTACAGGGAGCTGGTGGATGCTGAGGGTGAAACAGAGGGGTTAAACCCTGCAGCCACACGGACAGATGGAGGCCCTAAGTGGAGATTAGCTGGGCCAGCTGGTGGGATCACTGTGGGGCTACTGGTTGGAGTTGTGGGGCTATGAGGTGACATCAGTGCTGGGAGATGATGTCAGTGCTGGAACTGGTGCTTGGTCATGGCAGGACTGGTGCTGGTCTCTATCCAGTGCTGGGTCGTGGTGGGACTGGTACTGGTCTTTATTCAGTGCTGGAACCAGCACCAGTGGTGCTGGAGCTGGTCCCAGTCACCTTGTGCCATCACAGTGAGATGCACTCCATGGGGACAACTCCTAGCCTGCCCCCCCCAACCCCAGGCCAGGATGGGGAGGGGGTCACAGTGACCCCATAATATTTGGGGTGAGGGGCCAACCGTGGTGTCCCCACCCCACAGGCATCGTCGAGGACTACCGGCCACCCTTCTTCGATGCTGTCCCCAGTGACCCCAGTTTCGAGGACATGAAGAAGGTGGTCTGCATCGACCAGCAAACCCCAGTCATCCCCAACCGCCTCTTCTCTGATCCGGTGAGTCCTGATGGAGCTGCCAGGCCCATCCCATCCTGTAGGTCCCAGTAGCCAGTGACCAGTGGTGGCTCGCAAGGTTCAGGACTGGACTCAGTTCTATTCAACACCTTCATTGATGGCCTGTATGAGGGAGTTGAGTGGGGGTGGCACCAGTTGGGAGGGAAGAGTCCATCTGCTGCAGGGTGGGAAGGGGCTGCAGAGGGACCTGGACAGGCTGGTTCAATGGGCTGAGGGCAACGGGATGGGGTTTGACAGGGCCAGGGCTGGGTCCTACACTTGGACCACAACAACCCCGTAGTGGCAACAACAAACCCACAGTGGCCACAATAACCCCCTACTGACCACAACAACCCCATATTGGATGCAGAATCCCAGTTCCACACAGCCCCAGTCCCAGAGCATCCCAGTCCTACAAGACCTCAAGCCCACATCATCCCAGTCCCACAGCCTCCCAGTCCCACACATCCTAGCAAACCCCTGACTCTGGGGAGGCTCTGGGACCACCTGGGAGGCACTAGAGCAAGTCCAGAAGAGCAACGAGGCTGGGAAAGGAGCTTGAGGAAAAGGCTGATGGGGAGAGACTGAAGGAGCTTTGGGGGTTCATCCTGGAGGAGACTTAGGGGGGACCTTCTCCCTCTCCCCAAATCCGTGAAGGGACGTTGTAGTCAGGGAGGGTGTCAGGTTCCAGGCAGCCAGCTCCAGGATGAGAGGGCAGAGCCTGAAGCTGCAAGGGAGGGTTAGGTTGGATGTTAGGAAGCCCTTCCTCATGGAGAGGGGGATCAGAGCCTAGACTGGACTGCCCAGGGCAGTGGTGGATTCCCCATTCCTGGAAGTGTTGAAGGACAGACTGGAGGTGGCCCTGAGTGCCCTGCTCTGGCTGATGGAGTGATGGGGGGGCCACAGGCTGGGCTGGATGAGCTCAGAGAGCTTCTCTGGCCTCCATGATCCCGTGAAACCCTCTAATTCCCCCCCCTTTTCCCGGTCAATCCCACAGGTTCTGTCAGCGCTGGCCAGGATCATGAAGGAGTGCTGGTACCAGAACCCCTCAGCCCGACTCACGGCCCTCCGCATCAAAAAGACCCTGAAGAAGCTTAATAATTCCCTGGAAAAACCCAAACCGGAGCAGTGAGATCCCAGTCGTGGGATGAGGATGGATCTTCTTGCAGTCTCCACTTTTCCCAACCCCTTCCTTGGAGCTTTTCTCATCCT
>JAOXOE010000081.1:0-12076 GCA_028565055.1 Phoeniculus purpureus
CCGCCATCCAACCCAGCCTCAAACACTTCCAGGCCGGGGGGGGGGGGGGTGCTAAAGCTCAGGATTAAACGACAAAACAACCCCAACACAAAACCCTCGGCTGAGCAGGGGGCCTCTCGCAGCCTCTGCCCCAGAGCCTCACGGAGGGAGGAGAGGAGCCGAGCCGCTGAGCGTGAACCCAGGGCTGAGCCAGGCAGAGGGAGGGAGCCGAGGGGCTTGTTAGTGGAACGGCCCTGCTTCAGCCCCCACCAGCCCCAGCCCAGGCACCTCCCGGTGCCCAGAGCCCGCTGCAGGCCCCGGGTTCACATCCGAAGAGCGGCGGCGCGTGGGGACCCTGGTGGCAGCTGCGGCTGGAAAGCGCCGGCGAGGCCGGGACGGAGACAGCAGCGAACCCCCCACGCAGAGCCACAGCACCTGGGGAGAGAGCTGGAGCTGCCTCCGGGGCAGCGAGCAGCTGCGCTCCGCACCCCGCGCCGCCGTGACTGATGAGCTGTGGCAGCGCCTCGAGGCCCCGCGGCCAGATTCCAGCGCCGGTCCAGCCCTGACCTGCCCGAGCTCCTGCAGCCCGGGAGCCCCCCAGAGCCCTCAGGGAGCTGTCAGAGCCGACCCTGCCGCTCGCAGCTCGATGCCCGAGAGCCCCCAAGGAGAGGGCGGGCCAAGGGGAGCATCCCAAGTGCTGCTGTGGGACCTGAGGGCCACCAGTGGCTCTGGAGCCACCAAGCTCCCCTCCTGCCTTGCCAGAGCTTCCCATCACCTTTCTGAGCTCCGCCTGGAAACGAGGAGCCTTTGAGCAGAGCCAAGACACCGAGCCCCCTGTTTCCTCAGGCAGAAGCCACCCTCAAACCCAGGGGCTCAGCGAGATCCTCTCCGGGTGGGCAGGCAGAGCCCCAACTGAACCCTGACGGCAGCAGCCCCCAGCGGCCAGGGTCCCCGCTCACTGCTAGCCCGGCCACGGGCCCCGGGTGCGTTACCTTCCCTGCGCCTCAGTGTCCCTCCTGCGCAGAGGCTGCCTTGGGGCCGGGCCGGGCCGCCGCCGCAGCGCCTTTAGGAAGCTCTAGAGATTGAAAGCACGAAGGGTCACTAACCATGAACAGGACCTCCGTCCCCTCTTCCCGGAGTGATCCTCCCACTGCCTTCAACCAATAGAAGCCTCCTAAAAGGAAACAGAGGGAAAATCGATTACGGCCGGCGCCACGGCCGCCCCCAGCCCCGCTCTGTCTCCTCTGCTGCTTCTCCCCAGCGCTCTGGGAGCTGCTGCCTCGGCCCACAGCCCTGCAGGGCGCCCACGACCCCCCTCACCTACCGGGGGGCTCCTTCCACCAGAGCTGGTGTGGGGTTTGCTGCCTTGCCGGGGCTTCGCTCGGCCTCTGCTCCCTACCCTGAGCCGCTTCTAGAGCTTCCAGACGTTTCCTTCCCTCCCTTCCAGGCCCCTCTGACACAGTGCGGGGGAAGAGCCCTGCGCAGGTCTCTAAAGGAACCTCCAAAGGCCCTCAGCTGGAACCCAGAGGCGCGCTCAGCTGCCCGCAGAGGGATCTGCTGCCCTTCTCACCTGCGGCACCCCGGGGCTGGCAGCCCCAGCCTGGTCCCACGGGGCTCCGCTCAGCCTGCACGAGCGGAGCTGGGGGCGCCTGCGCTCCGCCTGAGCGCTGCCCCAGCCCGTCGGCACCCTGAGAGGGGTCTCGCCCCAGCTGCCGCCCAGACAGCGGCTCCTGTCACACCACAGCCCCGGCAGGAGCAGCTTCCCGAGGGGGCAAGAGCTCCAGATGCGGGAGGCCGGCAGCCCTCCTGCCAGAGCTCAGAGATGGCACCGGGACGGGAAAACCGAGAGCTCCGCGCGCTCCGGCCCTGCCGGCTCGGGGCTGTGCGGCCCCGGCCCCGCGCGGCCGACGCTCCGCGGCCTGGCTCCCCCGGCACGCCCCGCACGAGCCCCTCCTCAGAAGATGGAGCTGAGCTCCCGAGCCGCTCTCTGCCAGCGGCGGGGGCCGCGAGAAGCCCCTCCTGCGGGACGAGGGAAGCGGCCCCTTCCCTCCGGCTGCTGGCAGCCCTTTGCCACGGGAAGACTGTGCCGAGCCTCGAGGCCCCGACACACTGGCCCCAACAGCAGCGCCAACGGATCTCCAGGGAAGGGGAGGAGAGAGGCACCGCAGAACCCAGCTGGACCCACAGACACGGAACCGGCAGAACCCGCAGCCTGAGGAGGGGGGCGGCTCCTCCGCATCTTCCTCCCAGGTGCCTGGGGAAGGGCTGTCGCCTCGGAGCGAGAGAAGCGGCAGCAGCCGGGCTGGGGCTGGGCCGGACCCCGTGGCTACTCACAGCAGGATCCGGCAGGCTTCACTGTTGATCCCCCCCATGGAGTCGTAGTAGGTGATGGTCTTCTTCCTGAAGTCTACGACCTGCACGGGGAGAGGGGGGGGTTACTCCTGGGCGACACCGCGGGCTCAGCTCCCCACCAGGACATCACCCCCAGGGTGAGATTTGGTGCTTCTAGGGACACCCCACGGGTCAGCGGACACCCCCCCCCAACACCTCCCCGGGGTGCTCTCCTCTCCTCAGAGCACCCCCAGCTGTCACTGCTGAAGCCACAGAGGCCAGGGGCAGCACTAAGTGGTTCCAGAGGTGCTCAGGTTCTGTTCTGGGGGCCCCACACCCCACTTCAGCTCAGCTGCTGCTGAGGAGGGGAGGCAGGAGCACCACAGCAGCCACTGGAAGGGCCGTGGGGCCCGTCGGGGGCCACAGGCGGATGCTATCTGCTCTGCATCTCTGCGACAGGAGCCCGTGGCGACGGCTCTGAGGCAGGCTGGTGGGAACGGGGAAAGGAGATCGCTCTCTGGAGACTTCCCCGGCCTGGCTTCGCTTTGAGCCCCCAACGCAGGCCTGCACCTCCCGAACCCCCCAAAGGCAGGAGACCCCAGTCCCCGGCCCGGGGAAGGCGCCGGCGGCAGCGACACTCACTGCGAGGCACCAGTGCACTCCCAGGTGGATGGGCACCAGGAGCAGGTCCACAGAGAAGACGTCCACCTTCTTGGTCCAGCGCTTGACAGCCTGGTAGCCGGCTGTTTTCAGCTTGGTGAAGAAGAAGGTGTTGAAGGCGTGAACCGCCGGCAGCCCCTTCTCCTTGCTCCGCTCCATCAGCAAGTTCATATAGAAGTTAATGATCTGCGGGCAAAGGAGGCAGCAGGGAGCATCAGCACCCCGTGTCCTGACCAGGCAGGGCCCTTCCCCTGCTGCTGCAGCGCCCACGAGTCCCCCTGACCCCTGAGATCTGGACAGACCGATTAGGACGAGGGGAAATGGCCTCAAGTTGTGTCAGGGGAGGGTTAGGCTGGATCTGAGGAAGAAGCTCTTTGCTGAGAGAGCGGCTGGGCCCTGGAACAGGCTGCCCAGGGAGGTGCTGGAGTCCCCATCCCTGGAGGGGTTTAAAAACCGAGTAGCCAGAGCACTTGAGGCCACGGTCTGGGGGTCAGGGAGCCGCTGGGATGAGGGCTGGGTGACCCTGGAGGTCACAGAATCATAGAATCATTAGGGATTGGAAGGGACCTCAGATCATCTAGTCCAATCCCCCTGCCAGAGCAGGTTCTGTTCATCTGCAGCCCCGAAGCAGCAGGCAGTGTCTGCTCAGAGCTCACAGGGCCAGCAGAGAGTTTCATCCTGGCACCCTGCACGGCTGGACGGCAGCCAGGACAGGGGCACAGGGTCCTCTGTCCTCCTGGCAACAGGTTTGAGCTCATTTGTCCTGTCTTTACCTGGGGTGAGAAACTCCTGAGCTGGAACAACACGAGCTGGGAGCTGTGCTGCTGCCAGGAGACTCACAGAACTACCCTGTGCGACTGGATCTAGGGGACCCTGCCCTGGCAGCGGGGCTGGGCTGGATGGTCTTTCGAGGTCCCTTCCAATCCCTAACACTCTGTGAAACCACAGGCTGGGCTGAAGGGACCTTCCCAGCTCCTGCAGTGTCACCCCCTGCCCTGAGCAGGGCCATCCCCACCCACAGCGGGGTGCTCAGAGCCAAGCTGAGCTGGGCTGGGGCTTCCCCCAGCTCTCTGGGGACCCTGGGCAGGGGTCTCAGCCCCTCAGCATCAGACATGTGCTGACATCTGCTCTAAGCCCTCCTCATCACCCCTTGTCCTGTCACCATCCTCCCTGACAAGGATCTCCCAGCCCTCCAGCAGCCCCCACCCCACTGAAAAGCTGCAGTTCCAGCAGCACCTCAAGAGCCTTAAAACCTTCAACAGTCTAGAAAGATCTTTGCCTGCAGCCACCTGCATCTCTGGCCTGCAGCCCTGAGCGAGTCCATGGCCGCTATCACCCCCCAAGAGCCTTCTCCTGCAGCCCCTGCTCTCGCAGGGTGCCTTTTCCCTGCAGCTTGCCACAGCGCAGCCCTCCTCCCTCTGCACAGCCCCGAGCCGGGCTCCTCACACCTCATCATTGAGCCAGTTGAGGTTGTTGAGGGTCTGGATGTCCTTGCGGGTGATGGTTAACCGAAAGGCTTCGCTGAGGACCTCGTCCTGGTTCCCGCCGCGGAACACGCTCTTTATCTCCTTCTCCATCTCCTGCGGGAGGACACCAACGGCACGAGGGAAGCTTCTGCCGCTCCGGCTCCGGACCTTCAGGCGGCATCCTCCCCACCCCACCCCACCCCACCCCAGGGGGGCTCTCTGCCCCTCGAAGGACACGGAGTCCCCGCGGGGCAGGCGGGAGCAGCTCCCGTTCGTACAGGCAGCTCTCAAGCAGCTCGGATCTCCCACCCACGCGAGGGGCTGTCTGCGGCCCCCGGGGGCTTCCGCGGGGACTCACCTCCGTGATCTCGGGGAACTCGTCATCGCCATCGGCTGACCGGGCGTCGTCCTTCTCCTCGGGGACCACAGTGACAGGGATTTCCTTCTCCAGGGGGACCCGGAGGTTCAAATCCACCAGGTCCTGCACCGAGTGCTCCTGCTCCTGCAGCCGCTGAAGGCAGAGTCTCGCGATTAGTGGGGTCTGAGGGAGCGACCTGGGGCTCACGGTCGCCACAAAGGGACAAGGACAGAGCGTGGCCACCCCAGCCAGGACCCTACCAGGGGAAGGGGCAGCTTTGCTTGGTTTTCCATTTCCAATTTGGTCACCGCTCTGTGACTTCAACAAGTGTGCTCCCCTGGCAGCCACGGGTCTTAGAGCCACAGAACCGTGGGCTGGGGTGAAGGGACCCTCCCAGCTCCTGCAGGGCCACCCCCTGCCCTGAGCAGGGCCATCCCCACCCAGAGTAGGGAGCTCAGAGCCCCAAGAGCCAGCCTGAGCTGGGACGGGGCTTCTCCCAGCTCTCTGGGTACCCTGGGCCAGGCTCTCCCCACCCTCAGCAGAAACAATCTCTTCCTCAGAAGAATCTCCCTCAGTTACTTCTAAGCCACCACCCCTGTCCTGTCCCACAGCCCCTGCTGACAGCCCCCCCACCTCTCTGATCAGCCCCTCTAAGCACTAAAGGCCCCACTGGCTGCACTTGATGATCTCAGGGCTCTTTTCCAACCTGAATGACTCTAGAACTCTAAGATCTCCTGGAGCTTCTCTTCTCCAGTTGAACCCCCCAGCTCTCCCAGCCTGTCCCACAGCAAAGGGGTCCCCACTCAGAGCAGCATCTCTGGGACCTCCTCCGGTCCCACTCCACCAGCTCCAGGTCTCCTCCAGTGGGCTGAGGAGCGCAGAGCAGGACCCAGCCCTGTGGGTGCCCCTTCCCTTCAACCACAGCCCTCGTCAGCCCTCTGAGCCATCGAGCACAGCTCTGGGTGCAACCAGCCAGCCCGCCCCTGATCCCACCAGTGGCCCAACCGCTAACCTAACTCTGCCCAGCTCACCACGAGCCCAGACCTCTCAGCACCACATCTGAACCACCTTTAAACACCTTCAGGGTGACTCGACCCCCTCCCTGGGCAGTCTGTTCCAAGCCCTGACTGCTCTGCCACTGAAGAAGTGTTTCCTACTGTCCAGCCCAGCCCTCCCCTGCTGCAGCCTGAGGTCAGTGCCTCTGGTTCTGCCCCAATTCCCTGTGAGAAGAGACCAGCACTCTCCTCTCCACAGTGTCCCTTCAGGCAGTCGCAGAGGGCAACGAGGTCTCCCTTCTTCCTCAGGCTGAACAGCCCCAGCTCCCTCCGCCCAGGCCTCCAGCAGCTCTGCAGCAGCACCTCAGCGTCCTCCCCGGGCCAGGAGGCTTTACCTGGCTCTGAAGCTGCAGCGCCAACGCTTTCTGCTCTTCGATCTGCCGCCACCTCTCCCGAGCTCTCGAGTCATAGACGCTGGTCCTGAAAGTGAGGTTTCATGAAGGAACCCGCGGTTCGAGCTCAGAGGTGCCGAACCAGCGCAGGGAAGGGGTACTCACAGTTCCTTGATCCAAAGCTCTGCCTGGAAGAAGGGGAGGCTGGAGAGAGGGGGAAAAGGACAAGTGTCAGCATCCTCCTGCCCGCAGAAAGGAAGGAGTCGCCAGAAAACACCTCCCCAAGGGCAGCCCCAGCGCTGGGGAAACAGCCAGAGCCACAGACAATGTTTTGTTGGCCTCAAGGAAGAGGTCTGACGGGTCTCCTCTGAGAGGAGCTGTAGCTACAGGGCCCCATGGCCCCTGTGCAGGGTGTTCTGAGCACCCTGGTCCCCCCTCTCTGCCCCACACCATCCCCTCTGCGGGTAACAGAGAGCCGGCGTCACCCACCTCCCCTCCAGACCAGGCTCTCACCTTGGTGCTGGGGTTCTGGAATCCTTGACGTTGAGTAGAATGACAGAGTCTGACCCTGCGGAGAGGGGAGGCCAGGGAGCACCGTTACCACCACAGCAAGCTCTCGCAGCACCAGCCCCAGCACAGCCCAGCCGGGTTTGGCCCAGACAGCACCACCAACCAGTGCCACGGGGCTGGTTTTACCTTCAGACTGCGTGCCGGATGCTGGTGGGGTTTCAGGCTGCTGCTGGGCAGAGGAGTTATTGGACTCAAAAATACCAGAGGGGTAACTGGGGGCGGAGTAAAGCGGCGCTTTGCGCGACGGCTGGTGCCGGGTGCCGAGGCTGCTGCTCGCCGGAGGAGCTGGTGTGACGCCGGGAGACTCAAAGAGCTTCGAGTTGGCGCTGGGGCTTTCTTTCACAACGGGTTTGCTGGAGTTTGAACACCTGGAGCTAGGAAGGAGGACAGAGTCAGCTCCCCACGGACATGTGTGTGGGTTGTGAGGCTGGGGGAGAGCCCTTCCCGCACTCACAGGTGGAAAGGGAAGAGCGAAGAGGGCTTGGACGTGGAGAACTGTTTGCCCGTGACCATCTGCAGCAGCTGCCTGTAGATCTCTCGCTCTTCCTCTCGAACTGTCTGCAGGGAAACAGCCACAAGCATCCAGCCAACACACCGCAAGGAGAGAGCAGACACTCGTGGGGAAGGAGGCTTGAGGGGTGGAAGCGCTTTTGGGGCCCTTGGAGAGCTCACCCGCCAGTTCTGCAGGGGAGCAGAGCTGAGGCAAACCCAGCACCCAACAGTCAGTTCAGGCCACTTCAAGCCCTTCCTGATGGCCCTAAAAGCGATTTCCTTGGAAAAAGCCACCCCGTGACCGCTCTCCCCAGCCTTCTCCTCACCTCTTCAGCAGTGCTGACAAACCGCCGCGGGGTTTTCTTGGGGCTGAGGAGGCTGCGGCGACAGGGGCCGCTCCAGGACGGACTGGGAGCTGATTTGATGGGAAAAGCCAGGGCATGGCAGTGGTGGTTGGATTTTCCCACAAAACTGTTGGACACTCCACTGCAAGGAGAGAGAAAAACCCACTTCCCTTCAGCCTCGCGCTTGTTCCGGGCCTGAGGTACCCCCGGGCGCAGCCAGGAGCGAAGGGACCCGGCTGTGCTGGGAAATCAGGACGCTCTGTGGGGGCTGAGGGCTGCTTCTCCACCACCTCCCTCCCGAGGGCTGTGAAGCCAGCGCAGGGCAGCAGATGGCACTGTGAGGCCAGAGAGCCTCCGGAGCTCCTGAAAAACTCTTCCCGCCACCTCCAGCGGCTTCAGGCTTCACCCACAGCAGCACAAAATGGCTGAAGGAGGCCCCAGGACACAAAAACTCTGCTCCCCACAGCGAGGTCTGTCCAGAACAGCAGGTCCCTCTCCTCTCCTGGCTGCTCCTCCTCATCCAACAGCAGGGAAGCCAACCCTTGGCTCGGTCTGGCACAGCTCTTCTCTCCCTGCAACCCACCACTGGCCCCCACAGGTGTGGAAAGGCCTGAGGCATGAGTGGGTTTGCACCAGCAGCAAAAGCAGCTGCTGCCCCCGGCGCCACAGGCCCTGCCCAGCACTGCTCTCACTTCCTCCCCAGCAAGGTTCTTTTTCTCCCCAGTTTCCCCAGTCCCGTTGCAGTGCTGCCACTCCCACCCCACACCGGTCCATCATAGCTCTGGTTTCCAGAAGGAGCCGCTGACGCCCCGCTATGCCCACTGCAAGCGCTGGCAGGCACCCCCAGACATGGACAACCTCGTCCCATGGGGCTACTTTCCACGCTGAATCCCCCTGGAGCTATCCCAGAGGATCAAGTGGTGGGGAAATCCCTCTCCGCTCCCCCCCCGCCCAAAGCTCCAAGTAGGTACCTGGGGGCTTTGCGAGCTTCAAGGTAGGAGCCTCTGCTCAGCCTGGGCTTCTGCGCCACGGAGCCCAGAGAGGGCACTGAGCCTCTCCACTGCCCATTGGCGCTGGAGCTGAAGGCTCGAGAGTCCCCTGCTGCCCGGTAGCTCTCAGGGCAGGAGATGTCTGCAGGGGAGAAGCAGAGCAGTGGTCAAGAAAGGGACAAACCTTCCTGCACAGGCTGCTCGGGGGAGGAAACAGCCTAAAGCAGTGATGCTGCTAGGGCAGGGAACGTCTCACCTGGGCTGTAATTGAGAGCACAAGAGGCGTTTCCAGCTGGGCAAGTGAACCCACTGCTCGTCTTGGGGAGAAACTGGGTGAGGAAATTGCAACCGTTCCGTTAGGAGAAAGAACAGCCCAGCCCTGACCCCCAGGGGAACAGACCCAGCAGGGGGAGGGAGATGTGTGACAACTCCTCTCCAGCAACAGCACCAGAAATCAGCAGCTACTGGAGCTATGGTCACAGAGGGCTCTGGGGTGGAAGGGAGCCCTGAAAGGTCATCCAGTGCCACCCCCAAAACAAAGCCACTGGGGTTTGCTGAGACTCTGCTGTGGTGCCCCAACCTGAGCATCACCAGCTCTCTGGTCCCCTCCTAAGGGCTGGGTATGGCAACAGCTCTTGGAGAGAGAGAACCCAAACTCCTGTATCAGCAGTGTAGGCACCTCAGGGCACCGCAGCGGGGCTGGGATTGGGGTGAGGCCAGGAGCCAGGGCACCCACCCAGGGGGGCACTGCCCTGCCACACAGAGGGTTGGGAGGGACCTCTTGGATCGCCCCATCCAACCTCCCTCCTCCAGGGCAGATCCCACAGGAGCAGCCAGGAGGGGCTGGGATCTCTCAAGAGCAGGAGACTCCACACCCTCTCGAGCAGCCTCGGCCACGGCTCTGCCACCCTCAGAGCCAACTGCTCCTGCAGGTAGGACTTCCTGCCTTCCAGTTGGTGCCAGCTGCCACCTGCCAAGTCCTGGCAGTGGGCACCACTGGAAAGAGTCTGACCCCATCCTCCTTGTCCCGAGCTGCTGCTCAGCATCAATCAGATCCCCCTTCAGCCTCCTTCTCTGCAGCTGAACAGCCCCAGCTCTCCCAGTCCCTCCAATCCCCTCCTCATACTCCACTGGACTCTCTCCAGTCCCTGTCCTTCTGGAACTGGTCGGCCCACAACTGGTCCCAGGACTCCAGCCGTGGGCTCCCCAGCGCAGGGCCGAGGGGGAAAATAACCTGCTGCCTCCCTCTTCTTCCAGCACCCCGGAAGGCGCTGCCCACGGGAGCCCCCAACCCCCGGGGAAGGGCAGAGGGACCAAGGGAACCCTGGACCCCGAACCTCCACCCTCCCGTCCGCAGCGACCTAAGACCCGCAGGACTCTCTCACCTTGGTGTTGGCCTGGGAGAGCCGCTCCCGGGGGCCGGGAAAGGCCTTGAATGCGGAGCCGTCCCGGGACTCCATCCTCAGGGTCTGCGCGGCCGCATCGGAGAAGGAACCGCCGTGAGGCCCCTCCGGGAACGAGCACACGGCAGCAGCTGAGGAGCCGATGCTCTCTGTCCCGGGGGCCGCTCGGGGCGCGGGCGACACCGACTTCCCGTCTAAACCCAACAGAAGTAACGAGAAACCCGTGAGGGACCGCGCGGCTCCAGCGGGGCTCGGGGCGGTGCGGGGAGGGAAGGCCGCGGCCTCCCTGGGGCCGGGCCTGGAGCCGGTACCTGAGGCAGCGCGGGGCCCGGCACGGGCAGCCCCGGGACAGCCCGAGCCCGCCGCGGCCCTCCCCTAGGGGCGGCCGGGCCCTACCGGGAGCAGGGGAGGCCCTCACGAGGCCGCACGCTCGCGCGCGCCTTTTTCCCCGGCCCGGTGGCGGCAACCGGCAACGAGGCGGGCGGAAGCGGAAGTGGGTGCCGGGCGCGACTGCGCGGGAAGTGACGTCACGGGCAGGGGGCGCGAAAGAAGAAGCGGCGGGAGACCGCTAGCACGGGGCTCTGCGCGTGCGCGGGGGCGGGGCGGGGCCGGCAGCGGCGCCGGGGAGGGGAGAGAACAGCGACCCCCAGCGGCCGGGGAGGGGACAGCTGGGAGAGGGGCGGCCCAAGAGACTGCGACCCTATGGGGAGGAGGGGCTTGCCCTATGGCGGGGGATGACCCTATGGAGAGAGTGATGACCCTGTGGGGGAGAGGTGATGACCCTGGTGGGGAGAGGTGATGTCCCTGTGGGAGGGGACTGACCCTACGTGGGGTTGATGACCCTATGGGAGGGGAGGAAATGACCTTATTGGGGGAGTGACCTTATGGGGAGAGTAATGGCCCTAGGGGGTGTGGGGTGACCTTATGGGGCGATGGTGACCCTAGGGGGTGGGGTGATAACGACCCTATGGAGTTCCTCCCAGTGGGGGGGAAACCCTATGAAGCGTCACCCTATGGGGTGTCACCCTCTGGCAGGAGGAACCCTACAGAGTGTCTCCCTACAGGGGTGTCAGCCCACGGGGGATCATTCTGTGGGGCAGCGACTCCCCATGGGGCAGCCAGCCCTGTTACAGTTGGTCCCGTTACAGTCGATCCCACTACAACTGGTCCCGTTACAGCCTGGGGGTGCTGCAACCAGAGTGATGCCTGGTCCCTACTGGCCCAGCTGGTGCCTACAGCCGATCCTGTTGGAGCTGATCCCGTTGCAGTCCGTCCCTGCAGCCCATCCTGACCCCACCAGAGCCAACCCTGCTACAGCCGCTCCCAGTACAGCCCATTGATCCCGTTACAGCTGATCCTGTGCCAGTGGGTTCCAGGAGAGCCGATCCCTTTGCAGCTGGTCCCGCTCCAGCTGATCCCCCCGCAGCCAATCCCATGACAGCCGGTGGGTCCCGTTACAGCCGATCCCGTTCTCGCCGCCCCGTCCAGCGATGGTGCCTGTCCCCGATCTGTCCCCCGAGGCCTCGCGGCTCCTGGTGTCGGCCGCCCTCTCCCTGGCTGCCGTCCTCCTCTTCCTCACCTTCGTCCCCCTCACCCCGCGGGGGGGGCGCCCGCCAGGTCAGTGCCCGCCACTACCAGCAGGGAAGGCAGACTGGTGCCAGTAAGGAGGGTAAACTGGTACCAGTAAAGGCGACACACTGGCATTGGCAGGGAATACGGGCTGGACCCAGTAAGGAGAACAGACTGGCACCAATAGAGGGGACAGCCTGGTGCCCAGAGACCAGTGGCCACAGGGAGGACAGACTTACCAGCAGGGAGTAGAGACTGGAACCAGTTAGAAGGACAAACCGGCACTAGTAACAAGCAAATACCATTACCAGCAAAGAATACAAACTGGAACCAGTAAGGACAGACTGGTATAAGTATGGAAAGCAAACTGGCACCAGTATGGAGGGCAGACAAGCACCAGTAAGAACAGTCAGGACAGACTGGAACCAGTGAGAACAGACCAGGACCAGTAAGAACAGACCGGCACCAGTAAGGACAGCTGGGCACCAGTGCAGAGGACAGCCCAGTAGCCACAGGCCCATCCCCAGC
>JAOXOE010000090.1:0-10541 GCA_028565055.1 Phoeniculus purpureus
AGGGGTCCCCAGAGGTCCCTGGGGGAGGTGGAGGGCTGGGGGACAACTACCGCTCGTCGGGGGCCGGGAGCCGGTCGAGGTGAGGGGCGCTGACATAGACGTGGCAGGTGGAACAGGCCAGGGAGGCTTCGCAGGCACCTGCAGACCCACCCCCATCAGCACCGGGACCCCCCCGGTATCGGGGAACCCCTCTAGGTACCGGGACAACTCCCCCCCACCAGCCAGCACCGGGAACCCAAGGGTACAGGGGACCCCCCTTCGCTACTGAGATCCCCCTCGTTATCGGGTCACCCCCTTCCCGGTCACCCCGGGGACACCTCCCCCCGGTACCGGAACCTTCCCCGGTCCCGGCCCCCGTCCCGTCCCGGTGCCAGCGCCCGGTACCGACCCTCCAGCTCCAGCCCGTGTCTCTGCGCCAGGTGCAGCAGGTTGTCCCCGACGCGGCCCTGCACCGGGACCCGACGCCCCTCCCGGTCCACAAACACGACGTTCACACTGCACCGGGACAACCGGGACAGGAGGGGGGGTCAGCACCGGGACAGACCCCTCCTCCCGCACCCCTGGGGCCGCCCCCCCTCCCCGTTCCGGGACCCACGGGGCGGCCTCCGGCGCCTCCGCTTCCTCGGCCGCGGTTCTGCCGCCGGGGCCGCTCAGGCCTCGGGTCGCCCCCCGCAGCAGCCGCCGGGTCAGGAAGCTGCTGCCGGCTGCGGCGGTGGACGCCGCCATGATGGGCGTCATGTGACCGCCGTGACGTGCCCGGCCGCACGTGACCCGCGCCGGTGGGCGGGGCCAAGGGCCGGGGCCTAACGCCCGGGCGGCCTCAGCGACGCGGTTGGGGGGGGACTTCACGCACAAGGGGACCTTGTGTGAAGGGGGGGGCCCAGGCAGGACCAGGGGGACTCCCCTCAAATTGGGGGTCCCGTAGGAAAAGGGCCACCGGACACCCAGACACCCCCCCACCCTCTGCTTGGAAACTGGCGAGTAATAGGGACAATTTGGGGGTTCTCACCCCCCAGTTTTTGGGAGGGGGCTCACGGGGATCTCAAGCAGCCACAGCCCAGCTTTAAATAGAAGTTTTATTGTGGGGGGCCTCACACAGACACACCCCCCCCCCCCTCAGCAAACCAGGTGCCACCGACTGAAGAGAGGGGGGCAACGACTCCAAACCCAGGACTCCCCCCAATAAAAGAGGGGGGGAGGAAAAATAGGGCTGAAAGCCCCCCAAAAGCTCCTGCTGGGGGGGAGAAGCTGCATGTGTCCCCCCAAATGGGGGGGGGAAAGAGAGGGGAACCCCCCCCAAGGGGAAAAACAACTTCTTATAAAAAACTCAAAAGCGATAAAAAACAGGGGGGGGCTCTGAGTCACTAAAACCAGGGCAACAGGGGGAGGGGCTCAGGCTGGACCCCCCCAGACCCTGGGGAGGAGGAATGTGGGGCTGGGGAGGGGGTCAGAGCCAGGGAGACCCCCCCATGCAGCAGGTTAAGGCAGAGGAGCCTGGGGTGGGGAGAGTGGGTCACATTCGGCTCCCAGTTACTGCTGGGGAAGGAGGGATAAAAATGGGGGGGGGGTTGGCTCTTGAAGACCCCATTTCCAGCACTGAGCGAACGAGGGGGGTGGGTGTCATGAGAAGTCCTCCCCCTATCCTGCAGCGTTTTGGGCCAGGCGGGAGTGGGGTAATGAGACCCCTTCCCCCAGCCCTGCTGGGGGGGTTAAAAGATCCTCTTCCTCTTCAGGTAGGAGTCGGCGTAGTGGCCCCCTAGCCCCTGCGAGTGCTGCCCCACGTAGCAGCCCTCGGGGCTGGGCTCCGGCGACGGCAGCAGCTGCGAGAAGCTCCGCTTGTGGCCCCCCCCGGGCGTCTGCAACCCAAACGAGCAATTGGAGGGGATCGAAGGAGGTTTGGGGGGCTGGCTGGTTGTGAGGAGGTTTGGGGGGGGGTCTAAAGAGGTTTGAGGGAGGTCTCCGAAATTTTACAGGGATCTGAGGAGTGTTTGGGGGTTCTGGGGGGGTCTGGTAGAACAGGATGAGGGGGGGGGGGTCCTGCTGGGAGATAAGGAGGGGGGGTTTCTATGGGGCTTTCTCAGGGTCCCCCTCCACCCCCCCCTTTCTGTTGATTGAAGAGAGGGTGGAAAGAGCTAAAAATAGCTGGGGGGGCAGCACGTGGTGTCCCCCCCCAAAAATAGCCCTGGGGGCTCACATTGCGGCCACAAGGGCCACCAAGGAGAAGGGAGAAGTTGGGGGGGGCACCACGCCCTGATTTCCTCCCCCCCCACCTTCCCCATCCAGAGTTCTCTGAGTCACCCTCCCCTGCCCCACCCGCGGGATCCCAGCACCAACCAGCAGCCGTTGACTCAGAAACCAGTTTGGCCTCCCAGTGCTGCCCAGTGCGGGCTGGGGAGGGAGGGGGATGACTCGTGATGGGGTGGGGTTGGGGAACCCCATAGCCACCTGGGGAGGATTTTTGGGGGTTGGAGGCCCTCAGGATCCCCAGGGATTTGGGACCTTCTGGAGCCCCTGGAGTTTAGGGATCCCCCAGAGTTCTGGGGTCTCCAGAATTTTGGGGTCTTTGGGGACCCTCAGGATCTCCAGGGATTTGGGATCCTCCAGGGTTTTGGGACCTTCTGGAGCCTCTGGAGTTTTGGGATCCCCCTGAATTCTGGGACCTTTGAGGTCTCCAGAGTTTGGGGACCCTCTGGAGTTTGGAGATCTTTGGGGTTTTGGGGTCTCTCTGCAGTTTGGAGACCATGGGGTGTTTGGGGTATGGAGATCTTCAGGATCTCCTGGGATTTGGGACCCTCTGGAGCCCCTGGAATTTCAGAATCCCCCGAGTTCTGAGGTCTCCAGGGGTTTGGGGTCTCTGGGAACCCTCTGGAGGTTGGAGACCCTCAGGAGTTTCAGGACCTTCTGGAGCCCCTGGAGTATTTGGGTCCCTCAGGGTTTTGGGGTCTTTGGGATTTGGAACCCTCAAGGTCTTCAGGACCTTCAGGAGATCCCTGGAGATTGGAAACCCCCACAGAATTTTCAGGACCCTCAAGGTCTCTGGAGTTCTGGAACCCTTGAGGTCCCTGAGGTTTGGGACCCTCCAGAGTTTGGAAACCCTTGAGATCCCAGGAGTTTTGGGACCTTTCTGATCTCCAGGGCTTGAGGACCCTCAAGGTCTCCAGAGTTTTGGGTTGCTTGACGTCTCAGGAGCTTTGGGAGCCTCCAGAGTTAGAAGACCCTCAAGGTCTCTGGAGCTTGAGGACTCTCAAGGTCTTCAGAGCCTTCAGGAGGTCCCTGGAGTTTGGAGACCCCACAGAATTTTCTGACTCTCAAGATCTCCAGGGTTTTGGGACCCTCAAGTTTCCCAGGAGGGAGTTTGGAGACCCTCAAGGTCTCCAAAATCTCTGAGGTTTCAGGATCTTCAAGTTCCCTGGGGTTTGGGAGCTTCCAGAGTTTGGAGACCCCTGAGGTCTTCAGAGCCTTTGGGACCTTCCAGAGTTTCCTGAGTGTTCTGGAGACCCCCCCCTCCCGCCCCGGGCCCCCCCCCCCCCCCCCAGTCTGTGTACCCCCAACGTTGGGACAACCTGGATGGGCTGGTGGGACCAGCTGGAGATCCCAAAGTTCTCCTGAAGTTGGGAGATGGGTTAAGGATCTTCAGGGAACCAGAAGACCCTCTTGGACCTCAGAGTTGGGCCAAGGGGAAGCAGAGCTTTATATGGGACCTCCCTGATGTCTCCAGCAGGTTGAGAAGCTGAAGCTGCTGCAAGATCCAGGGGTGAAGGCCAAGGGATTCCTGGGGTGGATCCAGCTGGAAACAGCAATCCCAGTAAGGTCAGTCTGGAAGGCTCTGGAGACGTTGAGGGTCCACAGAGACCCCTGATCCCACCTCAAAGACCCCAATTCCCATCCAAAACCCCAGATCTCACCTCAAAGACACTCACTCCCACCACAAAGACCTCAGATCCCACCTCAGAGGTCAGGGCTCTTCTCCATCACCGCCCTGTGAGATCCAGACCCTTCCTTCAGCTCCACCAATGTCCTTCTTGTGATCCTCAGGAGATGGAGAAGGAAGAGGAAGAGACCCGGGAGATCCTTCTCCCCAGCTGGCAGGGCAGCAGCTCCCATGGGATCACCATTGACCAGACGGATGACGGGGTCTTTGTCAAGAGAGTCCAGCAGAACTCCCCTGCAGCCAGGATGGGCGTCGTCAAGGAAGGTGGGACCCGGGGGTTCCTGGGTGGAGGGTTGGGGGGCATCTGGGTGGAAGCTGGAAGATTGGTGGGACCTGGGCCAATGTTAGAAGCAGGGAACTGGATGGAGGGAGACTGGAAGGTGGGACCTGGGTGGAGGAAGGAAGGTAGATCCTGTGTGGGTAGAGGTTGGTGGAACCAGGGTGGAGCCTGGTAGTTTTGAAGGATGTGGGTGGAGGCTGGCAGGTAAAACCTGGTCAGAGGTTGGAAGGTGGGACCTGAGCAGAGGCTGGAAGGTTGGTGGATCCTCTGTGGAGGTTGTGAAGGTATTTTCTTGGTGGAAACCCACGGGTTTTATGTCTCTTTCCCCCCATCTTGGTGCCTTCTCCACTGTTCTTGCCGCTACGACCGTGTGGGTGGGGTTGGGGAAGTCCCAAACATTTCCCCCCATCTTTTCTCCAGGAGACCAGATTGTCAGTGCCACTGTCTACTTTGACAACCTCCAGTCCGGGGAGGTGGCCCAACTCCTCAACAGTATGGGCCACCACACAGTGGGGCTTCGTCTCCAACGCAAGGGGGACAAATCGCCCCTCCCAGGCCAGTCCTGGTCCCACGACGTCTTCTCCCCCAGCAGCCCCGAGGTTGTCCTGGTGAGTTGGGTGGGGAGGAAGAAGAGGAGGAGGAGAAGAACTTGGGTTGGGAGTGGGTGGTGGGCTGAAGGATCTTGGAGCTATTGGAGGGTCATCTTGTCTCCTCCCCCTGCAGAGTGGTGATGATGAGGAGTACAGGAGGATCTACACCACCAAGATCAAACCCCGACTCAAGTCCGAGGAGGTGGTGGAAGTGGAGGCCAGTGGGACGCAGAGCAGGACCATCACAGTCACCCGCAAGGTGACCGCCTACACGGTTGACGTCAGCAGGCAAGATGGCTCCCAAGATGGTGACGTCATGGGCCCTGATGTCACCGTCCACATCCCCTCCCACCAGGAGTTGGGCCATGGGGCCAAGAGCGATGGCCAAACCCAACCGGGGTGGTCAACTGGCGGCAGCGTGGCACCGGGGGACCTTCCTGGCCCAACGGGGGCACCTTCTGGCCACAAAGTCACCGGGGTGGGTGGTTGGGGGATGCCAACACTGAGGACTGGGCCAGTGCTAGAGCTGCCGGGACATCCTGGTCCTGGTCCGACGTTGTCCAGGATTGAGACCAATGGGCAGCTGGGGAGCCCAGAGGTGGGTTTTCACCTCCAGGGTGCCAGGTTGGAGGGCAAAGGACACAGTGGGGACAGCCATGGGGTGAAGCTCTCCCACCCCGATGGCTCCACCCCTAGTCTTCAGGGGGGTGGGGATGGTTCTTCACCAACGGTTGAGGTGGGGAAGATCAAGATCCCCACCATGAAGGTGCCCAGATTTGGGGTCTCCACTGCAGGATCTGAAGCTCTTGGCCTGCAGGTGGGCACCCAGCTCCCAGACTCTCAGGTTCCGGTTCCGTCCATCCAAGATGTTGGGGTGATGGTCCCCACCCCAGAGCTGAAGGTCCCCACCCCAGAGCTGAAGGTCCCCAAGGTCCAAGGCCCTGGCGTTGAGCTCCCAGCTCCAACTGTGGATGGTCAAGGGGGTAAAGGGGTCATCAAAATCCCCCACCTGAGCTGCCCCAAATTCACAGCCATGGACTCCCAAGGGGTGGAACTGGTGGTCCCAAAGGGTGAGGTGGGACCAGCTGAGGTAGAACTTGGTGGCCCCAACGTGACCATCAAAGGAGAATGCAGAGGCCCCCAGTTCCAGAAGGTCAAAAGCCCCCAGATCTCTCTGTCAGACATGAACCTGAACCTGAGGGGCCCTCAGGGGAAGGGAGAGCTTGGTGACCCCAGTGCTGGGGTGGAAGGAGATTGCTGGGGACTGGGTTCAAAGGGGCTCAAGGTGGACGTCAAAACTCCTCATGTGGAAATTGAAAGCCCAGAGAGTGGTCTGAAAGGGCCCAGAATATCTTCACCAGACATGGACCTTCATGTAAAGGGTCCTCAGCTCAAGGACCAGGTGGGAGGTGGTTTTACAGGACGTCAGTTCGATGTTAAATGTCACAAACTGGAAATGGACCTGCCTGGCGTAGAGGTCAAAGGCCCCCAGATGCTGGAGGTCGACACCAAGACCCCAAAGATTTCTATGCCAGACGTCAACGTGGGGCTGAAAGGTCCCAAAGTGAAGGGAGACCTTGATGTCTCCATCCCCACGGTTGGAGCAGATCTGAAGGGACCTGGAGTTGACATCAAAGGCCCCAGCACTGACCTTGAAAGACCAGACATGGACATCCCCAGTCCTGGGGGCAAAGTGAAGATGCCCAAGCTGAAGATGCCCAAGTTTGGGGTCCCTGGACTGAAGGGAGAGGGCCCCAGTATTGAGGTGGCCCTTCCCAAGGGTGAGGTGAACATCTCTGCACCCAAAGTAGACGTTCAAGTGCCCAGTGTGGACATCAAGGAGCCAGAAGGCCATCTGAAGGGCCCCAAAATCTCTCTGCCAGACAGTGACCTCAACCTGAAAGGTCCCAAAGTGAAGGGAGACCTTGATGTCTCCATCCCCACAGTTGGAGCAGATCTGAAGGGACCTGGAGTTGATATCAAAGGCCCCAGCATTGACCTTGGAGGACCAGACATGGACATCCCCAGTCCTGGGGGCAAAGTGAAGATGCCCAAGTTGAAGATGCCCAAGTTTGGGGTCCCTGGACTGAAGGGAGAGGGCCCCAGCGTTGAGATGGCCCTTCCCAAGGGTGAGGTGGACATCTCTACGCCCAAGGTGGACCTTGAAATGCCCAGTGTGGACGTGGAAGTCCCAGAAGCAAAAGGCAAAGGTCTCAAGTTCAAACTGCCCGAACTCAATGTTCAGACCCCCAAGATCTCAATGCCAGATGTAGACCTTAGCTTGAAGGCCCCCAAGTTGAAGGGCCACTCAGACATTTCCAGCCCAAACATCTCGGGAGATCTGAAAGCCCCCCAAGTAGATGTAGAAGGTCCCAAAGTGGATGTCGATGTCCCTGAGGTTGACCTAGAATGTCCAGAAGGGAAGATAAAAGGTCCCAAGTTCAAGATGCCGAAGCTGAACATCAAGACATCAAAAATTTCAGTGCCGGACGTTGATCTGAACCTGAAGGGCCACAAAGTGAAAGGAGAGATGGACATTTCTCCTCCCAAGGTTGAAGGTGACCTGAAAGAACCTGCTGTTGGCATCAAGGGACCCAAACTAGACGTCAAGGTCCCTGATGTCCACCTGGAGTGTCCAGAAGCCAACGTGAAGATGCCCAAAGTCAAACTGCCCCACTTCAACATCTCTGGTCACAAGTTGGAAGGAGCTGATGTGGACGCTGAGCTGCTGAAGGCTGAGGCAGAGGTTTGTGGGACAGAAGTAGATGTTGAAGGTCCAGAGGTGGATGTTGGAGGAGTAGAAGGCAAATGGAAAGGCCCCAAGTTCCGGATGCCGAAGCTGAACATTAAAAGCCCGAAAATCTCGATGCCGGATGTGGATTTGAACCTAAAGGGACAGAAAGTGAAAGGAGAAGTGGACATTGGGGCTCCAAAGCTGGAAGGTGACCTGAAAGGGCCAGAGATGGACATCAAGGGGCCAAAAGTAGACATTGAGGCAGCAAATACTGAGTTGGAGTGTCCTGAGGGGAAGCTGAAAGGCCCCAAGTTCAAGATGCCAGAGATGCACATCAAGGCCCCCAAAATCTCGATGCCAGATGTTGACTTCAACTTGAAGGGCCCAAAAGTCAAAGGGGATGTGGATCTCTCAGACTTGAAGCTTGAAGGTGACCTGAAAGGCCCTGAACTGGACATAAAAGGCCCCAAAGTGGACACTGAAGCACCAGATGTGGACATCCATGGCCCAGAAGGGAAGTTCAAGATGCCGAAGTTCAAGATGCCCAAGTTTGGCATGGGGGGCATCAAAGCCGAAGGTCCTGAGATGGATGTGAACCTGCCAAAGGGAGACCTGGAGGTTTCCGGTCCCAAGGTGGATGTTGAGATGCCAAGCACGGACATTGAAGGTCCTGAAGGAAAACTGAAGGGCCCCAAGTTCAAGATGCCAGAGATGCATTTCAAGACCCCAAAGATCTCGATGCCAGACATTGACCTGAACCTGAAGGGTCCCAAAGTCAAGGCAGATGTTGATGCTTCCCTTCCCAAGATGGAGGGAGACCTGAAGGGCCCTGAACTGGGCATTAAAGGTCCCACACTGGATGTTAATGTTCCTGACGTTGAACTGGAGGGTCCTGAAGGGAAGCTGAAGGGCCCCAAGTTCAAAATGCCAGAGATGAACATCAAGGCCCCCAAAATCTCAATGCCTGATGTTGACTTCAACCTGAAGGGCCCCAAAGTCAAGGGAGATCTGGATGTCTCATCCCCGAAGCTTGAGGGTGACCTGAAAGGCCCTGAATTGGACATCAAGGGCCCCAAAGTGGACATTGAGGCCCCAGATGTGGACATCCATGGCCCAGAAGGGAAGTTCAAGATGCCCAAGTTCAAGATGCCCAAGTTTGGGATGGGGGGCATCAAAGCAGAAGGTCCTGAGGTGGACGTGAACCTGCCAAAGGCAGACCTGGATATTTCTGGTCCCAAGGTAGAAATGGAAGGTCCTGAGGGGAAGCTGAAAGGCCCCAAATTCAAGATGCCAGAGATGCACGTCAAGGCCCCCAAGATCTCGATGCCTGACGTTGACTTCAACCTGAAGGGCCCCAAAGTCAAGGGGGATGTTGATGTTTCCCTTCCCAAGGTGGAAGGTGAATTGAAGAGCCCTGAACTGGACATCAAGGGCCCCAAATTGGACATTGAAGCACCAAATGTGGACATCCATGGCTCAGAGGGGAAGTTCAAGATGCCCAAGTTCAAGATGCCCAAATTCGGGATGGGGGGCATCAAAGCAGAAGGGCCTGAGGTGGACGTGAACCTGCCAAAGGGAGACTTGGATGTGTCTGGTCCCAAGATCGATGTTGAGGTACCAAGTGTGGATATTGAAGGTTCCGAAGGGAAGCTGAAGGGCCCCAGGTTCAAGATGCCAGAGATGCACATCAAGACCCCAAAGATCTCAATGCCAGATATCGATTTGAACCTGAAGGGCCCCAAAGTCAAGGCAGATGTCAATGTTTCCCTTCCCAAGGTGGAGGGTGACCTGAAGCGCCCTGAACTGGACATTAAAGGCCCTAAGGTTGATGTTGACCTTCCTGATGTTGAGCTGGATTGTCCCGAAGGGAAGCTGAAGAGCCCCAAGTTCAAAATGCCTGAGATGAACACCAAGGCTCCCAAGTTCTCCATGCCGGATGTCAATCTGAACCTAAAAGGTCCCAAATTTAGGGGAGAAATAGATGTTTCTGGACCAAAAATTGAGGGTGATCTGAAAGAGCCAGATCTGGAGCTGAAAGGGCCTAAAGTGGATGTAGAAGTTCCTGGTGTTGAGATTGAGGGCCCAGAAGGAAAACTGAAAGGCCCCAAGTTCAAGATGCCGGAGATGCACTTCAAAGCCCCTAAGATATCGATGCCGGACTTTGATATAAACTTAAAAGGCCCCAATGTCAAAGGGGACATTGATGTTTCCGTTCCCAAGCTGGAAGGTGACCTGAAGGGACCTAAATTGGACATCAAAGGTCCCAAAGTTGATGTTGACCTTCCTGATGTTGATTTGGAGTGCCCAGATGCAAAACTGAAAGGTCCCAAGTTCAAGATGCCAGAGATGCACTTCAAGACCCCCAAAATCTCGATGCCAGACATTGATTTGAACCTTAAGGGCCCCAAAGTCAAAGGAGACATAGATTTGTCAGCTCCCAAGATTGAGGGTGAGCTGAAGGGCCCAGATCTGGACATCAAAGGTCCTAAACTTGATATAGAAGCTCCAGATGTTGATATTGAGGTGCCAGAGGGGAAGCTGAAAGGCCCCAAGTTCAAGATGCCAGAGATGCACTTCAAAGCCCCCAAGATCTCAATACCAGACTTTGATCTCAATCTGAAAAGCCCCAAAGCTAAAGGGGACGTTGATGTTTCTGTTCCCAAGCTGGAAGGCGACCTGAAGGGACTGGACGTTACAGTAAAAGGTCCAAAATTGGACGTAGAGATACCAGATGTAGAACTGGAAGGTCCTGAAGGGAAGCTGAAGGGCCCCAAGTTCAAGATGCCAGAGATGCACATCAAGGCTCCCAAGATCTCGATGCCAGACTTTGATCTCAACCTGAAGGGCCCAAAAGTCAAGGGAGATCTGGATGTGTCTCTCCCCAAGCTGGAAGGTGACTTGAAGGGCCCTGAATTGGACATCAAGGGCCCCAAAGTGGACACTGAAGCACCAGATGTGGACATCCATGGCCCAGAGGGAAAGTTCAAGATGCCGACGTTCAAGATG
>JAOXOE010000104.1:0-14621 GCA_028565055.1 Phoeniculus purpureus
CCCAATCCCCCCCAAATCCTTGCTGGGGCAGCTGCTGCTGCCGCCAGGGGAGGCTGGCACCGGCCACCCCGGCAGCACCCGGACGCCCTCCCTTTCCCGCTCCTGTGCCAGGCGCGGGGATCCCACCTGACTGGGCGCCCATCGCAGCCTCCCTGCCGGTGCCAGGCACTGCCAGAGCCCGGCACCCGAGGGACGGGCGCCCCATACCCCCAGCATCCCAGCCGCTCCCACACGGGCCACAGGTGCCTCAGACCTCTCCGCTCCCTCTGGACGGGCGCGAGACTCCCCCGGTTCGCCCCAGTTGCAGCCAGCGAGGCGGCTGGCGCCCGGCCCGGCGTGCGAGGCATGCTCTGACTGCCTTTTTCCATTTGGCAGCCGCTGCTGCCGGAGCGCGGCCCCGAAAGAAAACAGGGAGAAAGCTCCCCTCTCCCCGGCCCCTCCTTCCCACAGCCCAGAGCTTTTCTGCCAGCTCGGAAAAACCAGCGTTTCCCGGCTCCAGGGGTCCGGCGACGGCCCCGCGGCACAGAGAGCTGCCAGCAGCCGCCCCGGTGGAGCCTGGAGCAGAAGCCGGTCCCCGGCGCTGGGTGACGAGGTGGAGGGGGAAGAAGCCCAGGGACGTGCCAAGTGGCTGGGGCGGGCGGCTGGTGGCAGCTGCCGCAGCCGAGCCACAAGCCCGGTTTGCAGGGTCACGCCCAGGTTTGGGTCACTCTCGGGAGGGGCTGCCAGGGGCAGGAGCTGGAGGGGACCCAGTCCCGGCAGTGGGATGGGGTGAGCAGCTCCGGGGACAGTGGCTCGTGCCAGGGCAGCGCTGCCACTGCCTGTCCCAAGGTGACCCTGGCTGGAGTCACCTCCTGGAACAGGCTCCCAGCAGGGACCAGCCCCAGAGGGACCCTGCTAGCCCTCACCTCAGCCACGCAGCCAGCGCGGACTCTGTTCACCCCACGAACCCCTACACTTGCTCTCCTGGCACGAAGCAGCCATCAGCAGTGCCCTGACACAGCCCCCGGTGTCCCCAGAGCAGCAGCCCCGGCACAGACCCCGCTCGCTTGCCGCAGCCACCCCAGCACAGGCCTCACCGTCCTCTGACCCCGACACAGACCCAGCAACTGCCAGCACCACCGCCCAGCCCCAGGCAGGTCTGCCCCGCACAGAGCCTTCCGCTGGCACAGCCTCCCCGTCCCTGCGGCCGACAGCCAGAGCTGAGACCCAGCAGGTCCCCCACCCAACCCGCTGGGGGTCCCGACCTCCGGACTGGGGCACCCTGCCCAACCACAGGCACCCATCCACGCCCGGGCACCCACACCGCTGGGGCACCCATCCTGACCCTGGAGACCCTCCTGGGGGGCTCTGGCCCCGGCCCCTGCCTGGCTGCTCTGACTTAGCGGCGCTGCCGGAGGGGGGGGGAACCGGCCCTTCGACTGGGGGGAGAGTCTGTGGGGCCGGGGCCAGAGGCCACAGCCAAGGAAGACAGGAGCCGCCACCACTTCCAACACCACCACTGGGCCGGGGCGGTGGGCGGCCCATCGGCCTTGGTGGCCGCTCACTCCGGCGAGCCCTGCAGACTGCTGCCAGCCCCGGCCCCGCCAGCTCCCCGGGCAGCCAGCGGCAGGGCTGGCAGCAGGGTTGGGGGGGCACCGCTGTCCCTGTGCTCCCCCTGGGCACTGCCACCCCAGGCACCGCTGCGGGAACGCTGGGCAGGAGCCAGGTTATCTCTGCTGAGGCTGCAGCACCTTCGGGCGCTGCTCAAGCTGGCTGCGATGCCCAGGGCTGCTCGGCGCCCCCCGGCACGGGTTGGCACAGTGGGATCCCTGATTTCCTCGGGGCTCAGAGCCAACGTCGGTTATCCCTGTTCTCAGCACGAGACGAGGCTGTTCAGACCTGGGACCCACCACGAACCCGCCGCCTGCCCGAGTGCCCTCGGCGCCCCTGAAGCCGCGGCGGGCACCCCTCGCCCGGGATCACGGCCGGGCAGGAGCTGCGCCAAAAGCCAGGCAGCCCTTGGCCAACCTCCCCTCCCGCCCGGCTGATCCCGCGGCGCGATGCTGAGCCCTGCTAAGCCGCTTCACGGGGCCAAGCGAGGGTAGCTGGGGGGCACCGGGACGGCGGCGGCCGGGTGCCACGGGGACACGCACAGGACCTGGGGACCGTGCCCGTGCCCCGCAGCACAGAACCTGCGAGCGGCGGGGGCCGGGTGCGACCTCTGCAGAGCACCCAGCCGAACCCCAACCCCTCCAGACCACCGCCACCAGGACACCCGCAGCCAGGCGCCGGCTCTGTGCTCGGCTCCGCGCTGGCAGCGAGGGCAGTGGCGAGTTTGCCGCCCATCGCCGCGCCCGACCCTCCCGAGGGTGCCAGGGCACCACTGCTTCAGCCCTCGGCGCTCCTCGCTCCCGCTGCTCCTCCTGCGCGGACCGCGGCGCGAAGACGTGCGGCAACACCCGAGCCGAGGCAGCTCCGGGGCATTTCCGGACGGGGATCTGGCAGCAGAGCCGGCGCTTGGGCCGCAGCCAGCCCGGGCTCGCCGAGCCCCGCGAGGACCCAGGGAGGAGCCCGGCCGCGCCACGGTGCTGCCGGCCCTGGCCCAGGGCCCCCTCCCCGTGCTCCACGTCCAGCGACCGGCACAGCGATGCCCTTCTGTGCCAGACGCGGCCAGGGGCAACTGAGGCACCGGCCGCGTCCCAGCGCCAGCGCTGCCCAGAGCAGACGGAAGCAGGAGCGATGCTCCGCGCGGAGCTGGGTCCTCTGTGCCCGTCTGGCAGCTGGCAGGGGCACGGCCGGGCGCTGCACGTCCTCGGCCGCTCAGCCCGAGCCGGGGGGCTCTGCCCGGCAGGAGCAGCGGGAGCCTGGCGCCAGGCGCCGCAGCTGGGCACCGGGGCACGGGCTGCCCTCCGAGCACCCTCCGCTCGAGCACCTTGTCCTGACAGGTTGGGCCGGTGACAGAAGAGTTTCCTCAGGAAATTCCCCAGCCCTTTCCCCGGGGAGGCGGCGGGCAGGAGGCAGAGGGCGAGCGGGACGGGACGGGGCAGGGCGGGTGGGGAGGGCAGCGGGATGCCAGCTGCGTGGCTGGGGCAGCGGGATGCCAGCGCAGGCGACCCGGCCGCATCCCAGCCCTGCAGGGACCACACAGGGCTTGTCTCATGAACAGGCTGCTCCGGCTCCCCGCCAGCCCCACACCTCCTCCACAAGCGCTGCCGGCTGCTGCCAGGTCCCTGCGGCCCTGCGAGCCCGGGCAGGGGCTGGCAAGTTGGGTGCCAGTACCGTGGGACGCCCTGGCACCGCCGACACAGCTGCGGAGCTTCTGCCAGTCCCGGCAGCCCCGCTCCCCACAGGGGGCTCGAGGTGGGCTGGGGGCACCGGTTCCTCCACCCAGCCTCAGTTTCCCCTCCGCGCAGCCTGCGGCCGCCCTCAGCCCCAGCACAGCCTCTGGTAGCCACTTCCGAACCGCTGGCGGAGGTGGCCCTGGGCAACGAGTTAACCTGGTAATGAGCCCTGCTGCCCAGACGGGTGCCAATCACTGGGAAGCGCTCATCAGAGGGCATGCAGAGGCACTCGGTGCCTGCTGCTTCCCGGGGAGAGCCCATCGGTCAGCAAGTGCTCCCGAGGAGGAGACCTCTTTGGATTCACCCTCGAGCACTTATTAGCAGGAGCTCATCCGCGGCTGCCCGCTGCTCGCCAGCCTGGCGCAGCCGCCCTCCCCAGCCGGGCACTTCCCGGCCGGGCACTTCTCAGCCGGGCACTTCCCGGCCGGGCGCTCCCCGCTGACCCTGCAGCAGCCGGAGCCGCCCACAGGCTGGCCCAGTCCGTCACGGTCGCTGCCCTCCCCGCAGCTGAACTGGGCTGGGGGTGACCCAGCCCCATCCTTCCCCGCCACCCCGAGACGGCAACAGCCTCCTGCCAACACTCCGAGCACAACTGCCCAGCTGGGAGAACCCGGTGAGGGCACCCCAGCGCCCAGCCAGGGTCCCCCAGGAGGGACGGGAGGGCAGCGCAGGGCTCAGCGCCCTGATGTTCAGCCCCACTCAGGAGCAGACAGGGAGGTGCCAGCTGGGCTAACGAACCCCCAGTGCCTGGCACCCCGGCGGCCCCGGCCTCCTTGCTGAGCTGTCCTCACACCCCCGTGGAGCCCCGAACCCACCCTGCCGGGTCCACGACAGCCATCCTGGAGCAGGCAGGGCCTCGGTGCCCGGCGGGTCCCGCGAGCACCCAGTGCTGGGCCGGTGGCCACCTGCCTGTGCCTACGTGCCGGGGCGGGGGCGATGCCAGTACTCGCCCTCACAGGTGGTGCGGCCGCGGGCGGGGGCACGGGGAGCGTGCAGGGCCACCGCCGCGGGTCACCGGAGGCCACGGCAGAACCTGCCAGTTGCTGTGGAAAAGAGCAGGAAGCAAAAGCAGCTCCCGGCAGCGCCCGGGCCCCTGGCAGCCGGCACAGCCCTCCCCGGCACACGGTGGGCCCAGGTGGGCTGGAGCCACGGGCAGCTGCTCTGGCAGCGCCCTGCGTGCCCCAACCCCGTGCCCGTCGCCCCACCGCGGGGCTGCCCGTGGGCGCCTCCAGCCCCAGCAACAACAGGCCTCGCTGGGCCCCAGCTTGGCTACCAACACTGGAGAGCAGCAGCCCCAGGGGCACGGCAAGAGCTGAGGATGCCACGGGCATGGTACTCGGCACTGGCACAGCCGGAGCCACGAGGGCGCTGGGGCGTGTGGGGGGGACCCGGTGCTGGGAGAAGCTGGGGTTCACCCACTGCCTTCCTGCTTCCCCGCCCGGTGCCTCAGTGCCCCCCTGGGTGCTGCCTCTGCCCACCCCGCCGGGGTGCAGGGCTGGCACCTCTGCCACCCGTGGGGAGACTGAGACGCTGGGCACCAGTGGCCGCCATGGGGGCTGCTGGGGTGCAGGAGGAGCCCCGTGGGGAGCACTGGGGGACCCGGCCCGCGGCCAAGGTCATGTTCCCAGCTGCCCCCCACCCCAGGAGCCACCCCACGGCTGGCAGCGTGGGGGCCACGGGGCTTCCCAGCCGAACCCCCCCGGCTCCACGCAAGGGAAATGTCTGACGGAACTGGGAGAGACGAAGAAGCAGCCGGAGGGCCCTGCCAGGAGCCTCGGCGTTGCCAGCTGCCCCCCGGCCCCGCGCAGGCACCCCAGTGCCCGGCCAGGGTCCCCCAGGAGGGGCGGGAGGGCAGTGCAGGGCTCCCAGGTCTCCCTCAGCGCCCCGACCCTCAGCCCTGCTCCGGAGTAGACAGGGGGTGCCGGCTGTGCCAACGCGCCCCCAGCGCTTGGCACCCCCTCGCTGAGCTGCCCTCACACCCCGATGGGTCCCCGACGGCCAGCCCAAGGCAGGCAGCACCCCGGTGCCCGGCAGGTCCCGTGAGCCCCCAGTGCTGGGCCGGTGGCCATCTGCTCAGACCGGGCAAACGGCACCAGCAGGAGGGACACTGGGGCTCAGCCCCTCCCCAGCAGCCAGGGCTGGGCTGGACCGGACCGGACTGGAAAGGCCCCCCCGGGGCTCTGAGCACCTTCAGCCCCTGGCGCGGGGGCTCTGATTTCCCTCCCAGGGTATTTTTAGCCCGGCCTGCCCCATCCTGACCTTTGGAGGGGGCTGACCCCCCCGGCCAGCACCGCCGCAGGCCCCGGCAGGGCTGTCGGGGTGCAGGGGGAGCTCCCCAGCACCCTCCCGGCAGGTGCTGCCGGAGGAGGAGGGTGGGCAACGCTGGGGTGCCCGAGCACCCCGTGACGGGGGGAGCCCTTCGGCGGGCAAATCCGATCCCCGGCGGCTCGGAGCAAGTCGTCAGGTAAAAATAGCCCTGGCCCATCGCCGAGGAGCCGGTGACCTTGGGGGAGCCACGGCTGCCCTGCGGCCCCCGCGGTGAAGGGGTCGTGCCCCCCACAGCTGCCCCGGCAGCCCCGTCCCCTTGGGGAACCCCCTGCCGCTGGGGATGGGGAAACAGAGGTGCAGGGCATCGCTCAGCTGGCCCAGGGAGTAGGGGGAGCCGAGGGAGCCCCGCGGGCCAGCTCTGCCCCGAGGGGGCCACCTCCTGCCCAAGGGCCGGGCGGCTTTAACCGGGGGTCAGGGGGTTCCATCTGCTGCTGGCAGCCCGGCAGAGCCTCCCCGGGGCCACTCGAAGGCTGCTCCTGGCCTGCTCCCGCTTCAGGAGGGGTTTGGCCGCATCCCAAGCGCAGGCTGGCAGCACAAAAGGTCTCTGTTCGGGACACTGGGCTCCGGCAGTGCCCACCGAGGGGGCTGGTGGCTGCGGCCAGCAGGGAGCCGGCGCCTGGCACCGGGACAGGGGGCTGGTGCCCCTCTCCCCTCTGTCCTGCCGGGAGCTGCTCCCTAGGAGAGGATTCACCCGGGCCGGGGCTGTCCCTCCGTCCTGGGCCGCTGCGGTGACCGCTAAGTGCCACCGGCGGAGACGGCCGTGCCAGCCTGCCTCGTGACGTGGAGTCCACCAGCCGCCTGCCCTGGGCTACTCGCCCAGGCTGGCCCCCAGCCATCCCTGTGGCAGAGTCCAACGTCCCCGAGCGGGGCTGGGCGCTCCAGGGGCCAGTAGCCCCAGCTCCACCGCGGGGCAGTGACTAGGAGGGCCCTTGCCAGCTCGGCCCCAGGACAGGCTGCTCCGGGTGCCGGTGGCACAGGGCCCTCTCGCATCACCCTGTGCCCGGGGGGCTCCGGAAAGCCCCAAGCTCTGGGGTGTCGGGTGCTGCCCCCCTGGACCGTCCCCACACCGCCGGGTGACGGGCTGAGCGGGCAGGGCGCTCCCCGCAGAGAAGCCGGGCAAGGGCTACCCTGCTGGCTCCACAGGGCACTCAGCAGGGCCGGGTGCCAGCGGCGCTGCCGGCAGCCGCCCCTGCAGGATGCGACGCAGCCATCGCTAATGCAGCTGCCCGCGCTCGCCGGGAGGAGAAAACGTTCCCAGGTTTCCCACAAAGTCCCATTAAGACCCCAGTTCCCGGCTATTTTTAGTGCCCGCGGCAGCGAACGCCTTCGCCAGCCACCCCGGCGCTCCGGGGCCCCACGGGGCTGGCGGGGGCACCCCGGCCCTGGGCCACGTTCCCCGACCCTGCAGCTCTGCACCCATGGGGGCACCCCGGCCGGCCTTCCCGGGGGAGCGGCTGAGGAAGGCCCTCGGCAGAAGGCAGCCGCCGTCACCCTGCTGGCTGCAGCAGCCCAGAGGCGAGGGGATGGCAGCGCTGGCAGTGCCCAACGGGGCTGGGCAGGTGCAGGGCAGTGCCCAGCAGCACCAGTTTGTTACTGGCCATGGCCAAAGGCTTCCGGGCCCAGCTCCTCGCCATCAGCTTCCCGCAGAGCCCCCCCAGCACCTGAGGCAGGAGGTGCCCGCGGGGCTCCTGGTGGTGCCGGCGAGGGCACGGACGGGCACTGCCAGAACTATCTAGAACTGTGGGCTCAGCAGCACCCCCGGCCCCGCCGAGCCCTTTCATCCCACAGGATCACTAATCCCAGGGGATTCGGGGCCGGGGCTGCCCGCCAGCGGCTCCCAAGGCAGTTCCTGGCTGGGGGGCTCAGCCAAGCCAAGCGGCAGCCGATGCCAGTGCCGGGCGGGCACGGGGGGCCACCGGGCTGCGCGGGGGGACGTGCCGCTGCGGACAGGGGTGACCCGAGGACACCCCCCAGCTGCGCCCCACGGGCCTCGGGGTCGCAGCCTCCCGCGGTGCTCGGGGTGGGGGGCAGCCCCGCCCCGGGCAGCCTCCGGTCTCTCTTCCTGCCCTCCCGAGCCCAAGGATCGGGGTCCTGGGCAAGAGAAGCAACCACCGGGCAGAGGAAAGTGGCCCCCGACGTGGGACCACCCTACCCTGACTGCTCCGTGCTGCCCAGGCAGAGGCACTCCAACCCCTCTGGCTGCGCTTTGTCGATCGGGGCTCTTCGGCCTTGATTTGCCAGGGAAAGCAGATAGAAGAGACCGAGGCCAACCTTTCAGGGCTTTGCCACGGTGGTGGAAAGAAAGCAGATTTCTAAAAGCCCTTGACTCCCCCAAAGACAAATTTGCGTGAATTTCCCAGCCAGTCCAACGCTGAATTCAAGATCTTTCCCGTTATTTCCCGCTGCCAATGTCCCTATAACACACTGTCACTGCTTCTCCTTTCTCACATGACAGTTCCTTCCCTCCCTCTCTCCCTCCTTCCTTCCTTCCTTCATTCCTTCCTCTCTCTCTTCCTCTCTCTTTCTCTCATTTCTCTCTTTTCCCCTATCGCTTCCTCACTGTTTCACTTCTGATTCCTTTTTGTTTTCTTTTTCTCTCTCGTCCTCACAAATTTTAGTCAGTATTTCAACGAGGATCTGGTTTCCTATTATGTTGCATTCCTCGGGAATTAAAATAAGAGAACGTTATTCTTATGAAAAGACCTTGTCACCTTTGATTTGAACAGCCTTTACTTTTCCAGATCCCATTTTCGTCTTCCACTCCTCTCTCAGGACTCTGAGCAGTTACATTTAGCAGCCCGCGGGAGAGCAAGTACCATTCGGGCTTACAGACCTCTTCAGAAACGCAACGAGTTTGCCGGGACAAGAAGGGTGACACAGGGGGTGACTCTTTGAAATAGCCTGTATAATCAATCCTACTTGGATCCTAAACATCCCAACACGGCAAAAGTCTCCCTCGACATTCATATGCCAAATAACATAGCCGTGATCGCGTGGGTTATAAATGAGATCACCGAGTTTATCTGGGCATATCGCACTCTCGCAGCCCACAGGAATGCACTTTCTTCCCTGCCTCTGATACCAACCCGTTGATTCAAATATAAGAGCGGTGGCTGCGTTTCTCTGGCCTTACAGAGAAAGTCAGGACTTTACGCTTACTGTGAACTCAGCAAAGCCACAAAGAGGTTGTTGGGACACTGAAAACTCTAAGAACGAAAGCCACAAAAACACGGGAAGGCAGCACCTCCTCACTACGCAGAGGCTTGGATTAGCTGCTGCTCCCAGACTCCCGGGACTTGACTGATGAGTTTCCGCATCTTATCTGAGTTTGTCTGGGGCCAGATCACCAACACTCCTTCAGTCAACACTTTCACTCGAGGACAGAAATTGTTTTGAATTCCTTTTTTTTTTTTAATACAAAACATTGTTCTAGGGGAAATAAAATAAAAGAATGGTGAAGCCGAGCACTGCTGTTCTCTTGGGCTGTTCCTTTCCCTGCCTGGGAATCGCTGAGACTTTCCAGAGCTCCATGTGTCAGACAGGAGAGAAGGAAGTTGAGAAAGAGGAGCCACTGGTGTTCCCTTTCCTTTCTAGAGGAAAACCCTTTCTTGTAAAAAGGCAAGCCGAGCAAGAGGCTGGCTAAACCCGTGGATTGCTGGTTGGGCTGTGGGGCGACTATCTGACCCTCTTCCAGTCCCCAGCCAGTGTTTTCAGGCAGAGCAGGAGGAGGGAGAGCCTCCGCTTCCACTTTATGGCCGGGTTGTAAACGCCTCGCAGAGGTTTACTCACACTCAGACGCTTAATTAAGAAAACATTAAGGGTCCAGCTTAAACCAACAAAAGCCAGGCAGTTCCGAACTGGGGTCCTACGTGCATAGAGCAGCTGCGAGACTCTCTCCCCGTCCCTCTATCCTCTCCTGATGCTGGGATCGCCCGAGAGCCTGACCTCCGCCTGCGAACCCTAATCACCCTCCTCTGCTCTTACGGGGCTGCTACTGCTCCTCTCCCTCCCTCTTCCAGCAGGAATCGGCACCCAGAGCCCACATCCTTCCTCATCGAACCCGCTCCGGACCGAATCCGGTGGTGACTCGATGGTTTTGGAGCACCTAGCTCAGAACGGCAAAGAGTCACTCGCGGGGGGGTGACAGCTGATCTGAGTGGGGGAGAATGGCGAGGGTGTGGGGTGATGTCCCCTCTGGTCCCCACTACTCCCGAGGGAAAGGAGGACTCCGGCGTTTCTACCTGTCCAGGAAAACGGGCCGGGTTCTTCCCCATCTCCCAGACATGGTGCAACCATGAGGCGAGAGGACCGTGTCACTGAGAGCTCCTCTGCTTTCCCCAGCTCCTACCTCTTCCCGCTCTTCAATATTTAACCCAGGGGAAAAAAAATCGGTCCGTTTTCCTGTCTGTCCAGCCTCAGAGAAGGCAAAAGGATTAACATGACGAACGGAGCACTGGTGGAAAAGCGTGGACTTTTGTTTTACGACATCAAAAAGGGAAGAGAGAAAAGGATGGACACTACCTGCCAACACACTTTTCTTAGCTGGTGACAAAAACTCCGGGCATGCACTGAATGCATAATTACCCCCAAGTGAAAATTCCCTATCTAATTTGATATTTGGTGCTCAGCAGCAGCTAGCCTTCGTAAATAATATACAAAGTAAGAAACCTAATCCAGCAGGCTAGAATGTTTAATTCATCATTATGCGAGCTAATTGGAAGGTGATTATATGGTAATTGCTCATTAGTGGTGTATATTTATCGCTGTACCTTATGTCAAGGCCATGGGAATTGTGTAGAGTCTGTTCTCTCATTTCAAGGATCAGTTTCAGAAGCAGGAGCAAAGCGGGCGAGATCAAGTTCTTCCTGACGTCAGGTCCAGCCGTGGGCGATGGCGAGCGGCTCTATAAATGCTCGCCCGGAACCCCCGCAGCATCCCGGACTCCAGCCGGGCCGTGCGGGGAAGATGGGGCTTCCGAGGCAGCGGGGCCGAGCTGCCCCACGGTGGGGAGGAAGAGGAGGAGGAGGAGGAGGAGGAGGAGGAGGAGGGAGGAAGGAGGCAGAGCCCGCTTTGCCTGGCTTCAGGGCCGGGGAAGCCACCTGCGATGAGGGCTGCGCCTACCTTGCTGGGGCACCAGTCGGGCTGGGGCAGCCGCGGCCCCGCCGTGGGAACGGGGGACCGAGTGGGCTACCGGGGATCTCGCTGGCAGCCGACGGGTCGCCTTCCCTGCAACAGGCGCTAATTGCGAAAGGCAAATTAAAATCGAGCGAGGAAAGGTGATTAATGACTCTTTGGCTTTCCAGCATGGACAACGGCCCTGGCTTCCCTGGCTGAGGGTGTCCCCCCAGGAGAAGGGATGGCCAGGCGGGAGGTTAGGACTGAGGTCAGGAGGTTCTCTAAACTCCCGCGTCCCCCTCGCAGCGGGACCCTTTGGAGAAGTAAATCAATCGCCGTATGAGCTGGGAGCAATGATGCTGACGGATGCGGGGGCTGGGAGAATCCCGCTTATCAGGGAATCGGTTCTCTCTGGCCGGAGCTGCTCTGCCTGTTTCCTTCGAGGCTCAGCAGATAGGCTGGGGGCTAATTAGAGGGGATTGCTAATTTCCGCCAAGCCCTGCTAAGTAACAGCGCGATTCATCAGACGGTGAAGCAGTAAATAAACAGCGTTTGGAAACACAACCAAACGAGGGCCTCTGAAAGGCCTCTGGCCACTGGTCCAGTGGCAAAGAGAGGGGTGGATGCGGGTGGATGCTTGGCATCAGGGGTCCGAATCTCTCCGTGGGAAGTACCCAAGGAGGGGCTGGGTACCGCTGGTTTTGTTCGAAGGGAAAGGGTTAAAAATCCAATGTCGGCAGGGACAGATCCCGGAGCAGAGCCGGGCAAGGGCTGTGGGGAACTGCAGGTCAGGATTTGACAGCCCCCCAGCCTCTTGCCTCTCCCCTATCCCTGTTCCCGCTGGACCGGGAGGCACCGGCGGAACCCCCTGCTGCTGAAGATTGTTGCACGGCCTGGACACGTTGGAGAAGGGCTGGCGGCGGGCTGCACCCCCGTTAGTCTATAGACAGAGTAAAGGGATGGAAGAGGGAGACAGCGCAAAACCAGGCGGACCCACTTGCCGCCACTCGCCAGTGCGTATGCGCAGGGCAGCGCGCACCGCTCCGCGCCCGCGGGTCATCACCCAGCCCAAAGGGGCCGGATGAGGGGTGTCCTCGAGGCCTGTAGCCCTCTGGCCAGCCCGTGGGTCAACCTGACCGAATCCCCATCGAGGCGTGGAGAGCAGCGGACTTTCTGCGGGTCCAACCGTCCTCGCCTGGAGTTAGGAGGTGTGTGTGGAAACAGCAGGCCCTCGGCATCGGGATTTCCTTCGAAAGAGCGCTAAAGGTCTACCCGAGTCTGCAATTCGCCACCCGAATTACACCCGCCCTCCCCCAGCTCTCCCAGTTATAAAATGTATTTTTAAACACCCGCTCGGATAGCATCTCGCCAATATTTATATTTCCACGTTGCCTGGCATCCACTGTCCCACATTAGACTCTGCCTCTCTCTCCCTCTCTCTAATCCTGCCACTTTAAATAGATGAATTAATAAAGCAAATGAGGGTCTAATAAGCTGACTGTCCTGCCTATTGAGGCAGGGGGAGAGAGACTAGAAAGTGCGCCAAATTTGTTTGCAGTGGATCAAGGCTAGCCGCCTTTGCTTCACTTTCTTTATCTTAATTCCGACTTGAAAAGATATAATTATCTAGTTTGAACAGAGCTGCTATCAAATCCTTCTCTAGGCAAGGCAGGGGAGAGCTGGAGTGGATTGCAGTGTTCTGAGCCGCTTGGTGCAGCCGGAGATAGGGAGTAATGAAGTTGTGGAGTCCTGAGATACAAAGGGCATTAACCTCATTAGCATGAAACCTTTTCTTCTAACCATTGTGGGACCCTTTCAGACTCCTAATCCCCCCTATTTTCAAAGCTTGGTTTGTAATAAAGCTTTTAGGGTTTTTTTTCAAAGCTAATGGCATTCTCTGAAGATTTTATTGCTGTTACGCTACATAGGACGCTTAATTTTTTCCCCCTCTCTCCCTCTCTGCCCTCACGGTTTTTAAAAAAAAAAAAAGTAAAGAAAAAAAATAGTATATGGTTCCTGCAGAAATAAGCCTTTTATCAAGATGGGAAACAATTTCTAGAAAGGCCCAAGTCTGCTGTTCAGCCGCGATCCGTTTAATGTTTGCCCATTTGCATGGGTTTGAAGTGGAGCGCAAGGCAACTTGGGGGAGTTAAGGTGAAATCTGCGCCCCGCTTGGTTTCACGATCTGCACCATCAGCTGTTCGAGGAGAGGAGAAACGCAACGAGAAGTTTACCTTGGGAATAGCTCTACTAAATAATTAGCTTAGGTTTTAAATGGAAAGGACTGCATTGCGACATGCGCCCTATACCCTGCCTGGGCCTCTCTCATATTTGTAGTGCTAGTGAATGGAAAGTCACCAGGACTGTATAAAGAGCAATGTTTTAAAAAAAATAATAAAATGAGACCTTTTTTAAAAGAAAAAAATAAAATAAAAATTTACATAGTACCCGATAGAGCTAACACGTGCACAGAATGTCTAATCTTAACTTTTCAAGGCAGGATGTTTAACAAAGCTCGTATTTTCGCGATGCATTGTAACTTCGCCTTATCACAGTGTAAAGGGTAGTCAGATTGTCCTAAATTATGTCCAACTAGCCCCCCTGGATCCACGGATTAAGAGATTAAAGGAGACCACTGGGCAATGCCTCCTCTTTCCCCTTCATATTCCTGGTATGATAATTGCCTAAACTGATTTGCACTTTCACAAAAGCTTGCAGGATTCTTTGTAGCTCGAACAGAGCAGACGAGGTTTCTCTATCAATGGAAATAAAACTGATTAATGCAGTCTATCAGGCTAAGGAGCAAATGAAGCATGAAAAAAACAACTGTGTACCCCCAGAAAACCAGTGAGTTTCCTCAAGGACCCAGAACAACTTTTTCCCTTTCTTCCTTCTTCCCCCTCCACATCTTTAACGTCAGTTTCACCCGGTGCCCAGGACCGCTCCCCGAGAGCAGCGGGGAGACCAGCGGCAGGGGCTCAGGACCTGCTCCTCATGGCACCGACCTGCCGACGGAATGGAAAAGACGGAGAAAAAAAAAAAAACCCTCTCCCGCTAAACAAACCACCTATTTTTGCCAGGCGCTGACCAGTTTCCCAGCTCCGATCTCCCTTAACTAGCCGGTTCGCGCTTCAGCTTCCAGCTAGAGAAGGGGTTGGGGTGGTTGTCGCTGTTGTTCTTATTTTAAAAGATGCTTCTTTACAGCAAGTGGGTCCTTGCCGGTTATTTTTAGAGGTCTATTCGCCAGGCAGTGAATCTATTAAAGAAACGCTGGTATGGCCGCAGGAATGTGCGGAGCGGCCGCGGAGCGCCGAGTCCTACCGCGGGGCTAAAAACGAGGTGTGGGACTGGAGGAAACCACCGGTTTCCGATAAATTTAGGTTGGAAAGTGGGGGAAAAATATTGCTTAAAAAATCAGGGCATATTGATAAATCTTTATTGACAAAATATTGACAATGACATACTTCTTGGAAGTATATAGTGTGTTAGAATTCTAACAAATTAAACACAAAACACAAAAATATTTACATTCTGGTATAGGAGACATGAAGGAAACATTTGTCACTTGGTTTTTTTTAGTAGCTCTATGATCTCGGAATATTATAAGGTCAGTGCTTGAAAATTGCCCCAATGAAAATGGCCATTTAAAAAAAAAAAATTAAAAAAAAATCAATCAGCGATTTTAAGTCCCTTTTTTTCTGGATGCCTGAGTATTTTAAAGCTTTTAAGGATACAAAAGGTAAGAACTTTCACTGTTACCTTTAACACCACAGATGTAAATTAAAAATACCACACAGGTCTATGTCTTGGGTTTCCTGTGACAGACTAATCCAGATATGAATCTGTTGCTCATATAGT
>JAOXOE010000114.1:0-14832 GCA_028565055.1 Phoeniculus purpureus
GGACCTCAAAAGATCATCTAGTCCAATCCCCCTGCCACAGCAGGATCCCCTAGACCAAGTCGCACAGGAACATATCCTGGCAGGTCTTAAACATCTCCAGTGAAGGAGACTCCACAACTCCCAGGAAGAAGTTTCTCCTCATGGCCAACCTAAACTTCCCCTGGGGCAGCTTAAAGCCAGTTCCTCTCATCCTATGTTCCAGCCCCAGTCCAACAGGTTCTCTCTTCAGTCATGGGACAGGTTTTGTGTGAAAACAGTCGGAACAGTGAAGTTCCAAGGTATAAAAACTGCAGAGATCCAGCCAACAGGTCTAGCTCCCTCCTTTGTCTCCACCACAAGATGTGCCCAAGCAGCTCAGCCCCCAGAAGAGGACCAACCCAACTGGTGCCAGAGTTCCTCCAGTGCTAACAGGCTGGTATATGCTGGAGCCTTCCTGGGCCACAGCCCATCACCTCGCAATGCTGAGCTGTCTCATGTGCAACAACAGTTTGCTTCTCAGAAACTTCTCTTTGGGCTTCTATCCTTTTCCAGTGAAAGCAGTTCCCTTCTTACAAGGCTGCAGCTGTATGTCAGGGTATGATTTACCCTCAAGTTTGCTATCAGAAATGTTCTGTGGTGCTGACACGGCACCATGAGAGACAAAACCCTGCACCAGGGCTGCCTGCAGCACAGAATACAAATTCCAGCGATGCCAGCAGTGAACAAAGCAGGGATGAGTAATGCTGAGGAAACAAAATCTGAGTTTAAATGTGGTTTAGAGCATTGGGTTTGGGGATTTTTTTGGTATTGTAGGATACAAATTGCTGTCCTAACTTACCAGTTTTACCCCTGTGCAGAGGCCATCTTCAGCAGAGAGGAGGGAAAGTCAGGAAGACGCGCTGCTGGCTGTGTGAGGGACAAGCTGTGGGATTTATGGCCTCAGGAAGTGCCCCTCACTGCAGGGGTAGAGCTCAGTGCTCGCTCAGGCAACTTCAGTTCACTCTGCAAAACCTCCCCCAGCAGTGAGGTCTGACTGAGGGGGAAGTGAAAAGTTTGAACCAAACCCAAATACATTTACTTCTTAATTCAGGCAAAACACCCACTCACTTCCACTTGGCCCCATCTGGGAAAGTCCACGTGGTCCTCACTGAGAGTAAATAGATGGGTAAATAGAATCATTGAATCATTCAAGTTGGAAGAGACCTCCAAGATCATCCAGTCCATCCATCAGCCCAATCCCACCCTCTCCACTAAACCTTGTTCCCCAGGGCCACAGCTACTCAGTGTTTGAACTCCTCCAGGAGTCCAGCCCCTCAATATCCTTCTTGTAAAAGGACTCACCCTGCAAGTTTTGGGTCCCAGACAGCGAGGAATTACTGACAGGAAGTTTCCAATGATTAACTCATGGAGCTGATTGCCACTTTCCATCCCCATAATTAAAGAGCTATAGGTCTTATGGCTAATGGGTGCTTTAGCATGAGCTTAATTACAGATCTGCTCATCAATTAAGTGATCTCCTGAAATACCTGTGGAGCAGCAAACAGCTTGTCTTTGCTTTGGGAGTGAAAACTCTGAGACATGGAACACATAAGAGAACTCACAGCCAGTCCCTATTCAGCCTCTTCCCACCTCTTTTGCAGCTCCCCAGTTTGTCCTTCAGGACTGTGCATTGCAGCAACTATCAGACAGTGCATCTCAAGGAGAAGGAGAAGGAAGAAAAGCCATGACACTGCAGTACAAGTGTCACTTCATTCCTATTGCTGTCTTCAGTCTGAAAGGAAAACCCAGTTCAAACAAGCTAATTTTTGAAAAATCAGTGTGGGCTGAGTATCAGCCCTTGGGAGAAAAATTAGTGTCCTTTCTGTGTTTCACAGAACACAGGAGCCTCCTTAGCTGTCACATTGTACCTTCAGAACATCATCTGAACAACAGAGATCTCTGGGCTGAGGTGTGTCTGAAGTGGCTGGACAAAGCTCTTATTTTTCATAAAGAAAACAGCCTGGAAATTAAGTCAAAGATCTCATGTTGAACATCCAACCGTAGAAAAGCCAGCAGGGGAATGCAGACAGATTTCTCTTCTACAGAGTGCCAGAGCTGCTTGTACCTGTTGCCTACCAAAGGCTGCTAAAAAAGCTCGTCCAAGAAAATCTGCCTGAGCTCAGAATCACAGAATGATTGAGGCTGAAAAAGCCCTCTGAGCCCACTGTCCTGCCAATGGTCTGTTGCTCTCCAAGAACTTGCCCTTTATTTTAGTTTCTTCTGTAACTGCTGTTGATACCCTGGAGAGTTCAGTTCTCCTGGGAAGGTAACTTTTAAGGGTGCCTCAACACTTGTGTTATTCAACCATTTGAGTCCAAAAGGTCATCAGCATCTTCTCTACATATTCAATAAGCAGTGGGCTTGGTAGAGTTGAGTTAATGGTTGGACTTGATGATCTTAACGGTCTTTTCCAACCACAACAATTCTATGATTCCATGATTCCATGATTCCATGATTCCATGATTCTAGAATGGCAGCCTCCTGGAATCTCCCAGTTAACACTGGCCAGAGATGAGCATCCAAAAGCCTGTGCAGAAATCACCCAGATGCCAGTGATCCAGCTCATATCCCTGAACAGGTTGGACGTGGAATTGGGGTGGCCCTTCCATACCTGCCATCTACCTGCGTGGGTTCATCTCAGAGCTGATGTGGATTCTGAGATAAAACAAGAGTAGATCCAGTACAGACAAGCCTGTCACAGCACAAACTGCAATAGAAAACTGCACAGCTCACTCCAAGTCTGTGACCTTGCTGCAGAAGATCCATACAATCAGTGTCTTTATTTGCTTGACAAGGGAGAAAAGGGCACGTGGCTGAGGGAAGGGTGGATGCTGATCTGAAATGGGAGCAACACAAAGAGGAGAACAGAGAAAGGAAAGGAAAGGGAAGGGAAAGGGAAAGGGAAAGGGAAAGGGAAAGGGAAAGGGAAAGGGGAGGATTTCACCAAAAAGTTTCCTCTCCTGCAAGCAGCAGAAGCAGAGTCCACTGCCTTCGGGATCAGTGGATGTGGATGGCCTTGACCAGACTTGGCACTGGACCCAGAGCACCAGCTGCAAAACCCCAGCTCAGGGCTGGGCTTGCAGCTGTCTCTGGAGGGATGGGGGCTGACTTGAGCCCAGGTCCTTTGCGATCCCTCAGCTGACACAAGCTTGTGAGACACCACTAACAACCTGCTCTGCCCTGTCTTTCAGCCTGGCTTCCCTCCACCTCAATTCTGTGAGAATTCCAGGGTCTTTCCTGCTTCTGGTCTCACAATACAAGAACCAGAGGCAAGGGCTTCAAGCTTCAACAGGGGAGGGTTAGACTGGACATCAGGAAGAAATTCTTCACAGAGAGAGTGGTCAGGCCCTGGAATGGGCTGCCCTGGGTGGTGGTTGAGTCCCCATCCCTGGATGTGTTTAAAAGTTGCTTAGATGTAGTGTTGGGGGTTTAGGGGTGAACTTGTAGAGTAGAGTTGATGGTTGGACTCCCTGATCCCAAGGGTCTTTTCCAACCTGAATCACTCTATGATTCGAAGCATTTAATGCAGTGGGTTTAACTGCTTGGGGGATGCAAGACCTTCTGACCTGTAGGAGTATGAAAAAGGAGAAAGAAGCATGTGAGTGCCTTCGCCTAACCCCCACAGCAATCTGGGACAGATGTCCCAAGGAAAAGGTCAGCTAGCAATAGCTCCTCCTTTGCTCCAGAAGGCATCTCACTAACCACAGCCCCTGCTGCAAATGTCACCAGCTGTGGGGCAAGGGCTGTCTGCTAGGCTGGGTGGAACTGAGAATATTGTAATACAGACTGGAGCTGCAAAACCTTATGGTTCCAGGCAGGAGCTTCTGGTGACTGGCAGCTCCGATTCTCTGATCCTGCACAGACCTCTGCGAGCTGCTCAGCCCTTCTGCCATTGCCATTTTTCCTCATCTCTGAAAGTTTAATGTTCTCTTGTGTTCACACTTCCTGCTGTTGAGGCTGCACTGTGCTCACCCTCATCAGAATGCCCCTCCACGAAGAGGAGCACCAGGGCTCCTGTTCCAATAAGGCGGAGAAATTGAAGCATGGAAATTAAATTGCTGGTCCACAGTCTGCGACCCCTCTGCATCAAAGTGGTATCGGGTTGGTTTGCTGAGACGTCCTCTCACTGCAGGAGCAGGCTTTTCCATCTCATTCAGAGATGATGATGTCTCTGCAACTAATCCCCGTGGTTGTTGTGAGAATCTGCCGTTCATTATGTCGAAAATCTAAGCAGATGAAAGGCCTGGAGAATAAATCTTATGAGGAGAGATTGAGAGAGTTGGGGCTGTTTAGTTTGAGGCTCAGGGGAGACTTCATCCCTCTCTACAACTATCTGAAAGGACATTGTAGACATGTTGGTGCTGGTCTCTTCTCAGAGGGAATTAGTGACAGAAGCAGAGGGAAGGGCTTCAAGCTTCAATAGGGGAGGGTTAGTCTGGACATGAGGAGGCAATTCTTCACAGAGAGAGTGGTCAGGCTCTGGAATGGGCTGCCTGGGTGGTGGTTGCATCCCCACCCCTGGATGTGTTTAAAAGTTGCTTAAGTGTAGATCCAGGGGGATCTGGTTTAGGGGTGACCTTGTAGAGTAGGGTTGATGGTTGGACTCGCTGATCCCAAGGGTCCTTTCCAACCTGAAGGATTCTGTGATCCTGTGATTAAAGATGATCGCAACAGGCACAGGGAAGGTGGCTAATTATGGTTGCTCCTCTTCATGTGCAGGTTTCCATCAGAGGCAATGTGACAGGCCTTGGCCTCCAGCCTGCTCTTTCTTCTTCAGAGGAGCCCTACAGGTGGGCACCACCAATGGAGGGGAGATTGAAAGACAAGATGTGACCCTGAGCAAAGGATGGACTGTCACCATGAGGAAAGGTTTTCTGGGATGGACAACAGCAATGGGCTGTGACCAAGAGCAAAGGACGGGGCGGGTGATTTCTGTTGCTTTGGCATCATTCCAGAGCAACTTTTCTCTAGTCACTTTCCTGCCCTCCCCTGCTGCCCTCAGGGCTTAGACCAGAAGCATGACACAGACGAGACTGGATTCCAGGGAGCTTGGGTCAGACCCTGGAGACCCAAGAAATTGGAGGAGAAGGTTTCAAAATTAAGGAGAGCTGGGCAGCACCGAAATACAGGAATGGAGGAAAAAGCTGGAGCTCTGATAGGTGGTTTTTAGACCTCAAACTAGACATCATCTAGACTCTCTCCAGATGCCAGCCAGCGCCTGGGCCTGTCAGCAGCATCCTGCTGTCCTGTGGAGCAGAGTTAGCAGAAGCTGTCGAGAAAATCGCTCAGCTTGTTTTATGGACAGCAAAGGGAATGGGCAGGACCCACAGCACTAGGGTACATTTGCATTTGTAGCCAAATGGGGTGAAAATTGTCCTTGAAACCAGACAGATGGTGTGAAACCTGGCTCAGAGTCCAGGACAGAGGTTTGCCTTGCCTGTGGCTGCAGTTTATGCTGGCAGAGCTGTGCTGTTTCAGAGTACAAAGAATCCTTACCCCTAAATACTGCAGCTATGTAAGGAAAGTCCTTTGACAACAGGAGCTCTTTCACTGCAAATTGAAATCCTTTTTCCTCTTTCTCCTCCTCTAATTTCCAAGTGTTTTACCAAGGCTAAGTGCTTTCTGAGAATAACACAGCGCACAGGAACCTTGTATGCAGCAGGGGAATTTTGCCAGCCAAGTCGAGCCATGTGGACACACAACTTCTTAGTGGAGACACAGTTTGTACAGACAAAGGAAGTGAATATCTGAACCTCATGACAGAAGGATCCTTCTCACGTAGATACAACTACTGTTTATTTGGTTATTCTGATAAGCACCAGCCTGTGATCCAGTACCAAAGTACTTGACTTTAAGTTATTAAGGTTTGGCCTCTAGAAAAAACCCTCCCAGAGAACCCAATTAGGAAGACAAAAACAAAGAAGGGAACAAAAAGAGCCCAACCTGCACGAGGCTCCATCCAAGCTGTTTCAGCACGGATGAGATATAACCTTTCAGCTTGTTTGGAAACATCCCCTCTCCAATTAGAGGATACAGCTGCTTGAATAGTGCAGTGCCTGTTCAGCAAGAGCTGGCACAACGCACTGGCACTCGTGGCATCAATAGGGACCATTGTCCAGGAAATACTGTAAATGCGGAGAGCAGAGACCTCTCATCCATCTTGCACTGTTACACAGTTTATTCTACTGCTCTGTCTGAAGGAAAGAGCAGCCTCCCATGAGCTTGTGGCTCCCTGTTACCCAACAAATGTCCAATTGTATATGCAGCTCTTCCCTCCCTCCGCACTGATCCCTAAGCAGGGGTTTGGGCACTGCTGGAAACTCTTCCCAAATTGCCTTTGTCCTGCTGAGTCCTTTACATAAGGGCTGTTCCTTCTCTGCCACTCTGTGCAGAGCCCTTTAGCGATACTGCTGCTCTGCTCGGGGAACACAAGAACCAAAGCTGCTTGTTGGGCAGCAGGGAGGAATCAAAGGGACACACTCCTTCAGGTGAGGGCAGTTCCCATCAATCACTTTCCCCATGAACACTGTGTGCTCTGATTCTTGGCACAGAAGAGAGGAAGATGTCAGACCCAGAAGCAGTTAATCCCACTGGACTAGCCACACTCTGCCCTGGATTATGCCTATCACCAAGCAACGTGAGTTGCTGGGAGCAGTATTCCTTGATCATTTAATTTCTTTTAAAGCGTCAAACCTCCTGCACCACCACGGAGTTCTTGCAGATGTAGAGCAGGTTTGAATGTAATGAACAGAGTATCGTCCTCTTCCTGACAGTAAACAGGCATCTCCACTTCAATCAACCCCAGTGCTGTAGGATTTGCTGTACAGAGCTCAGGTACCAAAGAGCAGGTTGTATGTGTGGGGGGATGAGTGTGGGGGGATGCGATGGAGAGCTGGGAGGGGGAGCAGTTAATTCTGTTCTGAGCTCTGTGACTTCTGCCCCTAATGCTGCAGCTTTTCATTAATCCTCCTGCTTCCAGGGGACCTGCATCAAATCCCACTATATGGGTGGGAATCAGATCTTTTCTGACCTGATCTTCCCTTCAGCTAACTCAGAATCATAAAGCCACAGATGCTCTGGAGGTCTCTAGTCCAGCCTTCTGGCCTGAGTAGGGTTAGGGCTAGTAGTCCAGGGTGCTCAGGGCTGTGCCCAGCTGACCTTGCAGTATCTACAAGGATGGAGGTTCACAAACTTTCTAAGCTCCTGATTCACTCTTTCAGGGTTTTTTTACCCCCTTAGAAACCCTTCTATTTCCCACATTTCAAACTGTGTCCATTTCTGCCCTGAGCACCCTGAGAAGGGTCTGGTGGTGTCTCTTCTAAACTCTGCTATTAGGTAACTGCAAAGTACACCAAGAGCACCCTGAGCCTTTGCCAGTTGAGCCCAGGTAGCTCAACCTCTCCTTTTACCTTTTTTATAGCCGTGGCCATCTCAGTGCCTCTCAGAGGCACCTGTTCTGGTTTGTTAATGTCTTTCTTGCACATGGAAGCACCACACTGGTCACACTTCTCCAGCTGCAGACCTGAAGGTGCTCAAGAAGGAAGAATCACTTCCCTCCTGCTAGTGGCATTTTTGGTGATGCAGCCCATACGTCACTGCTGCAAGGACACAGGGTTTACCTAGACTCCCAGGTCTTATCTCCAAAACTGTTTCCCAACCAGTTGGCCCCCCAGTCTGTATTGGTGCAGTGGGTTACACTGGTCCAGTTGCAGGAATCAGTTCTGCCATTTGGTGAACTTCATTCCTACCTGTCAGCTCACCTCACCTCTGCAGCCAGCCTGGGGCCCTCTGAGTAGCAGCTCTGCCCTCCAGGGCACCCTTAAGTGAGCCTTCCAGTACTGCCCAGCATTTGACTGGCAGAGAACAAGGGCAGGAAGTCTTTGGGCTATGGGCTCAGAATCCAACACATCACATTCCTACCACAGTGGAAAACAAATAACAGGTGAAGAGCAGGAAGAAAGAAGGTGGTGAAAAGGCTTTGGTTGCTTTGACACTCAACCAGATAAACCTGTTTCTGATGAGAAGGAAAACCAGGGCTGAAACACCTTGGGTGAAATCTGGAGTTCCACCACCTTTGCCTCATCACACACTCAAGGATTAACTGTGATGCAAAGCTCTGATTGATCTCAGCGTCAGGAACGGGGGGAAATCAGTTTGCCTGAGAGGAAATCTAATTCAGTAAACTGCAAAGGATCGAAGTGAAGTGGAATTAACCAGTTAAGAAGCTGATGCACCAACAGGGATGGGCAGAGCAAGTGCAGGGCAGCAAGATAAAACCTGCTGCAGCATCAGCACTGCATCGATGAAACTTCCATAGTCAGAGGTGGTTTGGTTTAGCTCTTCTGTGGAATTGCTTGCAGCCAGGATGAAAGTTTCTAGGGCTCTGAGCTTGATCCCAACTATTTTGAAGTAATTTCGGTAGTAGCAGGAATCACCCCCAGCACTGTGAGCACAAGAGACCCCAAAGCTTCCTGGCACCTGCTTTGGCATACGTTGTGCCAGCGGTGTGTTTGCAAAGGGAAGCAGTTAATTTGCAGCCTGGCTCGTGATTCCCTGACTGTGAGAACATCCCTCCATGTGCTAAGCTGGTGCTGGCTCAGGTAGATGCCCGCAGAGATCTCACAGATTGTCCTTTCATGTTCACACAAGTAGGTTCCTGCTCTGGAGCCAGGATGCATACAGCATTTGCTGGAAAACCACTGTGCACTCATTTCGTTTCTAACCCCGTGATGTGTGTGAGGATCTGGACAGCTTCACACTAGGGACAGCAGAACAACACGCTCATCACTTTGAGAAAAAGCCTTCACACAGGGCACAGGGATCTTCGGGTGTTCTTGACATCTCCATAACCCCACAGCGCCGCTGAGTAACAACTGCTCAGCACTCACTTTATAGCAAACAGGCTGCCTCAGCACTGAGGAAGAGGTGGGTTGCTCAGGGAGGGAAGGAGCAGGTTGCCAGCTCCTCACCAGCAGTGCCCTGTGTAAGGTGTGACATCAGCCTTGTGTGACATGCCACCATCCTGCAGCAGGAATATCTGCATCAGGGCTGCAGCCTGCCTTGCTGCATCGTAGGACACACAGGCATAGGAGAGGCTGCTGTGGGGGAAGGAGTAGGGTTCGTTCAGGCACGTTTTGCAGAAAGATTTCCTTAAACTTGGCTGCTGCAGTGTTTGGGATCACTGGAAGGACTGGAGTCCCTTCCAGCTCTTTCATGACTTGTCAGGTTTCCAGAACTGGGTGTCCAGCAAAGGACTTCCTTCCTGTCTGGGTCTGTCTGCTGGGCTGGTTGATGTCAGGGTAAGGAGATGGGAACACCATTACCCAGACCTGTCTTTGTCTAACCTCTGTCATCTCAAACAAACTCAAGGCTCTGAACCCTGTTTCCATTCTAAAGGAGTTTTGGATGAGCTGGCTGTGAGCTGCCGCTGCTACGCTGGCAATGAGAAAAGGACCAGAAGTGCTAGTAGGGGCCAAGCGTGTCCCAGAAGCCCTTCAGAAATCACCTCTCTGAAGCAGAAAAGCTCAGACGGCCATAAAGCAGTCACAGCCACAGGAAGGCTCTCCTGTGTCCACACCTGGGAGCAGGGCACTGCTGCCTGTGTGTGAGCGCAGAGCTGGCAATGGGCCTTGCACTGTTCCTGCTGTGGGGAGGCCACTCCGGTCACACAAGATGTCAGTGATGACAGCAGGAAAACATCCCAGAACAGGCAACATTCTGACTCTGCCTCCGGTAGTCCATCTAGCTAAGCTGAGCCTGAGGAATGTCCTGAGCATCTCCCCCTCCACCCCTCCTGCAGTTCTATTCTCAGTGCTCACACAGACCACAGCCCTGGGCACTCAAGCAGAGCCCCAGCCATGGCTGATGCTATTTGGGGGGTGCTCTGGTGCTCCCTGTGCTGGGAGGCAGTTTCTGTGGTTTCCAATCCGCTCACTTGTGCCAGGGCACAGCACCACTTCCTCTATACAGCCCCTTGTCCCCAGCTCAGCCTGCAGTCCCCCATGGATCAAAGACACATCGAGCAGCAGCTCAGCACATTATCTCATCTAACCCCGACAATCTGTTTATACAGTGGGAGTGAAAGAAGCCCTAGTCCAGTTCAGGCTTTACAAGCAGCTAAACCAGAAATTGTAAAGAAATATAAAGCAAACCGGATCCTGGGCTGGCAAACCGGATCCTGGGCTGCATCAGGAGAAGTGTGGCCAGTAGGTTGAGGAAGGTGATTCTCCCCCTCTACTTGGCTCTGGTGAGACCCCCATCAGGGGGATTGGACTGGATGATCTTTCGAGGTCCCTTCCAATTCCTAATGATTCTATGATTCTGTATGGACTGAGTCTTTTGAAAGGCTCCAGTCCTCACAGAAGATCCTTTCAGGTTTGGGTAAGCTCTGTCTGTGCAGGGAGCCTTTCTAGCAATGACAGCTGGGAGCCAGTGAGTAGTCAGTGCCCTGCCTGTCCCACCTCACACCTAGCCTCCTCACACGGTCCCAGCGAGTGCTGCAGTCACAGCATTTACCAGTTATGACCGAAACATCGCTGCCAGGCGCAGCTCAAAGCTGAGATTAGGAATCTGTTCTCTGCTGTGCGCTGGAAACCACTAGGGACCAGCAGCTGCCTTTGGAGGAGCAGCTTTCTCTTTGCAAGGCTGAGTGTTCCATGGCTGCACAGCCCAGTAAACAGCTGCTCTTGCCTCCGGCTCCTGCTGCAAGAACCTGTACTTCAGGCACTACCTGTGCAGGGGGATCAGTAGAGCCAAGGCAGGGCCAAGGGCAGTAACGCTGGCAGGGGGTACCAGTGGGGAAGTCTCAAGGCACTTTTCTTTCTTGCCTGTGGTTCATCAGCCAGAAGGTTGTCCCAGGAGTACGTAAGGACTTGGGTTACAGGAACACAACTGCACCCCCAGACACCAGGTATCAATCACAGTGCCTTGAGCCAGCTGTTTGCCTGAGCCTCTCTCACACTGATGCTTTTTCACTTGCATCTTCAGGATTGAAATGCTGCCTTGGTGTTTTTACAGCTCCAAGGAGTCAGGAGGAGAAGGCAATGACTTCTGTAAAGACTTGTTCATACCAGGGCCCAATCCATTGAATGCTGACCCTAGGACCTGTGTTATTTACCTCTGCTGCAATGAGAGAGAAAAATACCTGGGAGCAGCTTTGGAACAGGGTGTAGCGGTGGCCTTGGGACAGCTGGGTTAATGGTTGGACTTAGATGAGCTTCAAGGTCTTTTCCTACCTAAACAGCTCTATGGTTCCATGTGTGTGCACATGGAGCTGCGTGGCTGTGGGTGCCTGCAGGCTGTGGGGCTGTGGTGGGACATGAGCCAAGGGCACGATGGCGCTGAGGTGACCTTCTAGTAGGGGCTGTGTCAGCCACCAGCAGCTGCCACTGGGTGTGGAGAGAGGTGAAGGAAATCCAGGGCAGGGAAGGGTTAATGGAAACCCAATGTTGTTTTCCCCAGAGACTGTTTCATCCAGTGGATTAACAGTTGGCACAAGGCTGGTCACATTTCAGCTCTGGGAAAGCAGAATCCAAAGAGGTTGGTGGCTCTGTGGGGTGGGGGTGGTGAGTGATTGCCACAGGCACTACTGCACCTTTGGAGAACTTTTTCTTTGCCCTTTGATTACAAATTTTTAAGGTCCTTGGAGGCCAGTTGCCCATTTAGCAGTTTTCCCAGGAACTGCTTTCCTCCTAGGAAGCAGTTTGGTGCCTGATGAGAGGCTGGAGACTCCAGCTCAGGCATCAGAGAGGATAAGGCTTTCATGCTGGTGGTTTGGAGATGCCACCAGCAGGCCTGAGGGTGCTGCCCCACAGCACAGCACTCTACAGACCCCAAGCACCTCCCAGACTGCCTTGGCTTCTGCTCCTTGCACAGCAATCTAGGTTGAAACGACACTTTGGGGAGGCTGGAGTGGCCAGTGGGGTTACTAGTCCCACTCACTTCGGCCACACATGTCATGTGGGTCCCTAAATGTGGCCCCTTGCTCACTTCTGACCCAGGGATTAGCTCCCATGGGCTGTCAAACATTGGATTCCCCTCCTTAGCATGGCTGAGAACTGTCTACAGGATCATCCCTGGTTCACTAGGGTCTCTCAGACCACGTCCCTCACACTGAGCAGCACAAAGCACATCCTTGACCCCCAAAGATAGCAGGAGGAGGTCTGGACCTTCCCTCCTCTGCAGTTTCACTCAGGCTGTTTGGGTCCCTCCTCCCCCTTCACCCAGGGAACCCACATGCAATGGGTTATTCAAGGATAACGGGTGGGCGGGGAAAAGCAGACTGGAGAGAGAGGTCTCTTCATTCCTCATGTTAATTAAGGCAGGGTGAAAAGCTATAATTAAGTTTTCAGGGCTGTGAATGCAGTGAGAAGCGGCACCTCCCCATCCCTGCTAAACCTGCACGAGGTACTGAGCCAGGGCTGGAGGAGGCTGCAGCAGCAGCTCTTCACAGCAGCTCCTTGGGGCCCTCATGTCCAACACCCCGCATGTTTGGGTTGGCGGCTTTTATAGAATCTCATTCCCAGGTGCCAGACACAGTGAATGAAGTTCTTGTTGGGTTCCAGCAGCTTCAGGTGGGTGAGGGAAGGATAGGAATGCAGAGATGGGATGTTGCAGTGCTGGAGCACTCACATTCCTGGCAAACCCTGAGCCCTGGTGACCAGAGCGAGCTGTTAAATCGGGGCGTGCTCTCTCTATCAATTATTTCCTATCTCCTCTTGATGAATTGGCGAAGGAGCCGTGTGGCTGCTGCCAGTGCAAGGTGCCTCCAAGCATCATTTCTTTTAAGCTCTTTCACAAAATTTATAGGGAAAAAATGTGTATGTTCAGGTGGTTCCTGTTGTACAAAAATCATGGAGAAAGGGAAAGAGGTGTCACAGAACCATTCAGGTTGGAATTTGGAAAAGACCCTTGTGATCACTGAGTCCAACCATCAACCCCACTCTACAAGTTCACTCCTAAACCAGATCCCCCAACACGACATCTAAGCAACTTATAAAAACATCCAGGGATGGGGACTCAGGCACCACCCTGGGCAGCCTAGTCCAGTGCCTGGGCACTCTCTCCGTGAAGTCTCTCCAGTGTCTCCGTGAAGTCTCTCCGTGTCGAGTGCTCCACACTGCTCCTTCAGCACCGAGTGTGGGGGGGAGTTTCCCACTGGGGTGTCCTCGTGGAACTGCCTTGGATGGCCAGTAGCCCCATGTGTATCTCAGTATCCCCAAGAGTGGGAAACGCGGCCACGGACGCGATCAACGGCCCCCCGCACTGCCTCCCCCCCTGTTTCCCTTCTATCCTATCTGTGGTGGGCTGTGGGGGTTGGAGAGTGTTTTAGAAGGCTGAGGGGGGTGTCGTTGGGGGTGTCTTGGATTTGGGGGCACCCCCAGTGCTCTCCAAAGCCCCCTCACTTCTTCCCACCTGTCTGTTTCTTACCTAAGTGTGTCCTGGGTTGGGGGTGAATTTTAAGGGTTTGGGGGGACTTCTGAGGGAGGGGCTCAGGTTCTAGAAGGGCCCCCACTGCTCCCTAAACCTACCCTCCACCCCCCCTTTTATCTCCTACCTGGGTTGAGTTATGGGGCTGGGTTGGGGGTCTGGAGGGGTCTCCTGGTGACTTCGTAGTGGGTGTTCTGTGGGGGTCTCCCTATGGATCTAGGGGTCTTGCTATGGGTCTGGGGGTTCCTATGGGTCTGGGAGGGGTTTCTCTTTGGGCCTAAGGATCTCCTTATGGATCCAGGGGATCTCTCTATGGGTCTAGGGGGTGCTCAGTGGGTCTCCATGGATTTGGGGTTGCCTTATGTGTCGGAGGGTTTCCCTGTCTGTCCAGGGGTCTCCCTATGGATCAGGAGGGGTCTCTATGGGTCTGGAGGCTCCCAGTGCATCCCTGTGGGTTTGGGGCTCTCCCTATGGGTCTAGGGTCCCCCCGTGACCCCCATCCTCCCCACCCAGGTGGTGCTGCTGTCAGCCACGATGCCCCTGGATGTGCTGGAGGTGACCAAGAAGTTCATGAGGGACCCCATACGTATCCTGGTGAAGAAGGAGGAGCTGACGCTGGAGGGCATCCGGCAGTTCTACATCAATGTGGAGAGAGAGGTGGGGGGCACCCTGACCCCACTTTGCAGTCACCCTGGGGTTGAGGTCATCATCAAAGGGTCAGAAAGGGTTAAAAATGGGAGAAAGGGAGGGGGGTCCTGCATGGGTCAGGATTTGTGGGGCAGCCCTGTGGCCTCCCCACAGTGTCCCCCATGCCAGAGTGACCCCCAACTCCCCCCAACCATGGGCCCTCCCCTGCCAACTTGTGGGGCTGGCCCCTGAGCTGGGGGAGACACTGGGACTTTGGGGGGTGAGGCTGGACCTCCATCTGTGGGGCATGGGAAGTGGTTATGAAGCAGCTCTGGGGCAGGGTGTTAACCGTGGGGCAGCTCTGAAGTCTCTCAGGGGCTCCTTGGGCTCCTGAGGTCCCTCTGTAGGTCAGTCCATGGGTGTCTCCATGGGTCAGTGGGTGATTCTGTGGCTCAATGTGTGGAGCAGGAGTGGAAGCTGGACACCCTGTGTGACCTCTACGAGACGCTGACCATCACCCAGGCCGTCATCTTCATCAACACCCGGCGCAAGGTGGACTGGCTGACGGAGAAGATGCTGGCCAGGGACTTCACAGTCTCCGCCATGGTGCGGCTACCCCATAGCTGCCACCCCATAGCCATCTGTAGTGACCCCATAGCGACCAACACCCTGATCCCCACCCCAGTCCCTCCTCAGCATGGACTGAATCTTGTTGGCTGTGGTGGGGCTGCCCCATTGAGACCCCAGCCCCGCCCCTCC
>JAOXOE010000117.1:0-34094 GCA_028565055.1 Phoeniculus purpureus
AGTTTGACCTGCAATGTATTTGAAGAAGCTCTTTTTGTTGCCCTTGACCTCTCTTGCAAGGTTTAATTCCAAGGAGGATTTGGCTTTCCTAGTTGCATCCCTACGTTCTCTCACCAGAGCCTTATAAACACCGCAAGGGGCCATCCCCTCCTTCCATGACCTATAGAATTCTTCCTCTTCAATTTGCTCAGCAGCTCCATGTTTAACCATGCAGGCCTTCTGCGTCCCTTCTTTGACTTCCTACCTTTGGAATGCTCTTTTCTTGTGCTTCAAAGAAATGGTCTTTGAATGTTAACCAGCTACACTGAGCTCCCTTACCTTCCAGTACCCTGTCCCATGGGATTTCCCCTAGCAATTACTTGAAAAGGCCAAAGTTGGCCCTCCTGAAGTCCAGGTTTGTGATTCTAATTGTGATGATATTATGTCATGCGGTGAGTTAATCCTGTGATCCTGTAGTGATAAACTCCTGAAAGTCTTCCATCCATTCAAAGACATCCATCCATTCATCTGATCTATATGGAAGTATAAGAAGTTTTATGTGAAGCTTGTCTGCACAAGGGGTTTCCTTCACACAGCAAACTATGAAACATTACGTCAATATTATCATAGAATCGTAGAATCATTGGGAATTGGAAGGGACCTCGAAAGATCGTCTAGTCCAATCCCCCTGCCAGAGACCACAGCTCCTTCTACATCTTAAAACACCGAGAAGGGCAAAAGTCCTGATGTTCTTTGCTATAGAGGAACAAAGCAGAAGCTTGAGTGAGTCATCCTTGTGGTAACCCTTGGTTCGAAAGTGACAGAGCTGTGGGTTCCTCTGTCTCATGGATACAAATAAATGTTTATATTCTCTATCAAATTTTAAATAACACTCAAGATCAAGGAACCACAGGAGGCATTCAGTGTGCTTAGGTTAAAACAAGCCAACTGTAAAGGTAATCCTCCTGTCCAGGTGTGGCTGTCGGGCACATCTGAGTCAGAGCACACAGATGCCCTGTTCACATCTCAGCTTCTACTGCCCAAGGAACAACAGAAAATACCTGAGAGAGACTCATGCTGTTAAAACACTGGATTTCCTACAGAAAGAACATTTTACTTCTGAAAAAAAAAAAAGATCCTAGAACAATAACAAACTTTGTCTCATGATCTTGAACCATGTGAGCACCACCTAGAGACTTAAAATTTGAGAAATACTGGATGTCATCCTCCTGATCCGCTCTGGAAACACTGATGCGTTTACAATAAATCCCTAACCAGGCCAGTTGTGCAACAAGTTGAAGTGACACGGAGTATTAACATTTATGGTGGTGAGTCAAAAACAAAATCAAACAAACATCCCTCTTTTATAAGCTTTCTCACAGCATGCAGTAGCATGTTCTGTGAGCAACGAAACATCTGGTGCAGCCCCAGCTCCCTCTCGCAACTGAGCAAGTGTTGCAATCATCCTGTTGTGGGGCCAGGCTTCATGTTTGCGGGTAGACGACGAGCATCGGCAATGGACGACGCTCATCCGGGCTGATTCAGGAAGAATTAAGTAAAAGACTTCGAGGCAGGTTTCCTGTGTGGGAAAATAAAAGTAATATATTGCAAAGTGTCCAAACCTAATTTTAACTCCAGACTGACTTATTTTCACTGAAAGACCCTTTTCTGGGTCATCCGCAGAGTAACTAACATAAACACAGTCAACAGAATTCCTGGGAGTCAGCAATTCAGGACTAGATGCAGCGGGACGTGTGCTAATTAAATATAGACTTAGTCTCGTTTCCCATCAATACAAATTGTACTTGTTTGAGAACTTTGATCATGACAAACTGTTTCCTGTATCTGAGGATGCTTTTGCGTTAGATGTTAAAGATTATGTGTGCTTTGGGTATGATAGATGACTGTAACCCTGACAGTCCTATCCCAGTACTGGGACACAGAAATGGGTTTGTTTTCCCTTGTTTTCGGCTCTCTAGGTAATTATATTAAAATTTGTATGACAACTAAAGCAAAATTCACAGAAGGATTTTTGCAGATGTTTTCTTTAAGAGGAGAGGTGGTTGCTCAGAGCTTTCCTGTCACTGAACCTTTAAGCAAAGTCCTGAAGGAGACACAGAAACCTTGTGTTCCCATTTACTGTATCAAAGAATCACAGAACATTAGGGATTGGATTGACCAAAAGATCATCTATTTCAACCCCCTTGCCACAACAGGATCACCTAGATTCTGTCACACATTTCTATGTTATGCTCAGAGGAAAATTCCCTTGGTCTCCCGCTTCATTGACTTTTTCTTCCAGGGTGTCTGTGCAGAGTTAATGATTCCTGCAAGCTCAGTGCTCAGCCTGCCTCCCCCTCTCAGTTCTGAAACACTTCCTCAATATTAATTTTGTTTTTCCCAAGGGAGGAACATTTTTTGTTCATTTTTGACCCTGATCTAATGCTGTTTCTAATGCAATACTTTATCCCTTCAATCAGAACAAGGGACACCTGCATGTCGTACTCACAGAAAATTCACTTCTTTGGAATTCCCCCTTGTTTCTGACTGTGAGAAGAGTGCAAGAGCTTGACGTTATGAAATTAACAAGGGCAAGTGTAGAGTCTGGTATCTGGGCAAGAACAACCTCAAGTACCAGTGTAGGTTGGGGGCTGAGCTGTTGGAGAGTAGTGCAGGAGAAAGGGACCTGGAGTTCCTGGTGGACAGAAGGATGGCTCTAAGCCAGCAATGGGCCCTTGTGGATAAGAAGGCCAAGAGCATCCTGGGGTGGATCAGAAGGAGATGGAAAAAGACTCTCCTCCCTCTCTACTCTACCCTGGTGAGATGGCATCTCGAATGCTTTGTCCATTTCTGGGCCCCTCAGTTCCAGAAGGACACAGAGCTGCTTGAGAGAGTCCAGCACATAGCCATGAAGATGTTGACAGGAGTAGAACACCTCCCTGATGAGGAAAGGCTGATGGAGCTGGGTCTCTTGAGCTAGGAAAAAAGGAGACTGAGGTGTGACACCATTAATGTTGATAAATATGTGAAGGGTGTGTGTCAGGAGGATGGAATCAGTATCATCGAATCATAGGACAGGGGGCAATGGGTGTGAGCTGGAACATAGGAGTTTCCATATAAAAATGAGAAGGAACTTCTTCACTACAAGGGTGACGGAGCACTGGCAGGGGCTGCCCAGGGGAGTTGTGGAGTCTCCCTTCCTGTAGACATTTAAAACCCGCCTGGACATGTTCCTGGGTGACTGGATCTAGGTGATCCTACTGTGGGAGGGGGTATTGGACTAGATGATCTTTCAAGGTCCCTTCCAATCCCTAACGTTCTGTGATTCTGTGAATCTGTAACAGAGTCAACAGCATCCAGACACCAGTGGTTCCACTCTTGTCCTTCATCTCCCTTTCTCTTCATTTGTGTCATATTTTCGAGCATTTTATCACATCAAAATTTAAAGTTCTCAAGACTATGTCTTTATTTTACTTTGTAGAATTTACAGATTTGGGTACTCGAAAATGGATGAGAAATGCACAGTTTAGGAAACTTGATAAAAATGTGTAATTAAAAAGCTGTCCTGAATCATATTAGTGGAGAGCATGGGGTTGGGTTGATATCTGGATTTGATGATCTTGTAGGTCTCTTCCAAACTTAATGATTAACCCAGAAAGCCAACTGTACCCTGGGATGCATCAAGAGGATTGTGGCCAGCAGATCAAGAGAGGTGATTCTTCTCCTTTACTCTGCCCTTGTGAGATCCCATTTTGAGTACCAGATCCAGTTCTGGTGTCCCCACCATAAGAAGGACAGAAATCTGTTGGAACAAGCCTAGAGGATGGCCACAAGGATGATCCAGGGGCTGGAGCACCTCTGTTATGGGGACAGGCTGAGGGAGCTGGATTGTTCATTATAGAGAAGGGAAGGCTTTGTGGAGACCTTATAGCAGCCTTCCAGTATTTGAAGGGAAACTACAGGCAGGCTGCAGAAGGACATTTTCCAAGAGCGTCCAGTGAAAGGAGAAGGGGAAATTGCTTTAAACTGGAGGAGACTATCAAAGAATCACAGAGTCACAGAATGTTAGGGATTGGAATCGACCTCAAAAGATCATCTAGTCCAATCCCTCTGCCAGAAGAAGTTTAGATTGGAATTTAGGAAGAAGTTCTTCAGTGTGAGGGAGGAGAGACTCTGGAATAGGTTACCCAGGGAGGTTGTGGATGCCCTCTCCCTGGAGATGTTCAAAGCCAGGTTGGATGAGGCTTTGAGCCACCTCATCTAGTCAAGAGACATCTCTGCTCATGGCCAGGAGGTTGGATTAGTTGATCTCTGAGGTCCTTTCCAAGCCAAATCATTCCATGATTCTATGATTCTATGATTCTGTGAAGCAGCAAGAAGAAATAACAGACTTGTTTGTATCAAACGGAGTCTATTGTTTTTTATTAATCAGTGTTACATGTACAGGTTCATTAAAAAAGCTACAGCTCATGAAATACATCATCTAGATACAAGGTACAAATCTAGGCAGATCCCCATGGTGTCTGTTGGTGCTCAGCCACTGTAAAAATCTTACAGTTTATCCCCTGGTACACAAAACCTCAAGCAAAACATTCCTTGTTAAACGCCCAGTAAAGCGCACAGCATCCTACTACAGTTTCATACAGTGTTTTAGTGCAAAAGGAAGTACAAATATAAAAATACCGAGGCTTGAATTAAAAAAAACCAAAAACCAAAAAATAGCCAACAAAAAAAACCCCAACAACAAAAAAACCCCAACCAACCAAGCAAGCCACGGAGTTAGAGGTGAGTGTCTGCTATGGGTATTCTTCTAAGCTCTACGATCTGGGAGTTAGCCATGCTGCCACCGTCCTGGCTGCCGTGACAAGATTCGTTATCGCTGACGCTGAGACCTGCACCTGAAACAGTGAAACAAACGGAAGGAATCCATGAGAATGAAATCTTAACGTAGAAACGATGATGCCACATCCTGTCTCTGTTACTGAAATGCTTCCCTACCCCACAACGATGTGGCAAGTCTCCTTCTGCTGCCCTACATTTCTGAATCTGCAGAGCATAACATGGTCTGACGTAGTTTTGTACCATCCAGATCAGCTTTTTCTTAACTCCGCTGCCAGCCACTTCATTTGTCTCAGTAAATGGCACAATAGCTATTCAGAGGTTGCCTTCAAATCACAAGGACATAAATCAAGGCCTGGCTTAGGGTGGGTTCATGGTCTGGTTGTTACAGTCTGGTATTTTCCAAGGACTTCTTTGTGAAGAATTGATTTTTAATGATACAATTTTTCTGTTAAACTATAATTCCAGCTGTTTTAATAGGATTGTAATTTCAACATGAGAAAAAGATGCTGACTAAATATTCCTTAAACCCACACTTGGCACAAGCTTGTGCATTGTGTTTTTCTTCTACTGTGAGAGAATACGAGATGTTGGCCAACGGAAACTTCCAAAACATCTCTGGAAGAGACTCAGGAGGCCATCTTCTCCATCCTTTTGTCACAGGAGTTCTGCTAGCTCATTTCTTCTTGTTAGTTTTTGGGAGTTTGGGGGCTTTTCTGGAAGATTTGAGTTTTATTTGGGGAGGAAGGTTTATCTGATTAGTATGAAGATACATAACACTGCACAAGTTTAATAAAACTTGTAATTTGGAAGACCATTTCTTCACTGGGGACTACTGACTTGCTGGAGAGCAGTGTAGGAGAAATAGACCTGGGGGTCCTGGTGGCCAGCAAGATGACCAGGAGACAGCAACGGGCCCTTGTGGCCAAGAAGGCCAATGGCATCCCAGAGTGGACCAGAAGGGCAAGGTTAGTAGATCAAGAGAGGTTCTCCTCCACCTCTACTCTATCCTAGTGAGACCGCATCTGGAATATTATATCCAGTTCTGGGCCCCTCGGTTCCAGAAGGACACAGAACTGCTGGAGAGACTTCAGTGCAGAGCCATGAAGATGATAAAGAGAGTGGAACACCTCTCTGATGAGGAAAGACTGAGGAAGCTCAGTCTCTGGAGCTTGGAAAAAAGGAGACTGAGGGGTTACCTCATTAGTGTTGATAAATATGTGAAGGGTGGGTGTCAGGAGGATGGAGCCAGGCTCTGCTCACTATCATCTAATGATAGGACAAAAGGCAACAGATGTGAGCTGGAACAAAATAGGTTCCACACCAATCTGAGAAGGAACTTCTTCATGGTGAGACTGACAGAGCACTGGCAGGGGCTGCCCAGGGGGACTGTGGAGTCTCCTTCCCCGGAGACATTTAAAACCCACCTGGCCATGTTCCTGTTTGACTTGATCTAGGTGATTGTGTGTGGCAAGAGGATTGGAGTGGATGATATTTGAAGGTCCCTTCCTATCCCTAATGTTCTGTGATTCTGTGATTCTGAGATTTTCAGCTCTTGTCTTTGAATTGTAGAGCAAATCCTTAAAAAAATGTTGTGTGGACCTTATGAGGATTTGGGGTTCCAGGCTTTAAACTTGTGAACGACATACCAGCGTAATTAGGCAGAGTGATGTCAAGACAGACTAATTGCAGACATGATCTTACAGCAATGTCACAAATAATTGTTGAAGTTACACATTTGGGGCTGAAGAAAATGTATAACTACACATGGTTGAAGGGAGCCACAAAGGAGTGACATGAGGCTCAAAAATCCTCAAAGAGAGAGTGCTGGGAGAGGCATTTTCATAAAAAAAAAGTATTCTCAGGAGTTTTTATCAAAGTACAGAGCCTCTCTTCTTTCTGCCTCAGTGGAGCAGGGTCATTTAGTTTTCTGTAGTCACGTCTTTACTCTCTGTTTTATTTATTGTTCCAGTTTTACAAGTCTTTTCCACATCCCCCTCTCTACCATCACCCCCAAAAGCAGCAAAGTGCAGAAAAGGGGCCAGTGGCATAATGCTGCTTTGATGGGAGATCAGGCCGCAATCTAGAGCAGAAGAACCTGAAGGACTAGGCAGGTCTTCCTGGAAGAAGTCCAGATCTCGTAGGGGCCAAACTTGGGTGCAGCGCTGTGTGAACTCAACCCTAATGCATCCAAGCAAAAAGTGGGTATTTCTGCGCTGTCATCCTTCTCACATCTGGTTTGCTGTTTGGCCACTTTGATATTTATTAGCTTGGGTCTGTACAATCCAAGATCTTGAGACAACAGCAATTGCTGTCAGATTACAAGAACACAAATCCACCAAGGTACAGAATGAGATCATTGATTCACAGAATCACAGAATGATACGGATTGGAAGGGACCTTGAAAGATCATCCAGTCCCCTGCCACTGCAGGACCACCTAGATCAAGCCACAGGAACATATTCAGATGGGCTTTAAATGTCTCCAGAGAAGGAGACTTCACAAGCCCCCTGGGTAGCCCCTTCCAGTGCTCTGTCATCCTCACTCTGAAGAAGTTCCTTCTCGTATTGATGTGGAACTTCATCTGTTCCAGTTGACACCCATTGCCCCTTGTCCTATCATCAGATGACACTGAGCAGAGCCTGGCTCCATCCTCCTGACACCCAGCCTTTCCATATTTATCAACATTCATGGGGTCAGCCCAAGCTCAAGAGAACCACCTCCCTCAGCCTTTCATAATAAGGGAGATTGTTCTACTCCTTTCATCATCTTTGTGGCTCTATGCTGGACTCTGTACAGCACCTCTGTGTCCTTCTTGAACTGAGTGGCCCACAATTGGACACAATACTCTAGATGTGGTCTCACCAGGGCAGAGTAGAGAGGGAAGAGAACCTCTCTTGATCTACCAACCATCCACCTTCTAATCCACCTTAGGATGCTGTTGGCTTTCTTGGCCACAAGATCTGGCTCACAGTAATTTTGTTGGCCTCCAGGACCCCCAGCTCCCTTTCTCCTGCACTGCTCTCCAACAGGTCACTCCTCAACCCATACTGATACCTGGAGTTGTTCTTTCCTAGATGCAAGACTCTACACTTGCCCTTATTATATTAAAGACCAGAAGATTAGGGTCTGAATCATTAAAAACACTTGTCCATAAGTGTACTGAAGATGTTTAAGCCATGGTCAGTGATCTAAATTTATATGCACAATAAACTTCTCATTGGATTGTGATGTTAATCCCAAAGAGCTTCTTGAAAGTCCTAGGAAAACCAGCAATTGCATACGCAAGTTATTTGGGTCTTTTCCCTTATCTTCCCTAAAACTATTTCAGAAAGGAAATATGACTGGTACAGCAACAATAAATCAGTGTTTACTATTTGAGGATGCAAGGACAAATGAAATAACCCTTAAGTAAAAATAAACATTGAATAGAGAAAGAAAACAATGCATCTTACATAGCATCATTAACGGCACGATTAACTCGAGGTATTTATTTAGGCTGAAGATGGTACAAATTTCAAACAAAGGAAGAAATACATGATGGAAAATGTTTGAAATCATATTTAAGTATGATCATCCTGTGCTAGGATTTTAAGGTAAACAAGTGACTGCTGGGGTTATAGAGATAATTGTCTTACTGGTGGCTATCTTGCAGTTATTTCAGTGAAGAATCCTGTACTGAGCACTGCAAAGAGATCAGATAATGGTCTAATATAGTTTTACACCACATATATTCTTAGAAGTCCTATAGCCACAAAGATGATGAAGGGAGCAGAAAGTCCCCCTGCTGAGGAAAGGCTGAGGGAGTTGGGTCCTTTGAGCTTGGAAAAAAGGAGACTGAGAGATGACCACATGAATGTTGATAAATATGTGAAGGGTGGGTGTCAGAAAGATGGAGCCAGGCTCTTACCGGTATCATCTGGTGATAGGACAAAGACAATGGGTGTGAGCTGGAACATAGGAGGTTCCATATCAATGTGAGAAAGAACTTCTTCCCAGTGAGGGTGCCAGAGCACTGGAAGGGGCTGCCCAGGGGAGTTGTGGAGTTTCCTTCTCTGGAGATGTTTAAAACCCACCTGGACAAGTTCCTGTGTAGCTTAGTCTAGGTGATCCTGCTATGGCAGGGGCATTGGAGTAGATGATCTTTCCAGGTCCCTTCCAATTGCTAATGTTCTGTGATTCTTTGATAGTTAAACGTTCTATGCTTTGTGCAAAGAGGAGATGTTGTTGATACCGAGGTTCTTACCAGCAGCCTATTTAAGCAGAGGTTGAATTAGGTTTACAAGGGCCGTGTATTGCTGTTGCAAGGACAAACTCTGTAAGAGCTGGTTCTTTTTAGGAAAGAGATCTGATGTGTAACCAGGACACCAGTTTACCTAGCAGCCAGAAGACTGGCAAGGAGATGACTGTTTAGATGATGGAGTTTCACATAGTTTATATGTCTGGCTTGCTGTCAGACGAGAGGAGAATTTAAGCTCAGCTGGCTCCCATGCTCTCCCCTAGAGGTGCTAGATTTGGGCGGTAAGCACGAGCAGGGAGTATTCTTTTTCCCCAATTTGTGATAAACTATTTTAAGAAAAAAGATGCAGGAAAACGAGATCTTTCTTCCTTTCTCTTGGTATCAAAGGGCTGGCTAGAAATTGAAAAGTCACAGCTGTTTTTGTAAACCCAGCGAGATCCCTCCAGTGACATCTACTGGTTGGACCATTTCCCCTGCATGTTCCTATACACCCTGGAATACCAGCTGCTGTCATCTGCTCACAGACTCATCAAATGGCTCAGCTTGGAAAAGAGGTTCAGGATCACCAAGTCCAAACATTAACCCAAGACTTGTCCTCAACCATACCACTTCCCTAAGCACTATGTCTACACAAGTCTTAAATCTCCTTAGGGATGGGGACTGTGCCATCCCTAAGCCTGACAACACTTTAGGGAAAGGAGTTCACAGAATCACATAATGATCACAGATGGAAAGGACCTTCTAAATCACTCAGTCCAACAAGATCCACAACAACAAAAAATCTAAGTACCTGATTGATTGACAAACACAAACTAACCCACTTCATGCCTGCCCCTGTAGCAGAGCGTGAAGCATCACATCTACACATTTCTTAAACACCTCCAGGGATAGTGACTAAACCAACTCCCTGGGGAGGCCCTTCCAGTGCCCAGCCACTCTTTCTGTAAAGAATTTCTTCCTAAAATCCCATGCAAACCTCCCCTGCCTCAACTTCAGACCATTTCCCCTGGGTTTGTCATTAGTTACTAAGGAGAAGAGGCCAACAGCCACCTCTCTACAACCTCCTTTAAGGTAGTTGTAGAGGGTAATAAGGCTCCCCCTCAGTCTTCTCTTCTCCAGACTAAACCTGCCCAGCTTCCTCAGCCTCTCCTGATACGAATTGTTCTCTAAACCCCTCATGAGCTGGGTAGCTCTCCTCTGGACACATTCCAGCATCTCAATGTCTTCCCTATAATGAGGGGCCCAGAACTGAACATTAATACTAATTCTTCATAATATTCAACCTAACACTCACCCCAGCACATCCTGAGTCCATTTCTTCTTGTGCTATCATTTGTCACTCGGTTGAAAAGAATGATGCCTACCTCTGTACAATCTCCTTTAAGGCAATCATAGGGAGTGAGATGGTCTTTCCTCAGCTTCCTTTTCTCCAGGCTAAGCTACACTTAGTCTCAACTCTATCCCTGCTGGTGCTGAATGGTCCAGACAGGATCTTCTGCAAGTGCAGCAAGGTGGGATGCTGAGGAAAATGTAAAACTGTGTGATGGGTTGGTTAGAGCTTCAGCTCATGATGCTTAAAAATATCTCACTGGATTGGGTGTGACAGGCATGTCTCCATGACAGGGCTGTCACCAGAACAGCAGCTGTGACTCCTAACTCAGTTTTTCACTAACATATGAAGGCAATACCCATCAAGAAAGGGCACTGGAAGGCTCAGGGAGAGCCCTCCCTGTCTTTCATTCTACACTGCAACAAAGCAGAGGGCCTTCCAGTCTACTGCACCATGACAGGTCAACCACCTACTAGAGTCTGAAATGGACAATCTATGCCCTCTCTAAGTAAATGCTTGAGGTGGCCTTGCAGTCTTTACCACAACAAGGGGAGGATATGAAGTTTGCTCTTTAAAATCTATCTCAAACTTTTGCTAAAACATATATGAGGGAGATGGAGTTTGTTTTAGAATTACTCAAAACACTAGGGAGAGTTTTGTACCTCATAAGATTGGGTCTTAGGAAAAAAATTCTTCCCAGAAAGGGTGGGAAGGCCTTGAAACAGGCTGCCCAGGGAGAGTGTAGAAGCACTGTCCCTGGAGGGATTCAACAAACAGGCATCCAGGGTGTTTCAGGAGATGGGTTACTGGTGGAGAGTTGTAGGGCAGATGGTTGGATTTTATGATCTTGAAGGTCTTTGCCAACCTTCGATCTTGCCTTCTCACTGAATCATGAGTCGTGTTGTGTGTGCAAGCAAAGAATAAAAGACTCAAACCAACTTTGAATCTTCTTTCAGGGCTTTGACTTCACAGAATGACACACACAAACATCCAACTGAAGGTCAGGTTGGACTAAAACTGATTCCTGGATATTACAGAGTCATATTCAACAGGTAGCAAATCTATGAGCCACCACAAAGGAAAAGCTGGATGATTGAGCAGACTGGCTACCCTTCCTTCCTTCCTTCCTGTCTCTTTCAGCGTGAAGCGAACAGTCAGCACAGATGTGACGTAGGTTGATAAGCCAGGGCATCAGCTGGCATTTTGCCACCAACCACAACACATTTGCCCTGTGACAGACAGTCTTCAGGATGTTGCACTGAGCGTCTTTTAGAACCTCAGGTTTCATATGTTTCCTCTAAGCCAAAACACAAGATGCTTATATCTTCAAGCAGGAACCTACAGTGGTAACATAGACCTTTAAAAAATAACAGTATCATAGAATGTTAGGGGTTGGAAGGGACCTCTGGAAACCACCTAGTCCAACCCCTCCCTGCCAGTGAAGGTTCTTCTAGAGAAGATCTCATACAAACATATCTAGATGCATTCTGAATGCCTCCAGAGAAAGAGACTAAACAACCTCTCTAGGCAGCCTGTTCCAGGCTATGAAAATGTTTTTCCTTATGTCCAAAGAATCACCTATCATCCAGTTTATGCCCATTGCCTCACGTCTTATTTCTGGGCAACACTGATGAGAAGATTCCAGTCCCATCATCCTGATTTTGCAACCCTGGCTGTGTTAGATTTGAAACTATGAGTTGGCTCACATAGATTGTTATTTCAACAGCTGCATTTGCAGGGGCTTTTGCAGGTATTCTCCATGTAGATTGTTTATTGTTATATTTATATAACAATATATATTATATATCTTTATTATGCTTTAAATGTGGTTTTAATTATTATTGTATTTATTATTGTTTATTTAGGATTTGTCACATAGGCCTTCATTAAGAGGAAAAATACACTCAGATGTGGGTGTAGCAACATCCTTCACTGATATTGTCCACTATATAGAATCACTGAATCATCAGGGTTGGAAAAGACCTTCAAGATCATCAATTCCTACAGTCTGCCCTACAACCCCAGCCACTAACCCATCTTCCGAAACACCCTGTTGAACCCCGCCAGGGATGATGTCTCCATACACTCCCTGGGAAGCCTGTTCCAAGGTCTTCCCACTCATTTTTTCTGTTTTACTGAGTTCCAATCTGAAGTTACCCTGTATTTCGAAAATCCCATGTGCTGGTATTCTCTGCTCTAACCTACAAACGTACTGGCAGATAACCCCTACAGGGATGGGTTACCAGTCAGCACTGGAGTGGTTTAGGCCCCTCTCATGAGTGTTGTTGTTTTCTGTTAACTTCTCAGCCAAAGGAATGAATGGGGTCAGACTTATGCACCACAGATAGGATTGGACATGAGCATTTGTAGGAGATGGGAAGATGGAAACATGGATGGAAGCTCAGAGATCAGAAAAGATTTTGTGCATCTAGTGATTATTAGAGACAGTCAGCATGGCTTCTCCAAAGGGAAGTCATGCTTGACCAAACTGATAGCCTTTTATGAGGGCATAACCAGGCAGATAGATGATGGTAAAGCGGTTGATGTTGTCTATCTTAATTTCAGTAAAGCATTTGACATGGTCTCCCACAACATCCTCGCAGCCAAACTGAGGCAGTGTGGTCTAGATGATCAAGTAGTGAGATGGATTGGCTGCAGGCTAGGAGCCAAAGAGTAGTGGTCAATGGGACAGAGTGTAGTTGGAGGCCTGAATCTAGTGGAGTCCCCCAAAGGTTGGTACTGGGATCAGTCCTATTCAGTCTATTCATTACTGACTTGGATGAAGGATTAGAGTGCACTGTCAGCAAGTTTGCTGATGACACCAAGCTGAGAGAAGTGGCTGACACCTCAGCAGGCAGTGCTGCCATTCAGTGGGACCTGGACAGGCTGGAGGGTTGACAGAGAAAATGTGAATGAACTATAACAAAGGCAAGTGTGGAGTCTTGCATCTGGGCAGGAATAACCTCAGGTACCAGTATATGTTGGGGACTGAGCTGTTGGAGAGCAGTGTAGGAGAAAGGGAGCTGGGGGTCCTGGTGGCCAGCAGGATGACCACGAGCCAGCAATGTGCTTTTGTGGCCAAGAGGGCCAACAGCATTCTGGAGTGGATCAGAAAGGGGGTGATTAGCAGATCAAGAGAGGTCCTTCTCCCCCTCTAATCTGCCCCAGCGAGACCACATGTGGAGTATTTTGTCCAGTTCTGCATCTCTAAGTTCAAAAAGGGCATGGAACTGCTGGAGTCCACTGGACTCTCTCCATGAGGATGATGAAGGAAGTGGAATACCTCCTTTATGGGGATAGGCTGAGGGAGTTGGGTCTCTTGAGCTAGGAAAAAAGGAGCCTGAGGGGTGATCTCATTAATGTTGATAAATATGTGAAAGGTGGGTGTCAAGAGGATGGAGCCAGGCTCTTATTGGTATCATCTGGTGATAGGACAAAGGGCAATGTGTGTGAGCTGGAACATAGGAGGTTCCATATCAATGTGAGAAAGAACTTCTTCCCAGTGAGGGTACCAGAGCACTGGAAGGGGCTGCCCAGGGGAATTGTGGACTTTCCTTCTCTGGAGATGTTTAAAACCCACCTGGACATGTTCCTGTGTGACTTGATCTATGTGATTCTGCTGTGGCAGGGGTATTGGAGTAGATGATGTTTAGAGGTCCCTTCCAGTCGCTAATGTTTTGTGATTCTGTGATATCCTGTACAAGGCTGTGGCTTTGAGGCACATTCACAACAAGAAGTGCACAATCAGGATGAGGCCACAGTCAGGATGAGATGTGATGTCTTCAGCCAGGGCTAACTCTTGCATTGTCTAAAGTTAAGATTGCCTTAGAAGGTGGAGGCCTCCCCAGGAAATCTCCTGTTGATACAAGGATGTCTCTGGAATGGCTTGGAGCCCCTGAAAGCTGATAAGCCAACGGCCCATCAGAAAGTGCTTGTGCTTGTACTACCCCCACTGTGTTGACTACAGACTCATGTTTCACACACACAAAAAAACACACAAAAAAATATAAAAATCAGTCAGTTACAGACTGAAGGAATAGAAGAAGCAAAGGAAGAAGAAGCAAAGGATAGCAGAGGATACCCCAGAACTTGACGCAAAAGACTGAAAGGGGCATCGACTGACTTCTCCGTCTCTACCTCCCTGAGTAAGAACTCTGCTTCTTGTCTGTAACCCCACTGCTTCCACGCTCATTTGCCACTTTGTATCCGTTAACCTCTTTGTAACTATGTTGCTTCTGTGTCCACTGTCTATTTTGTATCGCTTAGGGACACCCACTGTTTCTGCAAATTAATCCTATCCCCGACAATCCAGAGAACCTGTATAATGTTGTTTTGAACAATGAATAATACTATTTTATAATCTGGTTTGAATTTTATCCTCATTTTCAATTGACATTTGTATTGAGGTCTAAACTGAGCTGTCCTTAGCCCCTCCGTCTGTGAGGACCCGGCTAACACAAGGGGGTTTAGCCTTAAGGAAATTTACCTAATTTCCTCCCCAACCCCGCCCGCAGCTTTTCAGGCAACATATGGTTTTTATGCTGTAGAGGGAAGCTGGTGGACAGCTTGCTGTGTTGGGATGGATTCCATCTACTTTGATTGTGTTGGCTTCTTTTTTATTTCTACAGCCCTAACCAAGGAAAAGCCCATAGGGAATTCTGCCATTTTGGGTTTAGCTGTAATGACTGTAATGTACAGCCCTGTGGCAACCTGGAAAGTCAGTGGTCTCTTAAATTGTCCATCAACATAAACCTTATGCAAGAAATCAGACGGAAAATGAGATCTAGTCCAAAATGGCAGTAATTTAGAAGTTAATTACGGCAATTAACAAAAAATAATGAGTAAATAATTATCCTTCTCAGTAGAAGCTAAATCGTTGATTCATTATAAAAGAGCTAAAAGAAAGACAATAAATAATTTAAGACAAAATCATTTAGAAAAAATGACATACATCAACAGGCAGGAGATGTCCTTAAAGTAGTTTTTCCTACCATAATTGCCTTACAATTTCCTTCCCACACACTGGAGCTGGCTGGCCCTCTGAATTATTCCCACTGAGATGGGATGATGTTGTAAGCATAGCAAATCCTACATCTATATTTCTGTATGGATATGAACATTGAATCATAGAATCACAGAATGTATGGAGTTGGAAAAGATATCCAAAATGGTCACCTAGTGCAACCCTGATACAACAAGCAGGGACACCTCTAAATAGAACGGATTGCCCAGAGCCCCATCTGGCCTGACCATGAATAGCTCCAGGCATGGGGCCTCCAACACCTCTCTAGGCAGCCTGTTCCAGGGACCCCTTACTCCCAGATTTAAGAACTTTTTCCTCATGGCCAGCCCCTATCTGCCCTTTTCCAGCTTCAAACCATGACCCCACATCCTATCATTCCCTGCCCTTGTGAACAGTCTTCCTCAGCCTTCTGACAGCCCCTTTCAGGAGTTATAAGATCTCTATAAGTTCACCTTGGAGCCTTCTTGCCTTCAGTCTGAGCAACCCCAAATGTCTCAGCCTGTCCTCGTAACATGCAAAGGAGGAATTAGTTGACAAGTCACACAGAAACCATGTCTTTATGACCCACAAAGTCCAGCTTTTGGATTTCTTTCACCATAAAAAAACCCATTCTGTGGCCATGGGATGCAAGTCTCGTATAAACCTGGCATTACACCTGGCTAAGAAGCAGCTCACTGTTGTCCACTTAATTTACTAGAAATACAACTGTACACCTTCACCTGATCCAGTCTGTATTTCGGGTTAATCTGTAATTAGGCCCAGCATTAATGATTACAGGCCCAAGGGCTAAGTGCACTGTTGTACCACACTTCTCTTTGGCAACAAAAGCAGTCACATAGGAACATAACCAGGTGACTTTTAAACATCTCCAGAGAAGGGGACCCCACAACCCCCCTGGGCAGCCCCTTCCCATGCTGTGCTACCCTCACTGGGAAGAAGTGAAGAACCTCGTCTGTTCCAGCTGACGCCCATTGCCCCTTGTCATACCATTAGATAACATTAAGAGCTTGGCTTCATCCTCCTGCCATCCACCCTTCACATATTTATCAACATTAATGAGATAATCTCTCAGTCTCCTCCAAGCTAAAGAGCCTCAGCTTCCTCAGCCTTTCCTCATCAGGGAGGTGTTCCACTCCATCATCTCTGTGGTTCTGTGTTGGACTCTCTCAAGCAGTTCTGTGTCCTTCTGGAACTGAGTGGCCCAGAACTGGACAGAATACTCCAGATGTGGTTTCACCAGGGCATCCTACTCTACCAGGGCAGAGTAGAGGGGGAAGAGAACCTCTCTGGAACTGCTAACTACCTCCTTTTTGATCCACCCCGGGATGCTGTTGGCTTTCTTGGCCACAGGGCAAATTGCTGGCTCAGATGTCCATTCTAAACTTCCCCTGGCACAACTTGAGGCCAATTCTGCTCATCCTCTACTTGAGGATATCCCTGCTGACTGCAGAGCTTTGAAGGTCTCTTCCAACACAAAGAATTCTATAGTACTATGATTCTGTGGTTTCTAGTCTTCCTGTGTACTCCAAAGCCACACCTCCCAATTAAGGATTAAAAACACTTTTCAAATGATCCCAGACAGTCCCAGGGGCTTGTGTGTCTGAAATGAGAAGTTCTCAGCCTACTGAAGTAAATCCTCTCTAAAAACGTTTGAGAAGGACCACTTACAGCAAATAATAGATCAGACCATGACAGCAAAAAGGCATCTCAGCTGCTCCTACTTTTTAGCCTTTTTAGAGGAGAGATATCCCAGTTGCAGATGACTGCCACTTCCTTGGAGCTGGGACTGGTGCTTAGAAAGCATCAAACAGATGTGCATTGGAAAGGGGACAGGAGGAGGGGAAATAAAGCAGGATTACTAGATACAGACGTCTCTACCCTGAGTTGTTTTGGTTCCATGCGATTATGAACAATGATGCAAGAGAGGAAGAAGAAGCTGCTAGGAGGGACCAAGGAAGAGCTCCTTTCAGAGCCTGCTGGCTTTACTGTATCATAAAAGTCACCATCAGACCACAGATAAGTGAGTAATTTAGCAGCATGAACCTGTACTGCCAGAGAAGAAATCCCACTTTCCCCCACCTCCTTTGCCATCTTATAGCTTCCACATATCTCCATCCCTTGTCCCAGCCAGAGCACCTTGACTCCTTGGCCATGCACAGGGCTGGACTGGAGAACAGGTGAGGATAAAACAACAAAACATACAATTTCTGGTTACAGTGAAACTTATGGTTGTTTGGTTTGAGGTATGTGTTGAGCTACAGCTTGTATCTACAGCAAAGGCTGATAAACATTTACTTCTACTGGTTAAAGTGACTGTAACCTCTACACCACCTCTTCAGTCTGGCTTGCTCAAACATTGTGTGGGGGCTGGAGCCAGATGGCTTAGAAATCATCTTGTTTTTCTCCTGTAATGTTACTGGGAACACAGTGTGGCCACAGGAACAAGCACTGGGGTAAAGCAGTCAGGTAATGCTTGAATCAGTAATGAGAATGAAGTATTTCTCTCCAGCTGTAGTGTGAGGACTCTGCTTTGAATCACTTTAATAGAAAAGGCTCCTAAGAACAAATTATAATAAAATATTAATAAATAAGACAATTAAAATTTAGGTAAAGTAACCAAAAGCTGGTACTAGACCTTCATTTAGATGGGCTGAAAATAAATTAACTAAGGATGGAACTTGTAGATTTATTAAAAAATCATTAAATGTTAAAGCTGTGGTGAATTGCATTGCCCATGAGTTCTAACTACTGCTGTTGCCTAGATTGTTCTTCATGATTTAAGACCTGCAGTTCCACAGAAGTGCAGAAAAAAGGCCAATTGAGGACAACTGAACTGCTTAAGCAGTAAAATCTGTGTGACGAACATCAGATATTAATGGCTTCCTACAGAATCACAGTGGTTTGGTTGGAAGGGACCTCCAGAGCTCATCTAGTACAACTCCATTTAGTGAGCAGGGACATCTCCGACTGGAGCAGGTTGCTCAAAGCCCTGTCTACCCTGGCCTGGAATTTTCATGGGATAGGGCTTCTCCCACCTCTCTGGGCAACCAGGGCCAGTATCTCGCACATCTTCACTGTAAAAAACTTCCTCCTTCTATCTAATCCAAATCTTTTTGTCTAAAACCATCAGCCATCCTATTGCAATGATCTGATTTCCTGCAAAATATTGAAGAAGGAGTAAAAAAGCAAATGCTACCTCTTGGGTGCCTAAAAGAAAAGTTTGCAGCTGCCAGTTTATGCATCTAGATACAAAAGCCTTGCTCAAAACCATTAAATGCATAACAAAGCACAATTAGTCTGCAAAATGACCAGGGAAGTTAATAGGTACAATGCAGGTTTTGTTACAATCTGCATAAATTCTTGTACTTCTCAGCCCTAGGACAATTATCTTCATAATTCGAGGAGCCTTCTGCAATGGAAATTAACTTCAGAGATGAAGTTTTGTGAATATGTTGAATAAAGCTAACTGCTCCTTAACAGTGTTCCTGGTTTTTCAATCAGTTGGATTATTTTCTTTGATGCCACTGAAGGTAAAATACTCTTCAGATTTTTTTGTACATGAGCATTTAACCTGCTAACATCACCAGTACATCCCTTCCAAGGCTCAATGCTACGCCCAAAGATCACTCAGTTGATCTCCTACCACAAAGCTACTCCACTAATTTTTCTCTAATGCCTCAAGGAGGTGGGTTTGGGTTAGCATCCACGAGGTATTTTCAGGTGCCACTCCTTTGCCTCTGTGGTTGTCTTATCTGACAGCCCAATATTTCCATGTTGACCTACCTTTGAGTCAGGGTGCACTCCATTTCCACCACCCTGTGACCTCATCTATTTATATCAAGCAAATGCCCTCAAGTCCCATTGGTGGAGCGGGTGAGAAGGCAGAAAAACTCGTGACAGGGGGGTTGGGCTAGATTACCTCTGGAGGTGCCCTCCAACTCAATACATTCTATGTTTCTATAATCATTGACGACAAAGCCTGGGATTTTGAAGAATTGAACTCTAAGTTTATTGAGGAGAATATGACTACAAGTGCTTCATTTGAGTGTGGACACTCACACTGGTTTCCACTCGTTCTCTCTTCCATCAACATGGTGAGCTTATGGATGCTGGCCCTTTCTTTTGGGCAGAAGCCTAATTCATCTTCCCACCACCTTTTCGGTTCCAGAAGTATTTTATGTAAATGTTTTGTCTTACAGCTGTTGTGAGAATTATTATTTATGAAGTTATGTTCTTTCTAACATGTAAACAGGTTTCTCTCGCATACAGAGATATAAAATTAGGCATGCACTATATGCACTCTGAATTTGAAAAAGAAAGGAAGACAAGGCAGCCCAGAGTCAATCACTTATGAAAAAAAGCCTGTCAAGATCCTCCAAGCTGCTGCTACTTTTGGTAGTTCTGCTCACTATCATGACTCATACTATCCTTTATCAGAATCCTCCTCTGTTATTTAGATAGCCTGAACAGTATTTTTTCATGGGATAGTATGAGTTCTACTTCATTGAAATTTATTAACGGATATATTCGATCATTCTGTGATTCTTTGATTCTATGACCCTGCTTGTTGCAGGTAAATTGGATTAGACGTCTCTTCCAACCCAATACATTCTGTGATTATATGGTCTTGCTAATTGGATGTCACGGAATGGAGACACCATTAGTGATATAATAAAACATAGTAGCCTTTGAAGAACCAGGAGAAGAGTCACTCACCAGTCTTTAATGCAAATATTAGGTCATCAAACTCCTGTGATTCCTCATCAGCAACCAATGAGCTGGTACTAAAGCCTCCAGAAGTGTGGAAAACGTTGCCATTCTGTGGACTCTGCTTAAAGGCAGCACTCGCTTGACTGGCAGGCTGCAAGGATGCCCTCTCCCAGTCTGAAGGCATCTGCAATGTTTAAAAAAGAAATAGAAATGCAGTAATCACGAAAACTACAAAATAGAAACTCAACCCCAAGAGATTTTGGAAGCAGTTAACCTGTGACTTACTATAGTGAACCAGGTAGCCTGTAAAAAAAATAATATAAGTATATATAAAGGTACCCTTTAAAAAATCTACATGAAGGGTATCTATCTATCTATCTATCTATCTATCTATTTATCTATCATCCATCTGTTTACCTGTCCATCTATCTATCTAGCTATCATCTATTTGTCTACCTATGTATCTATCTGTCTATCTATCTATCTACCTACTATCCATCTATCTATCCATCTGTATATCTATCTATGTACCATCTATCTGTCTACTTATCTATATCATCTATCTATCTATCTATCTATCTATCTATCTAATAACAATACATAAATATGTAACTTACTGACAAGTCATTTAACCTTGAGTTTACTCTGCCTGTCTTTAAATCGCAGAAAGTTGAAAAAATATTGCTATTTTTGAACATTAGCCCCTGGTATGAAGAATTTAATTTAATGCACTGAAAGGTTCCAGGTGGTTCTCACTGCCTCTGTGTCTAGTAGATTCTGCTTCTCCGTTCTAAAACTGTTAATCATCACTATTTTCCATTATACGATCTACAGCTGCTTCCTATGTTTGTCAATACAATATTTTAAAAGTAATTTCCCTGTCTTTGAAGGTGCTCATGGTGCTATAGAGCCCTACAGCTTCAATACAGACTTTGCTGTAGTTCATCTGCCAGTTCAGTATGATAGGTTTAGATAAGACATCAGGAAGAAATTCTTCACAGAGAGAGTGGTCAGGCACTGGAATGGGCTTCCCAGGGTGGTCGTTGAGTCCCCATCACTGAATGAATTTAAAAGTCACTTAGATGTAGTGTTGGGGGATCTGAATTAGGAGTGAACTTGTAGACTAGGGTTGACGGTTGGACTCAATGATCCCAAGGGTCTTTTCCAACCTAAATGGTTCTGTGTGATTCTGTAAATCGCAATATCAGTTTGATATTGAAGTTTGATGACTTCAAAAATCTATCCTCTTAAAAATGTGATGAAAAGCCAGATATGATGACTGAATCTAAATAAGAATATGTATTTTACTACAGTCAGAATATATTTTTTTTGTTTATTGTCCGTCCAATGTTTAAGAGCTCAGGAATATAAAACTATGCTATTCCATCCACTAAACTGGTGAGTCAGGCACCACCTTAAGGAAGAATTTACTGGTCTGCTAGGAGGCGGCTACAGTCAAGCAGGTGGAGAAATGGGCAAAACAGCTGCCAGGTGAGCAGCTTGGTTTCTACAAATGTTATGACTAGAACCAACATGTTTCCTTGAAATATTTCAATTCTATTCAATCAGCATTTTTCATGGAAAAAACCCCAACCTGTTTAGCTGGAAAATTTTTAACAAGGTTTATCAACAATGCACAAGTATGTGGCAGCAAAAGTCACTGTGGTTTACTACAGGTAGTAAAGTAATAGTGTCAACATTCCAGTTCCAGAGATTGAAAATGATATCTGTGGTCTGTTTTCTTTTCTTCTTTTCTTTCTCCTTTTTTCCCTTCCCTTTCCTTCCTCTGCTCTTCCCCTTCCCTTTTTTCTCCCCCTTCTCCTTCCCCTTCCCTTGTTAGTTTTTCCTTTTCTGTTTATTTTTAATTTTTTTTATTTTTTCTTTCTAATTTTTTTCTTTTCCTTTTTCTTTTAGTTTTGCTTTTCTGTTTTTCCCTTTTCCTTTCCTTTTCCTATTCCTCTTCCCTTTCCTTTTCCTTTTTCTATATTTCTGTCTTTGCCTTTCCTTTTTACTCCTGTCTTCTCCATTTTTCATTCTATTCTGATTTTATTGAAGACCTGAAATTAATCTCAGACCTACACCAAGATGAAAGAACGTTACATTTTGACTCCTTATGGCCTACATTTGACACTTCTAACCAATCTCAATAACAAACTGAAGACTCAAGCAGAAGAGAGGAAATTCTCTAGATGGGCTGTTACCAGGGAATTGTGAGTTCCAAGAATATCACCATGGCTAAAGATAACAATGTATGTGTTAAAAAATAGCAATAATTCCCCCTCCCTAAAGACAATCTATAATAATTAGCATCTCATTCCTGTGTTTTCTGCTTCAGCACTGACATTGAAGTCTCCAGTGTATATTAGAAAAAGTACCTGAAATCTCCAGGTACATTTTCAACACAGAAGGCAATGACTGGCTGCTCACGGCTTGGATGAGGACACAATCAGCTGGATAAAACACTGATTGAATGGATGGACCCAAAGATTGGTGGTTAATGGAGTTAAATCCAGCTGGCAGCCTGTCACCAGTGGTGTGCCTCAGGGTTTGGTATTGGGACCATCTCTGTTTAACATCTTTGTTAATGATATCGATAAGGGCACTGTGTGTAGCGTTAGTGAGTTTGCAGGTGACACCAAGTAAGTAGGCGTGTTGATCTGACAGACGATAGGGAGGCTCTTCAGAGAGACTTGGATAGATGGGAGCGATGGACCAATGTTAATGGCAGGAGCTTCAATAAGGCCAAGTGCCAGGTCCTGCACTTGGGCCACAACAACCCCATGCAAAGCTACAGGCTTGGGGAAGCCTGTAGCTTTCCAGTTTGTGGCTGGAAAGCCATGTGGCAGAGAGGGACCTGGGAGTTCTAACTGACCAGAAGATGAGTATGAGTCAGCAGTATGCCCAGGTGGCCAAGAAGGCCAATGGCATCCTGGGTTGTATTAGACATAGTGTGGCCAGCAGGAGTAGGGAGGTTATCACGCCCCTGTACTCGGCACTGGTGAGGCCACACCTTGAGTATTGTGTCCAGTTTTGGGCACAGTAATACAATACAAGAGAGATGTGGAGGTACTGGAGCATGTGTAGAGGAAGGCAACTAAGCTGATAAAGGGCCTGGAGAACAAATCATCTGAGGCAAGGCTGAAAGAGCTGGGGCTCTTTAGCTTGAAGAAGAGGAGGCTGGAAGGAATCCTCATCACTCTCTATGACTACCTGAAAGAACGTTGTGGAGAGGTTGGCGCTGGTCTCTTCTCACAAGCAATTAGTGACAGAACAACAGGAAATGGGTTCAAGTTAAAACAGGGTAGGTTTAGACTTGATAGTAGGAAGAACTTTTTTCACAGAAAGAGTGCTCTGGCACTGGAATGGGCTTCTGAGGGAGGTGATTGAGTCGCCATCCCTGGATGTGTTTAAGGATTGTTTGGATGAGGTATTGAGGGATACGGTTTAGGGGTGACCTTGTAAGGTAGGGTAGATGGTTGGACTTGACAATCCCAGGGGCCTTTTCCAACCAGAGTGATTCTGTGATTTGGTGACTACAAAGCACATTACCTCTTCCATAGCGCTGATGAGATTCTGAGTAGACTTGCTGATCTCTCCACCTGCAGCTGGCAGGCCGCTGCCATGTGTGAAGAAAGCCGATCCTGGAGTCGTATGCCCATTCATGTCGACAGTATAACTTGCTTTCACAGGACAGCACAGTTGGTTGTGCAGGATAAAGTACACCACAAAGACATAAAGACCCTGAAATGAAGAGAGAAAAAGAACATCAGTGTGTGAAATGCAGGGAGCTGAGGTCAGGGTTTGGACACAGTCATGGCAAGGTCCTACATGCTGTGGCACATTCCTTCCCTTTCACCAGCAGAAAGTGCCTTAAAGGGCTGCAGCTGGTTTCTACAGAAAATAAGAGGCAATGTCACTGCCCATCAGAGATCTTGAAGTTAACAGTAAGTTCATATCCTGAGGCCTCCAGCTAAACACACACACAAAAGATAAAAGCCAACCAAGAACCCAAAAGACTGATCGAAAACAACTATTCTGTTGAAAACACAAAGCAGAGCCAAGATCCCAACAACAACAAAACCAATTTGAGTTTCACAGTTGTCGTAATAGTGAAAATGTGGTAAAGGGCTGCCTTCACAATAGGATTTGGCTCCTGGCCCCTAGCCACGATTCTTTATTTCCTTACTGACCTGCTGGCTCTTTGTGTTCTTGCCCCAATTTCCATCTCGTGCAAAATACACTGCTGCCGTCATGGACACCAAGTTGTGGCTATAAATTAGGTTCTGTATGGTATCCACTAATTCAGCACTGCCCTTCGCTTGTGACTGCTACAAAGGCTCTGCTGTGTGGCCCTGCAGTTCTTCTTTAGAACTTGCTAATTCTGACCTTTAGACTCAGCCAAGAGAAGTATCATAACCACGTCTTTTGTTTCCAAAGACATCCAGTGATTTAACTTTTCTGAATATGAAATCTGACTTTCTCTAATGCTCAAGTTTCACTAAAACTGAATGGAAAAAATCTGTTTCAATTAATAAATCAACCAGTTCACTAATAACTAAAGAAGTAGTTAACCAAAACAGTACAGGAAGGGGACTTTTGGACTCTTCACAACTGCTGCAATACAGAATCACAGAATCACTCTGGTTGGAAAAGACCCCTGGGATCATCAAGTCAAGCCATCTACCCTGCCTTACAAGTTCACCCCTAAACCATATCCCTCAACACCTCATCCAAATGATCTTTAAACGCATCCCAAGTTGGTAACTCAACCACCTTCCCGGGAAGCCTAGTCCAGCACCTGAAATTGTTTGCATTGGGGCTTTTTTGTATTTTGCATAGTCCCCTAGGACCCTGAAATCAATTGTACTTGACAAACCAGTTTGAAGTGGGAAAGGTACCCACCAATATGAAAGTACTAACTGAGATTATAAATAGTAAGGAGTTTCACCTAATTAATCTGGAGAATTCCTAACGGAAGGAATCTTGAAACTATATAGAGATGGCACACACCCAAGGTATTGTCATTTCCATCCCTACGTAACAGGCAGCAGTGCCTCATCATCCAGCAGGATGACCATGAACCAACAATGAGCCCTTGTGGCCAGGAGGGCCAATGACTTCCTGCGATGGATCAGAAGGAATGTGGTTAGTAGATCAAGAGAGGTCCTCCTCCCCCTCTACTCTGCCCTGGTGAGACCACATCTGGAATAGTGTGTCCAGTTCTGGGCTCCTCAGTTCCAGAAGGACACAGAATTGCTGGAGTGAGTCCAGAACAGAGCCACAAAGATGATGAAGGGAGTGGAGCATCTCCCTGATGAGGAAAGGCTGATGGAGCTGGGTCTCTTGAGCTTGGAAGAAAGGAGACTGAGGTGTGACACCAGTAATGTTGATAAATATGTGAAGGGTGGGTGTCAGGAGGATGGAGCCAGGCTCTGCTCAGTATCATCTGATAGGACAGGGGGCAATGGGTGTGAGCTGGAACACAGGAGGTTCTACATCAATATGAGAAGGAACTTCTTCATGGTGAGGATGACAGAGCACTGTAGTGGGTTGCCTAGGGGAGTTGTGGAATCTCCATCTCTGGAGAGGTTTAAAACCTTCCTGGGCATGTTCTTGTGTGACTTGGTCTAGGAGATCCTGCTGTGGTAGAGGGATTGGACTAGATGATCTTTTAAGGTCCCTTCCAATCCCTCATATTCTGTGATTCTGCGATCCACAGACTCGTAATTTCTAATCCCAAAACTATATGACAAAACAGTCTACTCATAACAGGAGTTAATGGGATTCAGTGGGACTTCAATCTCTGCTGTTCAAACACTAGAGGAGCCCTCACAGAGTTGCAGTAAAGCCACACAGCTTTTTTTTTAACAGTAAACCAGCAATCAAAAGTGTTAAAAACAGCTATTTTGATAAAATATTTTCCCATTTCTCCAGATTATTGTTTTTTGCTATGAGAATCCAGGGTGGTTAACTGGAAGGATTTTCCTTACAGTACTTGTACGTAAATACATTCCACAAAACTGATGCAAACACATGTTGCACTTAAGAGACACTAAAAAGGAACCTGAATGTCCTTTCATTTTATAAACAAATCCAAGGACTCTGATGTAGGTCAAGTATAATGGGAGCAGCAAATGGATTTCTTTTAATTTAAGTTGCTTAATGGATTTGAAAAGGATAAAAACCGAAGAAGAACAGATAACATTGACGACACTGAATTCAGAGCAGCCTCTGGCATTTCAGTCTCTGAGGACTCAGCCACAAAAGTTGCTCAAATTTCAAGCTGGTTTGTACTTTTCAAGAAAACCCACTAGCTGAAGATGCTGCACAGCCCTGTCTTGCAGAGATGCAGGGACATAAGGCAATGGATTTCAACACCCATGCTCTGTCTCTCTCCTGTGCAGCCCACAGCGTGGACACTCAGTCTTCTAAAGCAAATAAACATGGAATGAAGTGACACATTATCTCCTTACTTGGCTTGGAGTTCTCATTCAACTCTTGGTGTTTTGGGTAGCACTGTTTCTGAGCAACCTTGTTCTGCCATAACCACAGAAAGGCATTCTGACACCCAAAGCATCCTTTCTGCCCTGTTTCTACAACTTCTACCCTACCTGCTGTACAGAGACATGAGCCCTTGCCACCACCTGCAGACAGATGATGACCCAGATCCTCTGAGTCCATACATAATGGACTTGTGAGTCCTTCCATAATGGAGTCAGTTTGATTATGTTCAGCCTGGAGAAGAGGAGGCTCCCAGGTGACCATCTAGCAGCTTTCCAGTATTTGAAGGGGGCTACAAGAAAGCTGGGGGAGGGCTTTTTACAAGGGTGGTAGCAAGAGGACAAACGGAAAGGGTTTCAGACTTGAAGAGGCGACACTGAGTTTGGATATGAGGAACAAAATCATCCTGCTGAGATGCTGGAACAGGTTGCCCAAGGAAGTTGTGGCTGCTCCATCTCTGGCAGTACTGAAGGCCAGGTTGGCTGGGGCCCTGAGTAACCTGCTTTAGTGAAGGTGTCCCTGCCTGTGCAGGGGGGGTTGGAACTGGGTGATCTTTAAGATCTCTTCCAGCCCTCGCCATTCTACGATCCTATGAGACTGTCTGAGAACAGAAGGAGTCACAATCTGAGTTAACCAACACAAATAAAAACTGTGAATTTTACTTCTCCCACTGTTGTAAATTACTATAAAAATTCCTTACAAATAGGAACAAATAAAACCCAAAGCTCCTAAGTAGGTGACAGGTTTATGCAGGAACTGTCTTGCTTAGCTAGAAACAGGATGGAAGCTTCTTTGACCCGTATTTCTACCTTGAGAAGATATACTCTGTAGAGGTATCTTGTTTCTATGTGCTATCACAGTGGTTTTGTTTGAAGTACCTAAAGACGTTTGTGGTCTTACTCTCATTATTTGTCATCTCTATTAGAAACCACTACAATTGAGTTTGAGGAAATAAAACAAAGCAAATTGTTCTTCCCAAACACTGAGTTCCAAACATGATACACATGAAGACACTATAGATCAAGTCGTATTGATCAGTGTTTGTTTTAGCACCAGCAGCCTTCAGGCTGTTTGCTCTGAAGGAGCTCAGGCAGGATGCAAACGGTCGGGTTGTGTTAGTGAGACCACAGCTTTCACAGTCTTGGTGGTTTATTTTTTTTCCCAAAAGCAGTAGTTTTGAGAACTGAATTGTCCTTTTGACACTTGTTATGTTCTTTTCACTTCAACAGTTATTACTGCAGAAACAGTGTCAAAGTACTGTGGAAATAAGGTCGCTGGCACTGTAACGTATGTTTCACATTGGCCAAGTTGCCTCCACTTTACTTTTTTAGAGACCTACAGACATTGTTCCTGCAAGCCAGACCAAGTATGAAATGCAGAGAGTAGCCAAAGGGTGTTCACAAGTCTATCAGACCTTCAGGACATTCAGAGAAGGAAACCATGGGTTCCTTCCTGTCTTCTTCCTATCTTCTCAATGAAGATCTGTCTGGGTATGGACATTAGTAACTCAGGCAATGACACTTCTGTTAAAATGTGGCAAATATTACACAGATACACAGATCGTTAGGGGTTGGAAGGGACCTCCAGAGGTCATCAAGTCCAACCTCTGGCTCGAGCAGAATCACAGAACCCAAGTCAGGTCAAATAGGAACTCATCCAGACAGAACTTAAAATTCTCCAGAGAAAGAGATTCCACAACCTCCCTGGGCAGGTCATTTGAGTCTGTCACCCTTACAGTAAAGATGTTCTTCCTCATATTGAGGTGACACTTCCTGTGCTCCAACTGACACCCATTGCCACTTGTCCTATCACAGAGCACAAGTGAAAAGAGATTGTGTCTTCCTTCTTGACACCGAGCCCCCACGGATTTATAGACAGTGATTAAGTCCCGTCATAACTTTCTCCTCTCTGAGCTGAAAAGTCACAGATCTCTGAATCTCTCCTCATAAGGCAGGTGCTTTTGTCCACTAATAATCCTTGTGGCCCTGTTGGACTCTGGCAATCAAGTCATTACCCCTTTTGAACTGAGGACCCCAAACTTAAGATTTCATAAAAAATCCCACCAATCTGACCATAAAAATCCAACCACCTCAGACTGGTAATAATGTCCTCTGCTGCTGCATGGAAATCCATTGCATCTTCATCACACAAACACATACTGGGAGGCCAAAAGGACCTACTGGGTGTTCATCTCAGAAACCTGGCCTGTACTGCAATTTTGCACTGTTGTGTCAGACAAAGAAATACCTAAGGAGACGACATCTGCAACCACCTGAAGGAAAGCTCATATGCAAGAGTCTACTGGGATCTTTCCAGCCTTAATGCAGCTCTAGGTTATGCCAGATCCTTTGCCAACCCTTTTTTCTATTAGCTACCAGATATTGACCAACACAATTGTCTTCAGCTGTCAAGTGGACAAGGGAGCAGTGGCGGATCCCTTCTGCAAGGCTTTTAGCATGGTCTTGTACAGCACTCTGGTACTCAGTTAGGACATTGCTGTCTAGATGGGTAGAGCACTGCATGGGCAGGAACTTGAGTGAATCCAGTGCTAGTGGAGGGAGGATAAGATGGTCAGAGATTGAAGCACATTCCTGACTGAGAGACCTGGGCTTTTCAGTATGAAGAATGTTCAGATGGGAATTAATAGCCATTGACTGCTCTTGGCCTCTAAAACACAAGAGGTGGTTAGTGAACAGATCAAGGGTTGTGGCAGAAGAATGGGAGGGAGATAATGGTCCTAAGCTGAAACAGAGGAGGTTCCAATCTGACAAAACCTTTTTAATGTGAGTGTAACTACTAACTGGAACAAGTTGCCCAAAGAGAGTGTGGAAAGTTCTTTATAGAAGAACGTAAGTACATGCAGGATGTGAGGGAGATTCTCACACAGAGCAGCTCAACTTATTTATTCTGAGTAGTGACAGCTGCAGGAAGCCAGCAAATGAAGGAAAGGCTTCCACAGCTGTCAATAAAAGGACAGAGCACATTTGACACTTGATGAGATCATCATGTGCAGACCTGGAGGACTGATCCATGATGTCTTCACTGCACATTTGACACTCATGGTTTTTCTGTCTCTTTATCCTCTAATTCTGCATGTTCCAACTCACTGTGCTGACACCACAATACCTCTAAATTTGGAAACTGAGATAACTCTGATAACAATAATGAGACAGGATAAAACAGTAGGCTATCAGCAAAACTCTCCATCATCTCCATTTTTACACACTGAGAGAAAACCAAGATGCCTTCTTTACCCCATAATTTAAATTGGACTTTAGTGATAAGGGACTTTTATTGTTCTGATAAACACCAAGACATTGGATTATTTCAAAACACCCCACACCAACACACATCAAACTATTCTTCTCCTTCATGCCTGAGATGCCAGATCCTAAAATCGAAAAGAACTGCTTTTCCAAGAAGTGGTTTCAGACAATTTTAGAGCAGTAGTATTTCTATTGACAAAACTAAAGTACCTTTGAAGGACCTTTGGGATAAGTGAAACCTAATTTGAACACTCCACTTGAGCAGCTCCTCGACCTGTTTCAGAGCATGAGTCAGTGCTAACAAAAATTCACTCTCTCAGTTGCTGTTGTGATATGTCAACATTTATTTGATGGCTATCATCGTGTGACTACATCACTAATATTTTTTCATTATAATCTTGATTTTAAAATTAAAAAAATCTAATTTTTTAGAAAAAGATAATATTTTGGGTTACATCAAGGCTTCTGAAGAAGGACGGTATCATCCATTATACTCCACAAAGGCTTCTGTGTCCAGGACTGGGCATAATTCTGATCCTTAGATCACCAGGGGTACCCCATGTCTATTACTTTTAAAGTTGAACACTTATTGTTACCAGATGGTAACTCTAAGGAATCACTCAAGCAGGAGTCTTTGCCAACAGAGGAGTGGTCTTTGGAGCTACATTACTACAGTCAATGTAGAGGAATTCCCACGATTTGGTTAGTTTGCAATTTAGTTAACCTTATCAGGGTAAGATTTAATCTTATTCTCCCTTTGGACTACACTAAACTAGTCTTGGCAACCAGTCCTACAGTATTCTTTGATTGTCAGTCTAACAACTAGGCTGGGCAGCTGTTGATGGCCACAGGTGCTGGCGTCACAGCTGAAGCACAAGTCCTATGAGGAGTGGCTGAAGGAACTGGGGTTCTTTAGTCTAGAGGAAAACAAGTTTAGAGGAGACATTATTGCTGTCTACAACTACCTGAAAGGAGGTTGGAGCAAGGAGGTATTTGGCTTCTTCTCCTTGGTGGGAAGAAATATGACCAGGCTGCCCAGGGGGGTTATGGAGTCTCCTTCTCTGGAGATGTTTCAAACCCACCTGGACATGTTCCTGTGAGACTTGATCTAGGTGATTCTGATGTGGTGGGGAATTGGAATAGATGATCTTTTGAGGTCCCTTCCAATCCCTAATGTTCTGTGAATCTGTGACCATAGGAAGTTGGCCTCAGGTTTAGGCTGCATGTATGGAAGAGTTTCTTCACTGAAAGGATGAACAAACATTGGAACAGGCTGTCCAGGGCAGTGGTGGCGTCATTATCCTTAGAAGAATTTAAAATGCAGGGAGATGTACTGCTGAGGGACATGATTTAGTGAACTGGCATAATTGGAGAAAAGGTTGGACTTGATGATCTTAAAGGGGTTTCCAACCAAAGATATTCTGTGATTCTGCTGGTGGCAGCTTCCTGGCTGATGCTTGTGCACTGTAAGGCTTTGTCTGACTTCTTGTGATCTTCCATGGGGACTTCACTCTTTTACTGGAAGCTCTTAAGCTGCAAACTTCAATTTTCTTGTGTAGTTTTCCATCACTGACCAGTCAAAGCCTGCTGAGGATTAACACTGATTTACATAACAAGTGCCTACTGCTTTGGGGGAAATTACTGGTCTGATTAACCCAGATAATTTGCATGTTTCACCCTGTTTGAGGAGCTAGTATCTACACAGCAAAGAAATGACTCACGATGTTAAAGCAATCAGATACAGGAAATCATAATCAGGGGTATTGTAAATGTGTGATATATATTTGATATTGTTTTGTTTCCTAATGGTTTTTGGGGAAGAAAATTGTCCGTGGAACTGAATATTCATGTGCACAACCTATTAATAATCCTACCAAATGAACAGACATAACCCATACATCATTCTCTAATTCTTTCTGTGAGTTTCCTTGTTTTCAGAGACAGTTACATAAAAGAAGGGTGGGTGTCAGGAGGATGGAGCCAGGCTCTGCTCAGTGGCACCCAATGATAGGACAAAGGGCAATGGGTATGAGCTGGAACACAGCAGGCTCCACAGGAATATGAGAAGCAACTTCTTCCCAGTGAAGGTGACAGAGCACTGGAAGGGGCTTCCCAGGGGGGTTGTGGAGTCTCCTTCTCTGGAGAGGTTTAAAGCCCACCTGGATATATTCCTGTGTGACTGGATCTAGGGGATCCTGCTGTGGTGAGGGATTAGACTAGATGATCATTTGAGGTCCCTTCTAATCCCTAATGTTCTGAGATTCTGTGATTCTGCGAAATTGCACACACTGACTTTTTGTGCATGTGTCGATACCAAAAAGAAGAATTCAATTCAGATTTTATTTTCCCATGTCTTCTTCAACCATATTTTCCTTCGAGAACAGCTTGAAGGTCTTTTATTGGTGTCATCATGACAGAAGTGTCATTTTAGTCACATGATACCACATCCTAAGCCATTGCTTAACATCTCCCACTCATAGCTCACAAGAAATATTAACCTTTGAATTGTAAATCAGATCCTTCTGCTTAAATCTATTTTCCTGTTAGCGTTCAAAACAGGCTTACAGCAGCCATGTCCTCTTCAGTGCAACCCTGCTACCTGGTGATTACACTTAATAAGTGGACTTTGAATTTGCTGGGTATCATCAAGGGCTTTATTGTTTATTTGCTGTTAAGCACCGGTTTAGATGAAGCCAGTATAGTTCATATCAATCATATAATTTCTCTTATCTCAGTTTCTATTCGGAACATTTGCTGTTCATCCACAGTTTGCTGTCTGAGGTATTCACTCTCCATTTCAATCCACACGAAAAGATTTGTGTCAGTTACAGCTGAAGTTCTAAACTTTCACATCAGAAGCAAAAGATAACAACAAATGTCTTTGATGGTGGCAAAACTCACATCATGTTGGTAGGCAACAGCGTGAGATCACTGATTTGGAGATTGCAGAATTGCAGAAAGTTAGGGATTGGAAGGGATCTCAAAAAGTCATCTAGTCCAATCCCCCTGCCACAGCAGGATCACCTAAACCAAGTCACACAGGAACATGGCCAGATGGGTTTTAAACATCTACAGAGAAGGAGACTCCACAACCCCCCTGGGCAGCCCTTCCAGTGCTCTGTCACCCTCACTGTGAAGAAGTTCCTTCTCAGATTTATGTGGAACCTCTTATGTTCCAGCTTACACCCATTGCTGCTTGTGCTATCCCTACACGACATTGAGAAGAGCCTGGCTTCATCCTCCTGACACATCACTTCTCACATATTTATCAATATTAATGAAGTCACCCCTCAGTCTCCTCCAAGCCAAAGAGATCCAGATCCCTCAGCCTTTTCTCATAAGGGAGGTGTTCTACTTCCTTCATCATTCTCGTTGCTCTGTGCTTGACTCTCTCCAGCAGCTCCGTGTCCTTCTTTAACTTAGGGGCCCAGAACTGGGCACACTATTCCAGATGCTGTCTCACCAGGGCAGAGTAGAGGGGGAGGACAACCTCTCTTGAGCCGCTAACCACCCCCATTCCAATCCACTCCAGGATGCCATAGACCTTCTTGGCCACAACAGCCTATTACTGGCTCATGGCCATCTTACTGTCCACCAGGACCCCCAGGTCCCTTTCTCCTATACTGTTCTCCAACAGCTCAGTCCCCACAGTACACTGGTAACTGGGATTCTTCTTTCCCAGATGCCAGACGCTTCACTGCCCTTTTTAGAATTCATTTGAAGTCTCCCACCCCAACTGTCCAGCCTGTTCAGGTCCCACTGAATGGCCAACAGGTGTCACATGCACTTACTGCACAGAATCCACCTTAAAAATGACATGAAGAAAATTAATCAATCATGCATCATTACATTAATAATGTATTTATACGAAGATATTTTCAAAAATTTTATGTTTTTATTTTTTTATTAATTTTTCTTTTCACTTTTTCTTTCTTTTTTAAAATCTATTGTCTTTTTTCCCTTTGTTTCTTTTTTACCTTTTTTCTTTTTTTTTTTCCTTTTTTTAATTTTTTTATCTTATTTTTTTCTGGTGAAGTTAGAATTCCTCCCATAAATATGTTATGGGCATATTCCATTATAACCATAAAAATACTGTGCTTTTGGTGTTATGAACATATCATAGTATCATAGTATCACAGTATTACCAGGGTTGGAAGGGACCTAATAGATCGTCAAGTCCAACCCCCACCACAGAGCTCAAGGCTA
>JAOXOE010000118.1:5735-30272 GCA_028565055.1 Phoeniculus purpureus
AGGAACTTCTTCACAGTGAGGGTGACGGAGCACTGGAACAGGCTGCCCAGGGTGGTTGTGGAGTCTCCTTCACTGGAAACGTTTAAGACCCGCCTGGATGTGTTCCTGTGTGACTTGGTCTAGGTGATCCTGCTGTTGCAGGCGGATTGGACTAGATTGAGGTCCCTTCCAATCCGTAATGATTCTATGATTCTATAATCTTTTGCTTATGAGGTCCATCCACGCTAAACAGCATCATCCCATTATTTAGTTGTCCACTGCGTCAGCCTGTAGTCTGTTGACAATCCCGTAAGAGCAGCGTTAGCGTGTTTCCGCTTGGTTAAACTGCAGCTGTGCAAAAAAAGTACTCTCTGTGTTTATATCAAAATCATCAGGAGTTTGGGATGTGGTGACACATGCACAACCCAAGTAACTCTGGTCTGCTGCTTCTCTGCAACGACTTCCTAGGGTCTAGCTACTTTTGATTCAATCCAGAATGCACAACAGCACTAACATCTCACACACTTATTTTTCTTCTGACATTTCCTACTACCACAGCAGTCAACCAGTGGTGACCTGGAGGTCACACATTTCCGAACAGATAAGACCAGCTGGACTATGGCCCCAGGCTTTTCATTCCACCAGCTGATTTTTTCAAAACTGAGAAGATCCCAGCATGATGAAATCATCATGCTATGTTAACAACAGATATGTGCTTCTTTACTGAAGAGTACATGAATTGTTCAACACTGAAAAAATAACAGATTCTCGGTGCCTCTTTTGAGCTGAACAGACATCAGAGTGAAAAAGGTCTCCACTATCAGTGGCACTGTCCAGTGATGAGTTATGCAGTTCACTATGAGGAGAACCAGACAAGACAACTTTGTGTGTTCTACTCATGGAGTTGGGAGGCATTTACTGATTGCTCACAACACAGAACCCATTCACATGCATCCCTGCTGCCTCCTCTGAAAGCACTTGGAAGAGCATTGTGAAACCACAGCGTTCCAAAAGGACCTCAGCCTCTAAAATGAAGAGGTCCCCATACAAATGGCATGTACTGATACACAAATGGTACCAATTGCACAGCATTCGATTTGCTCATGTGACTTTCACCTTTGAATCCACACAAAAAGAGCTGCCAATTAAAACTCTGCACCTTGAGACAGTAAATACAAATGCAAAGTCAACATCTATACGACTCAGATACTGACAAACTCAGCCTTCCTAAAATTAGTCTACAACATCCACAGCATTATAAGGATTTTAACAGGACAACAGATGCACTGAATGGAGAAAAAAGGGGGAAGAAAATAAGAAAAAAAAAAGTACTTGCACAAAGATGGCCAACAGAAATAATTTCCTCTGAAAGCTAAGAGGAAAGGTACAGGCTTCTAATGAACCAAAAATAAATGCAACACATGCTTCCATCCTGTAAATCAATTCTTCACGGTTATTAGATACAGAGTTCCCCTGCCTTTCCAATTCACCTAGTTCCCTCCAGGTTCCACATATATCCTCTCTTTTACAGAAATACAGTTAAAATAAAAAGCCCAAATGCAGAACAGACAGCGATGTCTGGCAGATTCTTACAGCTATGATACAACAGTAACTCAGAAGTACTCACGCCAAATTTACATCATCTTCCAAACTGCTGCTGCAAAAGGAAACAGCTGGAAACTAAAATCACCAAAAAATACCACAGAGACAAGGAAGGGTATCTGAAAATACCTGTCCCCCACCTCTAACAACATGGTCTCTTCCTTTACAGAAATGTCTGCTTCCTTCACCCACTCAAACAGATAATTTGTCATGTTTTATAGAAGCTTAAAACTGAGCTACAGATGCTTAGAAGCTATAGAAGCTTAAACCAGGCTACAGATGCTAACAGGCTATTTTTAAGTTCTGCTTTTACTACAAAATGCCTTCGGTCTCTTCATTAAAAAGAAATTCAGCAAGCTAATATTCAGACACTAACAAATAAACCCATCCATTCCTGTGGTACACTCATTAGCACCTACCTCTCCCTGTAGTCATTATCTGCAGTCCCAGTGAGATGCTAGGGAAGAGTGCTGTGCTCCAGGAGCAGCCCTACAGTACATGTCTCTCAGCGACTCAACCATCAGCAACTCTCCACCCTTCTCAACGATTTCCGTGTGACCTAACAGAGAATTGCCACCTCTCCTCCAAAATAAAAGCCTGCTCAACATTCAGCTGAGCATCATGTGTCCCTCCTATGCCAGCTTGCACACACCCCTCCTTTCCAAACTGGAGTTTAAAATCCAGGAGGCAGCAATATGATTCTTCAAGAAGTTGTGCAACTGAACAAGAGTAGAGATCAGCCTGTCCATTTACACCTTCCACAAGGCTATGCTACCAGTTAACAGTACTCTTTAAATGTCACTCTGAAATTACTTGTCTCTCAGCCCCTATGCAGGTAAAGGGGTACTTCCTTGCCCTTTTCATGCAGCAGAAATGCTGAATGAAGGAAATTAATTTTCTATTTCAATCTGAAAACAGCATTCACATAAATAGACATAAAATTGTACACGGAGATAGGAAAAGAGCGCAGTGTTTGTTGATTCAAAACCTCTGTTATCAGACAGCTACCTCTCTCCTTCCAGTCTGCTGTTCTGCTGCTTGGACATGTGTTGACAAACAAACCATAACCACCCACAGACGGATGGCAATGCTCAGCAGCGCTTGGCAAACACGAGTGATTCTTCCCCCTTACAATAAGCATCAAAATAGCACCTAATGGCTCAGCCTTACTACCAGCAAAATACAAGAAACTAGGATAGCTCTAGTTTCCATCCAATTTCTTCCAAACTTCCTACTTCATAAGTAGATTTCATCAAGTAAATAGAATACTTATCTTAAACGATATATCAAATACAGAACTAGTTCTGCTGAAGAGTAACATTGCTGCTCCTTCATAGGCTTTCAGCAGCTGAAATTACCACATCTGCTATTTTAGCTGTTTAGAACGCTGACTCATACACACAACTACTAAAATTGCATCCCCTCGTCACCTTACTCTGTGCAAGTATCCACGGGGAAGAGATCTCAGCTCCAGACTTAAGGCTTTAAAATCTCTCGCTTTGATTTGCTTGCAGCCCAAATCCACTGCCATCCTCCACTATCCCTAAATGTTGCTATCCTGAGCAAAGTCAAAACACAGCTTAGACAAAAAGGTTTGATCCTCTCCCTCCCCAAAGGTACCATACAGGCACAGCACCATGCTACCCCTGCACTCACTAATGTAGAAGCATCTCCCAAAAACTGTGTGAGATGTACAGAAATGATGGTTTACTTCAAAGAGCATGATCACATAATAGCGAATAATCAAAGGCATAAAAAACCCCATACCTAAGCATTTTGGTTACTAATAGCTTTGGGTCATCATTTCACATCAGCCTCTATGTCTCAGTAGATCACTTATTTCATTAATCGGTTCTGGGATTTAATTAGAAAAGTCTTCTGGAATCCAGGTCTGGCCCAAAGTCAATTCACATCCTTGAGAAAACCATACACTTTATGTTCAGGTCCTTACACACACAGTACCAAGGAAACCCATGCCGTAGGAATTCCTGTGAGTCTCTCTTTATGTCTAATAGCCTCTCTCTATCACATCCAACTGAAGATCTTCATGCAATGTCACACGAAGAGAGCAGCTGACTAGTTGGCAGTTATTGGTTCTTTCATGCTGGAAATGTACATGTCCGGGGGGAATAAGGCATCTGCATAATTAGCAAAAGCATTACACAAAAAATAATTAGTTTGCTGAAAGCCTAAAGGGGGGAAACCTATAATTTTTGCTTCAAGAGGCTGACTAATTCTATGCCAATCAACAAAACAGAGATGCACTGAGAATCACTGAGAAATCCAACGTGGATTTTTGCTTCCTATTGTAGCTATAAGGGCTGCTGGTAGCCTAGCAACAAGCAGCACACTTCAGCATGCCAAAACCTCCCTCTGACTTAATGAAACACGTCAGATTACCACACAAACCTCCCCACCATCCAACCATGCATTTGTTTCTTGGATTTCTAAAAGACAAAAACAAAGCCTACCCAAAAAAGTAATCAAGCAGTTACTGATAAACCCCAAGAAGCACTAACAGACCACAGTACAGAAAAGTAAGTGTACGTAAGACACATGAGTTATTTTCAGAGACCCAAAATTCACATTCTGATGAGGGTTGATTCATTATATTTACTCTTGGGATAAGAAAATGCCCTATTTTAAGCACCATTTCTAGTTGGCTATGTTTGTGCCTTGGGAATGATTAGTTAGGAAATCCTTCGTAACTTACAGCACACTCACTAAACTCCAAATGACTCCAGATACACCAATAATGCTGCTGCAATTACCTTCTCTTACTTGAACACTCAGTGAGCCGGCACAGAAAACCATTATCCCAAACAGTGGCCTCAGAGCTGAGATCGGTTCTAGTGATCATTCTTCTTTGACTAGTTCTTTTGCCGAACCTCCCCATTTCAGAAGCCACAGTTGCTCTCCCCCCATCCAGTACTGCTGTGTTCTACAGGAGGCAGGTTTGACAACCACTTTCCAGTTCCAATCGTTGCGATTAGCACGTCTCCCGCACCAGCCCTTATTTACAAGTGACACTTTAGCCAACAACTCACTCTTGGTTACCCACCTGAGCTGCCCAGCAGAGATGTATGGATCCATCACACTTAGCTGTAAGACACATTAAAAATAACGAAGGTTGATCTCTGCTAGCCGGCTGGGAAGCAGTGACACAGTTTCTGTGAACCTTACCACTTTGGAGGCAAATGTTAATCCTAAATAACAGAAAGCCCCACCCCAGGGGGCAAAGCATTTTACTTTCCAGATAGGTCCATTCCACAACTAATGGGCAACCAACACGTGGGAGCAGCTCAGGGCAGAAAATCCAGCAGAAGGGAGCTGACACTGCTCCTTCAGTGGTGCCACCTTGCACTGACCAGTTTGCCAGTTCAACTCCCAGAACTCATGGGACATTCACCCAGCCTGTGCAGAGCTAGAAACAGTATATGCTAAGCTATGGAGAAAGGCTAACACACAATTTGAAGAGAAGGCAAAGCTCAACATACTACCTGAGTTCATGTGATCCAGGACATATATTGTGAAGGCTACAGCATTAGCAGTGTGTTCACCTAGTGAAGTTACAATCTGAAATGAATGCTGTTGACAATAGATAAATGACTTTAGAACCAGTACTGTACTCTGCCCAACTCAAAGGATTAACAAGGCTGAGACAACTTCTCCTGAGAAAGGCAAATTTATCATAGATGGGCAGTGTTTAGCAGTCTTTTCTGGTGACTGCCAACTGCTGAAAGCATCACCCTTGTCCAAAAGCTGCAGGAGGAAACCAGACAACCTTAGCTTGTGTTTAGACCACAGTAAACTTGTGACCACGAGTGAAGCTCCTCCACAGGCTTACACAACCTCTGAGAGATAAAGCTGTAAAGAGCTGTTGACATATGAGGTACAGTGAGCGTGTACTCTGTGCTGTGCCAGGAGGTGAGGAATAGGCAAAAAACCAGCCTGTAGTGCCATGGAAAACTGTGGAAAACTGAATCCACCCCCTCAAACGCAGAAATGTATCAATAATCAATGGTTTCATTATTGGCCTCACAAGTAAGATCTACTTTAAAGTTAACTCACACAACTGTAGACTTTTTAATCTTTCCTTAAAAAAAAAACCATACTGGCAGAGCCACAGGGGATCCTGTCCTTTCCACACCTTGCTCTCTTGAACCCCTTCGCAATCATACACTCTCCCCAACTCTCTCAGCCACCCCATGCTACGGTTTGGTCTCAAAGCCCATGCACAAGCTTCAGCAGAGGAGAAAACCTAATGCACACACACTGTTGGAATCCCATCCAGCTACAATGCAAGGAGAGCAAGACATCAGCAGATCAGAGCAAGGAACAGAGAAGTACTTGCGCCTAAAAGCATAAGTCTATCTGTCAACAGTGTCACAGACAGGAACAGAGGGGCAGGGTCTCAGGAATTTAAATCTCTGCAAGGAGATTAAATCTGCAAATTCATCACAACAGTGACAGAGCAAGAGGTATTAAAATACATTAAAAACCAAATAAAAACCGATACTCACAGATGCTTTACTTGCATTCACGGAAACAGAATAAAGCAAAGAATGTTCCTATGGAATCTTTCCTCGGCAAATTTAAAAGAGATTGTTTGATTTATTGGAAAGAGATGGCACCAAGAATCATCTGCCTAGAAGATTTTATCACCCTTATCCCACCTTTGGATATTTACCATGGTGCCGGCAGCTTTGAATCACATCACAGCCTGCACTAGGATTTTCAGTCTAGAGACCACAACCACCTATCAAAAGCCAAAGATTAGGAAGTGTTCTGGAAGGTGCAGATGCTACAATGTTGGCACAGCTACAACTTTTTAATGTTAAATATTCTTGTAATGGTTGTGACATACCTCATTTTTTACTATGTTCGCCTTCACTTGGATTTGAAAACAATCTCAGTAACCTTAGTTTAAGTTTGGCCAGGGGCACGTTACGCTTCAAAATCTTCCTCCCTCTCCCTAGAGAATCAACACAACGCAATGCCACTTACAGTCATCACTCTACCACAACATTTGTTTCAAAAGGCCATGTGTCAGCACATCTCACCATAGGGCACAAGTCTGCTTCCTCCAACTCCAGACTACAGCAGACTGCATAGTAGAACAATGCATCAGCTTCATATTTCTGTTTGGAAAGTGCTGCTGATTCCACTGCTAACGAAACAAACATTCCACACTTTAGCCTGGCCAAGCTGAGAGCAGAGATGCTGCATCAGCAGTAAGCTCGTTTCAGTTTGAGTTAGAATTTCAGAACACCTAAAGGTGTAAAAGCCTTAAGATGTTCACTAAGAGATTAAATATTTATGCCTTCTCCTTTTAGAGTAAGTACAAGGGCATTGTCTCAACTGCACTTGTTTGCCACTGTGAAACCACTTTATCTTACAGCAAGGATTTCCCCACAGCATGCAAAAGCTTCATTTTTGCCCATTTCCCCACAAAGGAACCTACATCAGGAACCTTCATCATTCCAGACAGATAAGAGAAAACATCACATCTCTGAACAATCCAAAATATAACCTCATATTTTCAAACATGTTACACAAGATGACTGGGGTCTAGAAGTGGGAAAAGACCCTTTTTCCAATTAAAAGAGCAGACACGTCTCTGCTTTCTTGACTTGCAAGTGGGAAAGACCGAGAACACCATCTCTATCACCTCTCCTGCTATTAGTCTTGTAGAATGAGTGAGCTTGATAGGAACCTGTAGCGCTGAACCCACATTCTTCACCTCTGCTCTACTTGGCTGTTAGCAAAAAACTGAATCTCTCACTGTGAATTCTCTCAAAAATCAATTTCTAAAAAATTCGTAATGCTTACTAAAATACTTTCTAACTCATAGGCTTATCAATACGCAAAGCAGTAAAAAGTAAACAGACCGAATTTATGCTCTGATGACCATCTGTGACCATCAGTCACAAAGCATGCAAACGGGAACTGCAAAACACAACCCCTCCAAATGGAACACTACTGGATTAACCTGTACACTGCTTCTCTGCTATTTAGGAGATTAAATGCAAAAGGCTTCCCTTAAATTATCATTTAATTTACTTTATGAAAAATCTAAAGAAAGATGTGCACGGACTTGAGAACAGAAGATGTACTTCCCTAACTGAAACTTAGGAGGAGGACAACTCTAACACTGTTCATGACACATACGCTTCATACTCCTTCGGATACTACTGGGAAGATAGAGCAGACTAAACAAACATCAGCTTTATTTGCTGCAAGAGCTGTGTGTACACTTCTGAGCAAGCGTCGTCCTAACAGAGTGCTTGCTCAGGCCACTGGAATGCTTCACCAACTGAAAATCCTAACATCACCAAAAAGACAACACAAGTGTTTCTACTCACCACCTGAACTCTGGATCATGTTTCCAGATTTCTGGACCTCATCGAATTTTGTAAAAATTACATTCAACCTGTACAAAAGGTAAAGAAATGCATACAATGAACAGCTGGATTTAACTCTAGAGAGAGAGTTAGAGAGCTAACTGCAGTTCCCTCACATTATTTGGAACACTGTCCAAAATGTCAGTGTGGGGGGAAGTGAAAAAACCCAGAGCCAATATCAAAGCAGCTGACAAGAAAAACTGAGAAGCAACTGATACTGCAGAGGCATGGGAGATACAATTGGAAATGCTACGTTCCTGAAGATGCAGCATGTCTAATTGCAGATGCAGCTCCATTTCACTACGCTTTGCCTATCATAACTATTTGCTGCAAGACACTCCTAAAAAAACACCTACACAGACCAGTTGGGTTTGGCCCTGACACTTCTTGTCTGTTTGTGTCACAGGCCAGGTAGAGCAGAAGATGCATCTCACATATCCTTATTACTTACCAGAGTTTATTACTGTAAACCATATTGTGGCAGCAGACATTTTCACTAGAAAATAAGAGGCAATAAGAGGTTCTGGCTCCCACTGCATGGGAAACAAGTTCTTCCCTCACCCCTGTGCACTGACATGCTAGTATCTAACCCAGGTCTAACCATGCTCCACCCTGCACACAAGAGGTTACAGCAAGATGCAAAGCATCTTTCTTACCACACCTGAAGCAGCAGAATCAGAAGGACAGTGCTTTGTGTTGGATGTAGGATTTTTAATTAAGCCTTGGAATGGCTCATATTGACTGCGGGGTTTTTTCTTTATGAGTGTCAGCCTTCTAGGCTGCATAAACAACAGGCTACTCTGAAGCATCCTCTCTACACATGCATCACATACAGGAAATACACCACAGTAGATCTGGAATCAGTTAACTACACATCGGTAATACATTTGTTTTCCAAAGACACTGTGGCATACTTGGACAAAAGTACAGGATCCACATTAACTGAAACCTGAGTGTGTGTAGGATTGAAAAACCAAACCCTGAGCCCAGGAAAGGATCCAGTCTTGCAGCTCCTGCAACCTTCTACATGAAGGAAGTACATAAAAGCACTCCCAAAACAGTGAAGGCATAAGAGCATTCTCAACTTACCGAGACTGGGGTAATCCTTTTTTGCTGAGATCAGCCCTTACACGTTCACCAACGTGTCTGTAAATCTCCACAAGGCTGTTTATTGCTGCATCTCGAACCTGAGTGTGAAATGAGAGAAATTAATCATTTTATAATTTACATAACCAAACCCCATGGTTCTACCTTGGAGGAAAATCTGCCTATTTCTCAGCGACAGCAGTTGCCACTATCGATGTTATCACTGAATTAATGAAGGAGCCTTTATCCCCACATTTTAGCATTAGCAGTATGAGCAGGTCTAAATTGACTTGAAAAGGCAGGCAAGGCATAAATGAAATGTTTTCACATAGGGAGCTTGGCTGCCTTTGCCAAACTCTGACCATCATGTGTAACAGGTACAAGTACTGGAACAACAAAGCAAGGCGAGACACAAAAACAAACCTTATATAGCTAGCACATTTTAAATCAGCCAAAAGAAGAGCTACAGATCTGATTAAAACTTCGCCCTTCTGTACTAAACCAGCTTCCCCCAGACACAGCAGGCAGAAAAGCTGAGCGATGGAGCCATGCACTTCTGCTTCTCAGAAAATGGCCTAGCAGCTACCCAAGGACCTCTACAGAGGATGCATTGTGAGCACAGGCTAGAATTGCCTGTGGGTGGGAGTCAAAGGGCAGACACATGTGTCATGCTTCTTAACTCTTAACTTACACTCACTTTACCCTGTTGATCTGCTCTGCAGCCTTCCTGCTCAGCAGGTCACTGCCAGTTTCCAAACCTCTGCCTTCATTCATGCCAATGTTTATTCAGCAGTCTTGTCTCTCTCTTCTCCCCCCACCAGTCCCACAATGCCTCTAGACAAAGTTTCCAGGTGTATCTCAGGAAGGACATTTTAGTGTTCCCAGTTGTTGGATATGCAAACCCTAACCCAGCCTCACTCTGACAGCGTACAGAGGTCTCACACATCTGCCCAGCCTGGGGCCCAGCTGCCAGAACATGGCAGCCAGGATATGCCAACAAGCTCTGCTGCCATGCTGCCTTGCAACCATAGCACGCAGTGCAGCCAGATTGAGGCCACCACAGTGTGTGACCTGGAAGTGCCAAGTTAATTGGAGTACAGCTGCAAGGAGTGGATAAGGCCCGCAATGAGCAAGACAGAGGGCTCTTACTATCATACTTGTATTCATCTACCACAGCAATAACCAAACTTTAACATTCTATCTTACTTTTGATAAAATAGTCACAGGTTAAACACGGGTTTTTCCCCAGATGCTCACTGGGTTACACAAAGCTCTCAAACCGCCCCAGCTCGTTCACCACACTCAAACCACACTCGTTCTGAGACAGGCAGTGACAAAACAGCTTCCACACTCACAACAAAAGGGATAACCACTGTGCTTGATCTGGATCTGTGTCCCTCCATCACCTCTCGCCAAGAGAGGGCAGCATTGACCGAGCATCCGATCTCCGAGAGCACAGAAGACCGCACCAGCAGCACAAAGCAGCCCTAGAGAACCCCAGGACACACTCTGTTCAATCGGGAGCCACTGAGACAGCTTATTTATGCCTGATCAGGGTCAGGGATGAGACAGCAGACCCACAAGAATTAAGGCAGTGCAGAGGAACTGAAGAGGAAGAAGAAAGTCTGTAGGTCATGGGAGGAGGGGATGGCCACTTGGGGTGGTTATAAGGCTCTGGTGAGAAAATGCAGGGATGCAACTAGGAAAGCCAAGGCCTCCTTGGAATTAAACCTTGCAAGAGAGGTCAAGGGCAACAGAAAGGGCTTCTTCAAATACACTGCAGGTAAAACTAAACCTAGAGGCAATGCAGGCCCCCTGCTGAATGAGGTGGGTGCCCTGGAGACAGGGGGTATAGAGAAGGCAGAGATACTGAACACCTTCTTTGCCTCTGTCTGTACTACTCAAGGCTGTCCTGCTATCAAGGACAGCCTCTGCTGAGGCTCCAGAGGAAGTTGAGACAGGAGAGGATTTTGCCCTGGCTGATGAGGGCTGGGGTAGGGATAAGTTGAGCAAACTGGATGTACATAAATCCACGGGGCCAGATGGGATGCACCCACAAGTGCTAAGGGAGACGGTGGAAGTAATTGCTAGGCCACTTGCCATCATGTTTGCTAAGTCATGGGAATCAGGAGAGGTGCCTGGGGACTGGAGGACAGCAAATGTCACTTCAATCTTCAAAAAGGGTAAGAAGGAGGCCCCAAGTAACCATAGACCGGTCAGCCTCACCTCCATCCCAGGAAAGGTGATGGAACAATTTATCCTTGACACTGCCTCCAGGCACGTAAGGGATGAATGGATTATTAAGGACATTCAGCATGGCATCACCAAAGGGAAGTCATGCTTGACCAAGCTGATAGATTTTTATGAGGGCATAACAAGGTGGATAAATGATGGCAAAGCTGTGGATGTGGTCTATCTTGACTTCATGTTGCAGTTTGAAAATTACCAGAATTTTCAGACGCACAGATTTGTGCTTTCCTGAAGAAAAAAAAAGTTCTGTTGCTTTGGGAGGACCCCCCTCCCCCAGTGACCTGTACTGGGGAGAGGTGACACTGTCCCAAGTACCTGCCCTTAAGGGGTGTTGCTAGGTCAGCATATAAAAGGGGACAGCGATCTTGGTCCTGGATCTTTTTGATGAGGGCTTTCAGCCCAGCACAGGGGCTGGAGCCTCGTGCTAACCCCCACCCCCCTTCCCAGGGTGGTGGGAGTGGGAAGACGGCTTCCAGTGGCTCCCTCCCCCCTTTCCCCTGTTGGAAATGGGATGGAGGGGGCTCACCGGGTTCGCTCCGCTCCCGTAAATGGCAGGGTGAAGGAGGACGGCCCCGCGCGACACCGACCCTGGCGCAACAGGCACAACCCCGGCCCAGCACCAACCCTGGTGTTGCAGGGACAACCTCAGCCCCGGCCCAGACCTGATGCCATGGACCAGAGAAGCAAGACTTTGGTGCAGGTCTAACACCATCCCCCCACAAAGCAGACCTTCAGCATCACAGTGAGCTAAGGAATTCTTCTTTCTTCCTTCTGCACCTGAGACATGAGGAGAGAAAAAGGAGAGGAGAGTGTCCTGGAAAACCCTCTCGGTCACATGCAGAGTGGGGGGGTGGCCCTGCTGACACGGCCATGCAGTCGGTCTCCATCCTGGGTCCCGCACGTGGCTGGGGCCATGCGGCCGCCGCCACTTTAGAGAGCCCTGATCAGCAGGAAGAGAGACTGTTTGTCATTTCTGCCGCTGAGAAAGACTGGGGGGTGCTTTGTACTGGGGAGAATTCCTCCGTGCTCAGCTGAAGAAAGCAGAAGGACTCAAGAACCCTTAAACCTTAGGCATGAAAGACAAAGTCTGGGTTCTTTGTTTGAAAGCAGGTCTCCTGCACCAAGGGATGTAATTCAGGTGCTGAGGAATCAGGCCGTCCCGAGAGCGTTGAGCTGGAGAAGCTACGCTGAAGAATTGAAGAACTCACCAGCCTGCAAACAGCTTGGGGTGCCGCTGTACCACAGACAGGGGTGATGCATGAATAATAGAGAGGGTGGTGGTACTCGTCTCTATTTGACTGACATGATCTTTTCCTGCAGATCTCTGATGTGAAAAAAGACCCAAGGACTGATAGTGATGTCCCGTTGTATTTTGCTCAGACTATGTGATGGCATTTGTGACACAGTTTCTAGTGTGTGTGCACTGACTTGCTTAACCTTTTCTTCTTCCTGTATACAGTTATAGAGTTAATAAACCCTAAGTTTCCCTAAGCTATCCATTGTCTGGCAAGTTTATCTGAGATCTCATCAAGACCTAACTGCTTTGTTTTCTTTATCTTTAATTGTGGTCTTGAACCCAGCACAGATTTATTCTCCAAGGCCTTCTCAAAGACTTGCAAGAACAGCCTGTCCTACTGACACAAAGTCTTTAGTCCCTCAAAGCCTTCATTTCTGAGGGGATTACCTGAACTGGAAACCTTGTGCATGCGGCAGTCATAGTCATGCTGAATATTGAGTGCCCCAGGAAGGAAAAGCAGCTTCCCTGAGTGCAAGGTGCTGTAGAAGATACCTTCATAGATCTTCCACTAATCTGGGCAGCACATACGAACTGTAATTGAAACCAACAGACAAATCACTTGGATACTGTTGTGGCATGCACCACATTAGATGAGTACACCACTAATAAGTTTGCTGTGGGAATAAAAGCTGAGGAGAATGATTTCAAGGGAGAGGGAGGGGGCATGGGTATGGATTATTGGACATAGAAGAAATGTGCTAATGAGGTGCTAAAATCTCCATAGGCTCTACCTCATCCTTCTACTAAAAAATTCATGCCTGTGGCAGTAATTTGAGGGATCCTGGGATCTTAGCCTGAAAGTGAGCTACCTTTTCCTGTGCTCTCATTTTTGACTGCATTTGTGTGCCCTTTTCCGTAAGGGAGGGTAGGAGGTATGTCCTGCTATGTCTTAGCACTTGTCGTAAATTTGGTTCGTATTTGGATGTTTTCAAAGCATATTGCTGCTTTTGCAATTTCTTCATAACTCAGTGGCTAATTCTTCTTCAGCTGTGCTTCTATGGATAATCGGTTTCTCAATATATCCATAGGAAAGGCTGAGTTTTTTTTAATTTAGGACTAATCCATCTCTTTAATGAGTTGCCAGAAGATGTTTCAGACATTCTGTGTGCCAATTTCTTTAATTACACAATTTCTGTGTTCTTTGCTTGCAACAGCAGGTATGCCTATCTTTATTAGTCATGAAAAGGTTAGAAGCATCCTAGCAATTAATTCCTATTAATCCACATCCTACCTCTCAACCTAACTGCAGAATTCTGAGTGTGCATGTTCAGCCAAAGTGCTGTAGAAGCTGCAACAGAGTAAGGCACTGATAATGTAGTTATTCACTTACAGTCATTTTAGCATTTTGCCAAAATCTGACAGGTTTTTGCAGTATTTTAGACAACCTTCATGTTTAAACATTCAGCATTTTAAAGATTTAGCAATCCTGTCCACTACAGCCATCTGTGCTGTTTTTTCTATAGCGACTGGTTATTCCTCAGCAAACAGAATTAAAGGCATGCAAGAGATTTCTGTATCAAGAAAGGAAGGAAATTATATATCTATATGTCTGCTCTAACATGAGTTTTTCAGTTGAGTTTAACTCAGAATTTATCTATGCTTCTGTCTGTCAGTATTATGCAGTCACTAATCTCTCTATTTTTAGCTCCTGGGGTAATGAATTGGAAATTTTTCTTTGCCATTATTAAGAATTGGCTGCAGTCTTATCTTTATGCTCTTTTTGCTGAGGTGTTTCAGGGTCAAACAAAATCTTTGCTGTATTGCTGATCAAAAAAGGAGGTGAAAGCAGAATCTCAGGTATGAAGTGTAGCAGCTAAAAGGGAGGATTTTCTGCACTGTCATCAAAGAGCTTATAGCTCAGCTTTTAGGTACCTCGGTGCATACGAGTTAAGGTTTGAATACGGAAATAATTTGTCATAAAACTAATAGAGAGTGTGTAGGAATGCATGTAGCCAGCAGTGACAGCACACTTGTGTGTTTCTGGTACCAAGACTGTCTTATGGTCTGTTTGCTCTGTTTTCTTCTGTTTGTTGGTTTCACTAGTGCCAAGCATTTTGGTCACAACAACCCCATGCAATGCTACAGGCTTGGGGCAGGGTGGCTGGAAAGCAGTCTGGCAGAAAAGGACCTGGGGATTCTAATTGACAGGAGGCTGAATATGAGCCAGCAGTGTGCCCAGGTGGCCAAGAAGGCCAATGGCATCCTGGCCTGGATTAGAAACTGTGTGTCCAGCAGAGTAGGGAGGAGATTGTTCCCCTGTACTCAACAGTGGTGGGGCTGCACCTTGAGTACTGTGGCCAGTTTTGGGTACCTCAGTAGAAAGGAGACATTGAGGTGCTGGAGCGAGTGCAGAGGAGGGCCATAAAGGGCTTGGAGAATAAATCTTGAGGAGAGATTGAGAGAGTTGGGGGCTCTTCAGTTTGAGGAAGAGGAGGTTAAGGGGAGACCTCATCACTCTCTCAGCTATCTGAAAGGACACTGTAGAGATGCTGGTGCTGGTCTCTTCTCACAGGTAACTAGTGACAGAACCAGAGGGAAGGGCTTCAAGCTCCAACAAGGTAGGTTTAGATTGAACATCAGGAAAAAATTCTTCATGGAAAGAGTGGTCAGGCACAGGACTGGGCTGCCCAGAGTGGTGATTGAGTCACCGTCCCTGGATGAGTTTAAAAGACACTTGGATGTGCTATTGGGAGATATGGTTTAGGGGTGAACTTGTAGAGGAGGGTTGGTGGTTTGACTCAACGATCCCAAGGGTCTTTTCCAACCTGAATGATTCTAACTGGGTGCTCTCAGAATTTCCATAATTCTCAAAACAGGCTTTATTTTAGCAAAGATAAAATCCACTGCCATAGACAGCCGGCATCGTTTAAGGGATGTTAGAACTTCAGTAATAGCTTTTCAAGACTAGTTGGATACCATTGATCCCTGGTTGAGCTGGCTGAGCTTCAGCACCCTTCCTGCATGTCCTTCTGTGCAAACTGCTGCACCACAGTCCGTTTGCCTTACCCAGTCACTAGCCCTCTCCAGGGGCATCTTTTATAAAAGGAAAGGGGAGGCTTGGATGTCTGTGCCACAGGTTCTACCCAGAACGTAGTTGATAGAATGGACATACACAACCAGAGATGTAAAAGGTACAGAACCTAATTTGCCAGGCTGCTTTTTAAGGTTTTTAAATCTCATGCACTTTCTTTTCCAGGCACATTCAAAGTGGTTTGCAGGACTTTTGATCACTTTGTCGGTGGGATGAAACATCTCTACGAGGTCAGCAGCTGCCGTAACACCACCCAAACCCAGCAGCAGCACGGAGCCATGAGGCTCTACTACATTGCTGCAGAGGAGGTGGAGTGGGACTATGCATCAAATAAGAGCTCAGCACCGGACATTTACAATGTCAGCAGCAATGAGAAAAGGTACCCAAAGCAAAACTGCTTGTGGGCATGGGGCACAATCATAGTGGAGGGGACACTTAGAAGCATCCTTTCATGAAGCCAGCCTCTTTTCACAATGCACTCTTGATGAACAAAATGTCTTTATAGAGAGAGAAAATGTCCTTATGAAGCGAAAGCCTCTCCAACTAGATCCATTCATAGGCAGTGTGTTTTCATCTCAGCATGTTGTGATGCTGTTGAACCCAAGAAGGCTTCCAAGCTCCTAAATTCATGCATGTTTCAGCCCTGCCTCAACCCTACAACACTCCCCACAAAACACTCCTCTCCTTCCCTCGTTTTTCCCAGTCTCTGCACCCCAGTGCTCTGTTTTCATAAAGAAGAAAACCCCCCCTACCAGTTGCAGACGTGAGCTCCTACAGGCAGTACAGATGCATTAGGGAGGTGCTGACCCTGTTTCACTGCAACACAGGATCCCCTGTCTCCCCTGGAGAAGTCAGAATGCAGTAACCACTGCAAGGGAATCGTGTCCTCACTGCGCTGTACCGAGGAACAAGCAGCGCGTGCAGGAGATAACGTGTTCCAGATCGCTTGCATAGGGAGTTCTCTGAGACTCCTCTTGTGAAAGCAAAGAGGAACAAGGGCCATGCATCAAAAAGGGAAAGTCACTTGGGAAAGTGACTGGGAAACGGCACCCTGTAAAGAAAAAAGTACAGTGGAGTCAGTAGAAAACTTATCTGAAGATCATGATGAAGCCTGTTTAAAGAAAATGCTAACTCCAGCACTGTCGAGGGCTGCTGTTGCTCACACTGGACATTACTGCAGCAAGCAGCACACCGGGGCAGTTTATGCTTTGCAAGGATAGACTTTGGCTATCACCTTCCTGTGGCTGACTGACAGCCACGATGGCGAATGCAGCCCGTACAACAAGAGGATTCAGGTTTGCAAGGGCAGACAGGACCTCTCATTGAAGCAGAGCATGCAGCTGCAGAGAGTGGCCAAACCCACGGTTAGCTTAAACTTCATCTCCACCCTGACAGCTCTGGTAAAGGATTTGTGTTCCTGACAGTGAGCAGTGAGCACAAGGCATCAGCTTCACCTGCTCAGAGGGTGTGCAGTTAGTGAGGACTGGCACTCCTGAGCTGGCAAAGTCTCTTGCAGCACGTCAATCAGCACACTGGATCAAGCTGTACATTCCTAGCACGCGTGTCGTGGCACAGCCTGTAGACAAGCGAGGCTCAGTGCTTCTAAGTTTTGCCATTTTATTTTGCAGCTACGGGCACGTTTTCCTGAGCCAGGCTGAAGATCTGATCGGTTCAAAATACAAGAAGGTGGTTTACAGGGAGTACACGAACAGCAACTTCACACAGCGCAGAGTGAGGACAGAGGAGGAGGAACACTTGGAAATCCTGGGCAAGTAGCTCTCGTGGTTGGCAGATCACGCCTAACAAGTGAGAGTGCTGCTTTCCAAACGCTGGCAGTTTTCCCAGCTCCAGTGATGTGGAAAACAAGGGTAAAACTGAGAAGCACCAGGTTAACTGGGGTGTTGCACCACATTTGTATAGCTGCTGAGTGTGAAGATGCTTTCCAGAGAATCAGGACATTCATTCTCAAACGTGAGTGAGGAGTTTCCTGAGGACTACCAGGGACAAATGGCCATTCCAGGATTCACCCTAATTTCAGAGCATGTAACAGGGGGGAGATTCCTGTAGGCATGTTAAGTTACACTTCAAGGGCTGGATGTCTACCTGACATTGGGCGAGACAAAATTTAAAGCATGTCACAAAAATCCATCTACTCAAGTCTTTTTATGGAGTGAGCAGTGGGGAACAACTGGACTGCTCGTCCCTGGTGAAACTGCACCTGGAGTATTGTGTCAGGTTCTGGGCCACTCAGTTTCAGAGGGACACAGAACTGCTTGAAGGAGTCCAGCACAGAGCCACAAAGACGATGAAGGGAGTGGAGCATCTTCCTGATGAGGAAAGGTTGAGGGGGCTGGGTCTGTTTAGGTTGGAAAAAAGGAAACTGAGGGGTGACCTCATTAATGTTGATAGATATAGAAAGGGTGGATGTCAGGAAGATGGAGCCAGGGTCTGCTCAGTGACATCCAATGACAGGACAAGGGGCTGTGGGTACAAGCTGGGGCATAGGAGGTTCTATCGAAACATAAGAAAAAACCTTTTCACGGTGAGGGTGCTGGAGCACTGGAAGGGGCTGCCCAGGGGTGGTACAGAACCTTCTCTGGAGATCTTCAGAACCAGCCTGGCCGTGTTCCTGTTGTGTGACCTAATCTAGATAATCCTGCTCGGGCAGGGGAGAGGTCAGACTAGGTAATCTTCTGAGGTCACTTCCAACCCCCAACGTTCTGTGATCCTGTGACAAAGCAGCCAACAGCCTTCAGGGGTATTTTACATTTCCTTTTTTGCAGTTAAAAAAAAAAATAATTCAAAAAAGCTGCTGCCAGCTAAGAAATAAAACTGGGGATAAAATTTTGAAAGAAGCAGAAACCATCCACAGGGTTGTTCCTTAGAAAACAAGCTGTGCAAAGACCTGTCTGCAGGGCAATGAATCATTTTCGTTAATTGAGAAAGTTTATCGACATACACGGAGCTTTTCACCAGCTGAGATAACGAACCAGCTTTGCTGAAAGCATGGAAAAGCCCAAGGCTGCCTAGGGAAGAGCTTGGCTCCTCTCCCAGGCCATGCTGTTGGAAATACCCTCAGTTCAGAGAAGCACTGTGGATCACCGGCGTCTTCTGTTCTCGCCTAGGGCCGTTGCTCCGCGCCGAGGTGGGTGACTCCGTGCTGATCGTGTTGAAGAACAAAGCCAGCAGGCCTTATTCGATAAGTGCACACGGCATACAAGAAGTGGGTTGTGAAGATCAGCCTGAGGCACCAATCACTCTCCCTGGTAAGGCACTTTCTTTTCCCCTCTAGCTGCGCAGGACGTGTACAAAAGCAACCTAAGGCGTGAATCCTGCTTTCGAGCCTGCGTACAGCTGCAAGTTCTTTGGGGTGCAACGCGCTCGCCCCTCGCTCCGATGCAGTTCTGGGCACCCTTTCGACCACGCGAGCGTGTGCAGGCAGAGAACGGACCTGTGCCTCTGTCAGGGGTAGCAACGGGGATGAGCTACCACTGGGCAGCTGCCAGAAAAGGCAGAAGCAGGCATGTAGCCGCGCCAAGCGGCGCTTGGCTCCAGACTGACCCTCTGACAGTGTTTTAAAGCCCAGGAAACTCGATGGTGGAGTTGCAGCTGGCAATACTAACTCTGCCTCTCCTCATCTACACAGAACCGGCATTTGCCTTCAGAGCTGATGCACAAAGTACAAAACATGGGTGCCACGTTGACTAGGAGTCATGGGACCAAATACGCCTCGTTTTCTAGCAGGACATAGCGGCAGACAGGTCTCACATCATCGGCAGTTTGTATATGGAAAAGCAGCTGTTGACATCTTTGCACTTAGATTTTTACTGAGGGTTTTTCATTCTAGTAGGGAGTGAAACTCAACCCCAGGTGCTGTCGTCAATCGAAAAATCAAATTCTTTGCTCTTCACAGTTTTCACAGTGTTTGGGAGCTTCAGCCCAAAACTAAGTGAAAAGAAATTCTGGTGTACTAAACCTCGTTGGAAGCTGAAATGTCTCTCCTGTAAACAGCTTCCTCGACACGGTTTAGTCACAGAGAGATTCACAGCCACGGATGTGAGGCCACATCTGCCCTGCTGGGGTCTGATCGATGTTAGTACACAAAAACGAAAAGGAGCTGCCCCACAGGATTCCCTTGTTTTGTTATTCGCTCCATGATGTTGTTGGTGCTGCTCCGCTGACTGCTGAGGTGTCACACTGGGAACTCCATTGCCGTGTCTCCTGTGTCCACATGGGAGCAGGCTTGGGGCGAGCTAGACAAGGGAAGGTGTCTGCAGCTGACAGCCAAAGGAAAAGCCTCTTCCTCGAGGTCTCAGGACAAACACTTCCTTCAGAATTTGAATGCAGAACTTACAAAGGAAAACAAATTCCTCAAAGCAAGAATAACTCCTGGGCTCTTCATTCTCTACCCATGATCATCTAGAAATCCTTTTGCTGTCTTCCTAGGCCAGGAGGGACTGCTCAACCCAAGCATCTCAGAGCACAGGATCACATTAGGGACTGGAAGGGACCTCGGAAGATCACCCAGTCCAATCCCCCTGCCACAGCAGGATCCCCTAGACCAAGTCACATAGGAACATGGCCAGGCAGGTTTTAAACGTCTCCAGAGAAGGAGACTCCACAACCCCCCTGGGCAGCCCCTTCCAGTGCTCTGTCACCCTCACTGGGAAGAAGTTCCTTCTGATATTTATGTGGAACCTCCTCTGTTCCAGCTCACACCCATTGCCCCTTGTCCTGTCATTGGAAGGCACTGAGCAGAGCCTGGCTCCATCCTCCTGGTGCCCACCCTTTCCATATTGATAAACATTAATGAGGTCACCCCTCAGTCTCCTTTTTTCCAAGTCAAAGGGACCCAGCTCCCTCAGCCTTTCCTCAACAGGGAGGTGTTCCACTCCATCATCTTTGTGACTCTGCACTGGACTCTCTCCAGCAGTTCCGTTTCCTTCTTGTCCTTCTTGGGTGCAGAACTGGGCACAAGAAGCCCTGCTAAGTTTTTCTTCTAGAGGCTTCTTAAACAGCTCAACCCAAAACCCTCCTGTGGATCCTGAACTCCTGGGAGAGGAGAAGCTGCAAGGAGGGCAGGAGGATCATGAAGGAGCCAAAACATGGAGACGACTGACTAGTTTCCTGCTGAACAGGTGTCCCGGGACTGTGCTTGGTCTGGGGTGACACCAATCTCAGAGCCATGCAGGCTGCTCCTCCTCAGCCAGTCTCCACAACCAGCACCCTCAGGCTGAGAACATGACAGACCGCAAAGAGGACTTCCAGTAGGAACGGCTTTTGTGATGGCTGGGCTGTGCACTGCCCTACTTGGAAGGTTCTGTTGTGTTGATGCAGTGAGTGTGGCCTCAGGATGGCGCAGACTTCCTGGAGGGTGTGCGTTTGTAGTCTTTCCCTCCTCTCTCACAGATCAACACTGCTGGTCTAGGTGGTCCTGCTGTGGCAGGGGGACTGGACTGGATGATCTTTCAAGGTCCCTTCCAATCCCTAATGTTCTGTGATTCTGAGATAACCACTCCACAAAGTTCTGGAGTTGACTGATGCATCCAGCACCTCAGCTTTTTTTCTCTTCCTTTTCATAGGATCATAGACTCATTAGGGATTGGAAGGGACCTCGCAAGATCATCTAGTCCGATCCCCCTGCCGCAGCAGGATCACCCAGACCAAGTCACATCCAGGCATCCAATGAAGGATAAAGCGCCCCTGTTGAGTACAACAGAGTAACCAAACCATAAACGAGGAGAAATGCAAAAGATTGACATCAGTGCACTGGAGAATTCAGAGGAGTGAAAGATTCTCTTGAGTTCCTCTGGTTTTGACTCATTCTATAATTAACTTTGGTATAAAACATGTTCCAAAGTAATTTCAATCAGGTTAGAAAATGTCAGTTGCTCACCTGTGCATCCTAACGAAGTGTCTGGGTTGAGCTACATGAGAAGAAACTCGACTGGAACCTTTTGCAATTCAAAATATTAGCTGAATGACAAGAAAACGAACCCTCGGTTTATTATTAGATGTGATAAAAGATTTCTGAACATCCCCGTTGTTCGTCTCTTCCATTCTGCTTCTCTAACGCAGTGCTGCTCCGAAAAATGACTGTGTCAGAGTGTAGCTGAAGCTCTGGAGACAAAACACTTTGAAGAGGTCTGATGCTTGGAGATGTTTACTCTCATCTTCTGTCTCATTTCCACATGAGCCTTTAGGGTTCAAGGATGGAACAGGCTGCCAAGGTGTTGTGGCATCGTCATCTCTGGGGACACCCAAAACCTGACCGGATTCATTCCTGCGTCATGTGCTCTAGATTACTCGGCTTCAGTGGGGAGGGAGGGAAGGTGTTGGACTAGAGGTGCCTTCCAGCTCCAGAAATTCTGTCATTCAGTGATGGCATCAAGCCTGATGTCCAAAGCTTTAGGTCCTCAGAATCATTAGTCTCCCTTGAAAACCTGAGCTAGCTTCTCCTTGCTCAGTGTGTCTGTCCTTAGTGCATACTCGGTTAAAATCAGAGACTTATCTCAGACCCTGAAATAAGTTTTACTGCTCCATTAGCCCCAGAGCATCATTCACAGAGCAGGGGGAGAGTGCACTGGGTGCACTGGCGTTTTATGTCTGCGTTACCTATGGGGGCACCGAAAAACAGATCAGCCACTGCTTTTGACTGTGGAAGGCTCCCTTGGCCGCGACTGAGACCAACTATCCTGCACCAGCAGAACTGCAGAGATCCTGGCTGATACCTCAGAGAAAGTTTGCTGAAAACAGCATTAGTTTGCCTCAGGATCCAAATGTCAGGATCCAGGGCTGCCTAAAGGTCAGGAACCAAGGCTGCCTGGACATCAGGATCCAAGGCTGCCTAAAGGTGAGGATCCAAGGCTGCCTGGACATCAGGATCCAAGTCTACCTAGACGTCAGGATCCAAGGCTATCCAAACCAGCATCTGCCATCCCCAAAGAGATGTGGATGGCAGTAGCCTCCCTTTCCCAATTCATGAAATCAGGGCAAGGGAACTACAGAGCGTGATTGTTGAAGACAGCAGGGGGTGTCCCCGCTTCTGCCCTTAGGTGGAGGGAAGATGCAGGATATGGCACGGAGCACGTTCTGAGGCAATCAGAAGCGCAGTTCCTGTAACCTGCTGGAAATTTGTTATTCATGATGTGTGAAAAGGAACACACACATGATTCACCGGGAACAGGCTGCTAGAGAGGCAAGCTGAGGGGAAGGAATGCTTTCACTGGGTAAAGGCAGCTCTTTTGGTGCAGGGTTAGTAAGAGACAACAAACAGCCCTCCAGAGCGGTCTCTTCACAGAGCCAGTTTCTGGAATCAAAGCCCGGTCTAAGCGGCACGGCGCGCGTAAGCAGACGCTGGCTGAAATCAAATTAGGCGTGCATTAAAATGATGCCTTGGAATTATTTTAGTGGGTTTTATTGATCAGGAGATAGACTTTTATGGGACAATATTATGTGTGATCAAAACGCAGTCATAAAGAAAAATGCCAGGACAGTACTGAGAAATCTTATCTGGAAGGTAGTTAGGGAAAAAATAACAAGAGTGGAACTAAGCATCTGTCCCGAATGTGGGCTGCTGGAAGGACGATGGATTCAGACCACCAAGAGCCACGTGCCTCTTGCCCTTTCTCTGTGTATCTCTGTTGATGTGGCCGTGGAATTTCATGTCACTGTCTTAAATAGTTTAAAATGATTGTGTTTTAGTAGTGAGGTACTAAGTTCTGTTCCAACACACATTTTGTACTGAACCACAGAATCACAGAACATCAGGGATTGGAAGGGACCTCAAAAGATCATCCAGTCCAATTCCCCCTGCCACAGCAGTATCTCCTAGACCAAGTCACACAGGAACATGTCCAGACGGGTCTTAAACATCTCCAGTAAAGGAGACTCCAGATTTCAAGTAAATGTCTCTTGTGTGATCTTTCAAGGTCACTTCCAATCCCTAATGATCCTGTGATTCTGTGAAGGGACCTCAAAAGATCACCCAGTCCAATCCCCCTGCCACAGCAGCACCACCTAGACCAAGTAGCACTGGAGGTGGTGCAAACTACTGTGTTCAGTCAAGGGCAAAGAGATGGTTCAAACTGGACTGATGAAGACAGTCCACGTTCTATCAGCAGAACCAGTGGTTGTCTCAGATTGCCACCTAAAGACAGGCCAGACAGCAGAAAGGCTGACAAAAGTGAATTCTGAGCTCTCAGAAGTTGTTCACCTAGATGGGTTTTATTCTGTTCCCTCAAGTAGCACAAAACCATTTCGTTTGGTAAGGAAAAGTATTTCATTCTATTAACAGCTGAACTACATAACTCATCACAATTATGGGCTGGGTGCTCACAGCAAGGGAGGGGTGTAAGTTCTGTGTTGTGATGCGCCTCTCGTTGGGCTGTGCAGGCTGAAATGGACAAGGCTTGAAAAGCAGAAACAAAACACACCCTCGTTACTGAAATGAAATCGTCATGTCTTGTCAAAACAAGAAAATGGAAAAGGTCCATTTAAAATTTTCCCTGTCAAATAATGAGCTGCAATTACCATCATCCCATTAAATGTTTTGATTTTTAAAATGCTTCTTTCTCTGGTGGGAGAAAACTCTGCCTGTTGCCGCTGCCAGATCCGCTCGCTGCAGGATTGTTCACACTGTTTTCTAAACGGGAGATCAGCCCTGAAGACTCAAACTTGTTCCAAGCCTCTTTGCTCCAACTTGGAGATTGCAGCTGAAGAGATATCAACATCCAGCACAGAGCCACAGAGATGATGAAGGGAGAGGAGAACCTCCCTTATGAGGAGAGGCCGAGGGGGCTGGGTGTCTTGAGCTTGGAGAAGAGGAGACTGAGGGGTGACCTCATTAATGTCTATAAATATGTGAAGGGTGGCTGTCAGGAGGATGG
>JAOXOE010000122.1:0-15500 GCA_028565055.1 Phoeniculus purpureus
GTGGTGAGAGCCTGGAATGGGTTGCCCAGGGAGGTGGTTGGGGCCCCATCCCTGGAGGTGTTTAAGGCCAGGCTGGAAAGGGGCTTTGGCAAGCCTGGTCTAGGGTGGGGTGTCCCTGCCCATGGTCGGGGGGTTGGAACTGGATGATCAGGTGGTCCGTTCCAACCCAGAGTGATTCTGATAGTATAACTTTTCCAGCCAAGTGATCCTGCTGTGCCAGGGGGATTGGACTGGATGATCTTTCAGGGTCCCTTCCAATCCCTAGTGATTCTGTGATTCTATGATTCTATGATGAGGAAAGGCTGAGGGAGCTGGGTCTCTTTAGCTTAGAGGAAACTGAGGGGTGATCTCATGAATGTCTATAAATACGTGAAGGGTGGGTGTCAGGAGGATAGAGCCAGGCTCTTCTCAGTTTCATCTAATGATAAGACAAGGGGCAATGGGTGTCAGCTGGAACAGAGGAGGTTCTACAACAATATGAGAAGAAACTTCTTCCTAGTGAGGGTGACAGAGCGCTGGAACAGGCTGCCCAAGGCGGGCTGTGGAGTCTCCTTCTCTGGAGATGGTTAAGACGTGCCTGGATATGCTCCTGTGCCACTCGGTCTAGGTGGTCCTGCCGTGGCAGGGGGATTGGACTGGATGATCTTTCGAGACGTCTTCCAATCCCTAATGTTCTGTGATTCTGTGAATATGTATATATCACGTGCATGAGTTGTCTACTTGTATGTTTTCTCAATAAAGTTCAATGTTTTTTATATATATATATATACATCTTTATATTTTTAGTAATCTCTAGCCTTACATATTCTAACTTCAATAAGCTGCTTATTCAATTGTTCTGATATTCTGCAAATATGTCTTTTGATTAATTTTTTAATTCTCTGCCATTTAACATTTAATGGGTGGGGGAAAAAAAGGTGTTTGATGCATTTCTACTAAAAAACCCCTTTGTCTTCATGAATTTTTAAGCAACTCAGTTTAAACAACAAGTAAATAAAAAAATAATAATTCTATAACCTCAAAATATCTTCTTGGGGTACCTGTCAAAACTTTTCTCAGCTTTGGGGCACCTCTAAACAACTCAGCAAAATCGAAACTCCTATGAGGATCTCCCAGGAAAGTTCTAGATTCAGAAGGTTGTCAGGTTAATTAGTGCAATGCTTTGGTAAAGGCTTCTTACTAATCCTACTTTGCACACTGGATAATGCTCTCTTGTCATTCCCACATACTTTGTAAGGCAACCTATTTCATCTCCGTATAGGACCACGTATTTCTTTTCACTTGTTTAAGTTTCCAGTGGTGCAGATCCACTTACTGCACTATACTGCGTGGCAGCTGTTCCTTAAAGGAGTGAGGAACATTATAACATGCTCAGGTGAAAATCGAAGTCCAGGAAGAAAACAGCACTGCACGTGGAAACTACAAAGTCTAGAAGAAAAAAAAATAATGACAAATACTCGTTTTTCTCCCTGGTATTTTAATATGACAGATAATAATTACTCTCATTTAGTGCTGTTCTGATATTGCTCTTGGAGTCGAACCTGCTACCTGCTACCCTTCCTCTTGTATGTACCCCCAGCTTGCATTTCTACTCGATGTATTTACACTGATTTTTCTTTACTGACTTGTCTTTTCTGATTTGTTCTGATTTGAATCTTAACTTCCTCCTCAACCCCTGCTTATATTTCCACTAATTTTGTCCTATTGCTCAGGGTCTGACACACTTGTGCAATGAAGTGGAAGTGTCTTTTAAATTTAAATTTCAGTAGCAATCCCAGCAACACCCCCCCCCAAACACACTTCTCCGTTTTTGCTGCATGCAAAAAGAGTTACTGCTTCCGTGTTTCATTTTTTGCAATTTGAGAATAAAATTTAAAAAAAATCAAAATCTGTTAAGTTAGTAGCTGTGAAAACTGTCCTGTGCGTTTGCTTGCCCCATCCTTTCTTTCTTTCCTCCTTGCTTCACTTTCCCCCTGTTTTCTTTTCTTTTCTTTTTTTTTTTTTTTTCCTCCCTGCAATACGTTGTTTTCTTTTACTTCTGGAGATAACTGTGGTAAATAAATACAGATTTAATCTTCAAATCCCCCATCAACAGAAAATGCACAGTCCAGGTGAATGGGGGAAAGATAGACAAGAAAGAGAATGGGAAATATAAAGAAAAGAAAAATCACTCTGCCGATCAAATCTTTCATTCCCAAACAGAAATAATTACAGTGATGGTCAGCGGGGAGATTTTGGCAATTTACAGTGGTATAGCAGCAAGTTCCTATCAACAAGATTTGATATTCAGGGCAAGCCGTAGAACTACAGGTCCTGAAGCGTTGCCTATAATCTTTATTTCATTTTTAGATGTTATGCTGTAATAAAATGTAAAAAGGGAATACATAAAAAGTTATAGAGGTGGGAAAAAACATGGTTTGAAGTTGTATGGCATTTCTTGACAGGGCATGTTCCTAAGGATATGCAGAGAATAACAAATGCTATTTGAAATAAGTACAATAGAGATCTGAAACTAGATTGAAAACCCAAGTCAATTTTCCTGAGTGTCATTTGATTAGCTTTCTTATATAGAACTGAAGCTTAAACAATGCTGGGGATTCAGAGTGGAGAGGTGCTTGGGAACACAGTGAGAAATGGGTTACTCCTACCAATTTCATTTCTGTAGCTTTACAACATTATCATCGCACATTGTTTCAGTGTTTTCGCAATAATCCATAAATGAAGCAATGTCAGAGGGAATTTGATTGATAGCTGGGAAAACACAAAAACTGTGAAAGTTATTTCTTTGCTCTCTCTGTCTGTCACTGCCTTCTGGGCAAGAGATGTTACCATTAGCTGTGTAAAATAAGTAAAGCCTATTGCCTACCTGTGTAGAAAGGAAAACGCTAACGACTTTGTGGATGTTGTTTTAGCGCGCTAAAAGGTGACAAATACGCATGGAATGTATTTGACTCATGGATTGGTTTCAGTGGTTTATACTGGTGGTGCCTTTCTTTTCTCACCAGATATAGCTTACCTTTTACCTCTGAGTTTAGCGAAGGGAGAAGCAGCCGTCTTGTAACAAAATTAACCTTGAACTTGGTTGTCACCTTTGGGAACTCTAAGTTGGGAATGAGAGCACAGATAGTGTTTTGAACTGAATATTAAATAAGGAGGTCCTTCAGAGCTCAGATTTTGCATGTTTATGCACACATGTAGTGCTGTCCCAAAAGGACTGAGATGCACAGCAAATTCATACTAATGCTAAAACATGTTCTTTGTTGTTTCATTTGGTCTGCCTAAATTTCTTTCCTATTTTTATTATCATTTTCAGGTTCAAACTTAGGTTAACCTAAAAGATCGGTTTATTGTTTTTAACCAATGCAGAACACCCTCTTTTAGTTTATGTTAAGGAAGTGGTTGTAGATTCAACATTGTACACGAGATTTAACACCCGAGGGCTCAATGGAGATAGCATTATGGATGGTCCTAAAAGATCCAAGGTGATTCCAGCTTTCCTTTGGGGATACTGCTCTTTGAATCCTACAAAGGTGGTCTTTGAAACTATAACGCTTCTCATTGCTCCAGGAAAAAGATGCTACTGTACAAGGTGTTTTATATTGCTAGCATCATTTCTCTTTACTTTTTCATCTCAGAACGCTGCCAATCTGTCTGTCTCTCCATTTAACCTTGTAGTAATGGAGAGCAAAACAGCCTCTGCTTGAAAAGTATTTGAATTCTCAGTAAAGTTCCTAAAACACGTACTCTGAACATATTGCAATATACCCAACTCATGATGTGAGAAGGGATAGAGCATGCGCAACTTGTAATTGTTCCTCTTTGGGCTGGTCCACTTCTGTTTCACCATTTGTATGTACCATGGCCTCCTCTAATGGGTGTTAATAAAAATTTCAATTCGTAGTGTGTGTTATGGCACATGTTGTGTTTGAGTACCAAATTGTGACAGACTTGGTGGGCTTCCATAACAAATATAACCCACAGGGAAAGGTTGCTTCCGAGGCTGTGGTCATCTCAAAACACTATTTACTTTCTTTTTCTTTAGGATTTATTTTATTTTATCATGTGTTATATATTTTATTCACAGAAGTCTTTCTAGGGATAAGGACTTCAGTACATAACAACAGCTCCCTTGAGTGGGAGATTTCAGGGCGACCTGCCAGCTCTTCTTGCTGCAGATGTCAGGCCATCTGGCTGCCATCTCTGGGGCAGGACACATCAAGGGAGTTGGCTGGCGCATTTCCCCAGCAGGAGTTACTTGGTAGGGGTAGAGAGGGGAGGCGAGTATGTGAGGAAAAGCTATAGCTGGCTACCATCGTCAGAAGTCTGTGACTGCTACTGGTTTAAAGTACAAATATATGTAAGTACATAGAAAGCCAGGTATACCGAGAGATGCTACTTCCAGCAAAGATTATTCAGGGTTATACCAAGCTAGGCTACTTTGGACGTGAAAGATACCATATTCATGTTATTCAACTTCCAATGTCATCCTTTTTATTTGTTTGCTTTATTTGTTTCTTATGGCAATGCTGAAAATGTGTGAAAGAAAGACATGAATGCTGGTGTGTTTGTGGACATGTTGTATCACCAGATGTGCTTGAGTGGACAGCTATTAAGAGAGGTAAAAATCTTTCTCTGATCTGGAACATTGGATAATAATTAACTAGATTAATCTTCTATCCAGATAGGTGTGCCTTGAAATGAGAGGGTAGTACCACCTCAGGAATCAGACTTTCCTGGGCTTTCTACAAAGATGAGAGTATTTCTAACAGATCTGAAAGCCAATAATAGAGACATAATTTTTCAGTTGGAGAGACTGCCTCCAAAAGCTGAAGCTTTGATTCCTGGAAGCTGGAAATTTGCTGTAGGAGAAAACAACATTTAAAACCCCCAAACAAACATTAAAAATATCCCCTATGAAAACAGTCTCTGAACCTCTTTAGGAAGAGATAAGGAAGTGGTGTGAAAATCTGATTTCTGACATGACAATTGCAAACATTGGTCACGTCTTGTGAAGTTTCTGAAGAATGGTATAAGAGTCATGTGCTTGAGTAGGTGTGTAGACTAGAGTTCTAAAGAATGAAAAGTTGTCGGTCCAGTAACTCCAGTACAGAAAACTTAAGTCTGAGTAAAAATATGTGGTCTTCAGTAAGTAAAGCGGCAGGAGTCTACCAAGCAGGTAGCCTACCAAGCTGTTGATTCACAAATGAGTGTTGACCTGTCTCAAATTGTTTTTTCAATGGGAATGATCACATGGAAGGTGTTTACTTTTCCTGACATGAAAGTGCTAATGGTACCATAAAGATACAACATCAAGAAATGGTACTGCCTAATGAACTGGGAGTTCAGTTGACACCCCTTTATGGTTTCCCTGTGATGATTAAGATAAGCTCATGACTTTTCCCTCTCTGCAACTGTTTGACTTGTCAGCAGTGGGAATGATGAGATAACCCATGTGTTTGAGTACTGTCATTGCACTAAGGTAGACACCAAGGTTAGGATCAGAATTCATTGTAATCTATTTTCCACTGTAAATCTGTCCTGCATGGAATAATGAGAGAAAAGGAAGTGGTAGAGTCATCATCTCTGGAAGTGTTTAAAGGAAAACTGGATATGGAACTTAGAACCATGGTCTAAACAAAGTGATGGTGTTAGGTCATAGGCTGGACTTGATGATCTCAAAGGTCTTTTCCAGCCTCAGTGGTTGTGTGAAAACAGGAATACAGTCCTGGAAAGAATCTCTGAATTCAATACCTTCTGACAGGCCAATACTTTGTTCTCACAGGCAGTTACATAGCCCAGCATTTTCACATGTGGTTTTACTTCTCATGTACCTGTTTTGTAAACTTCTTAACAGGGTTAATCAACCAAAGGATGTGATGAGATTTCTGATGTCTTGCATCAGTCAGAATGATGGAAAACATTGTGTTAACATGCTGCCTGAGTAATCAGCTTGGTCTCTGAATATAAAGAGTGGTTGACAGGATGTCAACAGACCTTACATTTGCCATTAAGGAGAAGAGAAATTGTGAGTTCCCATTGGTCAGCAGGATGCTTGTGAGTTTTTTATTGTAAATTATATGTTGCCCTTATGCAATCTCTCAAGTAGTGTTTGGGGTGTTTTCTTCCCACGTTTCATTTTTCAATATCATTGAAAACTTCTCCCCTCTTCTCTTCGCTTCTCCTCTTTCCTCCTTTTCTCGTACTTTATCTCGCTTTAAAAATTTCTGCCCTTGTTTAAAATACAGCAAACCACAAATGATAGCTAGAATTAGTCAAGTGTGCTTTAAGACCATGAGGCATTATCAGTAAATGCAATCTGTCCTCTATAGACCTAATATCCGTGGAGATGAAACAAAATGTTGTTTACTGAATCAACACTAACCACAGCATGGCTTGCATGGGGGAACCAGGCACACATTACTGCGGAGGCTAAAGAGTGTAAAACCACTGATCCTGCAGTTACAGGGTCATAAAATCCTGCTTTCTATGTGAAAAGCATTTAATAGTGGACATTTTTAATACCTCCTCTCTGGGAGACACAAAATACAAGGGACCTTGAATAATTACTCAGTATAAAATATTTGGAGTAAACTTCTGTCAACAAAGCAGATGGTCCTCCCTCCCCCTCCCTTCGACACCCCCTGAATCCTCCAGCCTTGAACATACAAAGTATGTTCTGACAATTTGACAGTTGATAAGGAAAAGACATTTACCATTAACTCTAAATAGAAACAAGGAGCACAAAATGAGAATATGTCCCTTCGATGAACATAAGTGTGAGTTCCAGTCAGCTGATCCTGGTTGTGCTTTGTGAAACGGGACTGTTTGGCTGTCCCTGTGTGTGCTATTTTTGATGGTAATAAATAGAGCTTAACCGAATAATATTTCAAATGGTGTGCAAGCTGCAGTTTTATTTGAGGTTATGGTTTCTTCTAGCGCTGGGCAAAGGGATAAGCTCTCTGCAATCTTCAGATCTATTTGTTGAGTTTGTACAGCACTTTCTGGATTTGTGTGTGGTGCAGAGGAGGGTTATCATTTGTCTTTATAGTAATGAGGCACTTATGATTGGATATGATGTATACAAAGGTAGGATTCCTTTCTCAGCATCTACAAACAGTGTCGCTCACTTAGTTTAACTGACGACAGGCTGGATTTATGATGCTGGGTACGGTATGGGTAAAACCCGCAGTGTGCCTACAGTCCCAGCAGTTTTGATGTTTATAAAATTGTTCCTGTGGATTTACTTAAACAATTTTAAATCTATAAAGAATGTTCTCACACTTGCTAGAAAAGACTTCACTGGTACAAATACAAGTAACAAGTGGATATCGAGTTTTCGTATTAATCTCAGCCTGTTAGAGATATGAGAAGTTATAATCACCGACAATATTAAGCTTATATTCCAGAGCTGTGTGGAAAATGCTTCTCCTAACTAAGTAAAATCCTCTTTTAAGAATTCATTTCTACTCCACTCTACCAATTTTGGCATTAGATGAAACTGTCTTTCAAAAATACTTTTAGTAAAAAAAAGAAATAGAAATGCACTCTTTTCTTCTCCCGTATGAGCTAGTTTCCACCCATGTAGACTCCAGCACTGGGATCCGGCTGTGTTGATGATAATGTTTATGTTTTGGAAGGCTGATTGGAACATTGCTCAGTTCAACCTATGGAGATGCATTGCTTTAGAGTTGGGGGATCACTGGCTCCATGTTTCTATGTTAATGCAAGAAGACTCCTGTCTTTGCTGCTGAACTGGTTCTAGTTCACGGAATCACTCTGGTTGGAAAAGAACCCTAGGATCATCAAGTCCAACCATCAGCCCTACCTTACAAGATGACCCCTAAACCTTATCCCTCAACACCTCATCCAAACAAACTTCAAACACATTCAGGGGCGGTGACTCAACCACCTCCCTGGGAAGCTTCTTCCAGTGTATTTCAGTATCATTACACATTAAATAATGATCTCTGAGTCAAGAGGCCTGCAGATGCCAAGAAAGTGTGTGACTTGTTTCAATTTTTAGTAGATCTATATTAATATGAGTCTAAGAAAACTTGTATGTTACTTGTCTGTTTCTGTCAGGAGCACAGGGAAGCTTATGCTTGCACCTGTTTTTAAGGACATGGAATGAAACTGGTTCTGGCTTCCTAAGAGTTTCAGATCATTTGGGTTCTGATTCAGATTTCAGATCCTTTATCTGTGCTTTGAGACTTTATGCAAAATTAAAAGAAAAGAGGAAGAAATTATCACTCTAAGGATATTCATATGCTGAGTCAGGGAAAACAATGTGAACCCAACACTCCTCTTTGATTTCTGAAGAACTATTCAAGTGTTGCAGGATGTAATGGAGACACCGGTTCCATCCTTTGTATACAATAGTACAATAATGGAGCAGAAATAAGGCCAGGACCTCAGCTCCACTACCTGTAATGTTGTAATACCGACGCACAAAAGCAGAGACACTTCCGCGTTGACTGCAGCGTATGTGCAATGATTTTAAGATTAACCATTTTTAATAATCTGCATACATACAAAAGCACAGTATTACAGGGATAGTATTTTGTAATTACGCTCTGCATAATATAGCAATCCTGTCTGAATAATGTCAGATTGCAAATGGATGTAATCCTGTATGAAGAGTTTCTTCAGTTGTGAATTATGTTGCATTATATTGCAGAGACTCTTGAAACACAGGGCTCAGACTTTGAATAGGGGCTCTTTATGATTTATTAACAGGTGCAACTGATTGGCGGTGTGCCTGTTTAAACAGATACCTACTTACTGCATGTTGTGAGAGAAGAACGGCGGCACTGCTGTGGAAAGACGATGCACACAAACCCACCGGTGACAGAATCACTTGACTTAAATGCAGTGTAGCTGTGGCTTGAATAATGGCTGGGTTTGCCTTCTAATCAGGAAAATCAAGACCAGCTCTATACAGTCAGCAGAGTTACGGCTATGTGAGAAACACAAAGGTTACATCCATTATCAATAGCTCTGTTTTTCATCATTCAGAGAAGCAGTAAGGAAGTTTTTCAGAGCACAAAAGAAATACTAAAAAATAACGAAATGTAGGTACACAATAGTAGAAAGGACTTTAATGCAAAACACAAAGTCTTCTTGCCATTAACTGCAATTATACCAGCACCTCACCTGTATTTTCGAGACAGCTGTGATGTTAACCACGTGTGAGTATACAAACACAAGAATTTAAGAAGTATTTAACTGAATGAATCCCAAAGATTTACAAATACAACACAAGAAATTAAAGAAAAAGCTACATCTCAAAGCAGATGGAAGACAAAAGGAAAAGACCCAAGGTGATATGTTCCTGTGCAATCTCCTTCTGGAGATCCTGCTCTAGTAAGGAGGTTGGACTGGATGATCTCTAGACTTCCTTTCCAAGGAACCATCCACAGTTCTAAGAAGCAAAATAATAATTTCAAACACACATGCACAAAACAAAACAATGAAAGTAATTGCCTGGAAAAAATAGTTTAGAACAAAAGAATTCAGACAGGCTGAAGATAAGCTCTGTTATCTTGAGAAACAGCCACAGAATATTTTACACAGAACCAATTACAACAAAACAAGAGGCAATTTTGATTCCATACTCCAAGTTTCAGAAGGTAAGAACCTGGAGTGATGTCCACATTCTTACACTGATAGCAGCTAGGAGACGTGGTTCATTTACAGTCCATGAAGACTTTAATCACAGAATCTTGATTATTAACAACCTTGAATCATTTTGGGGAATATTTTTGTCCAAAAAATACTTTAGAGACAACAAGCACTTAGAGCTAGAGCACTAGGACTGAAAGTTCCATGATTCTGTGACAGTTATTCCGAACAGTTTTGTGACTCTGATGGAGGAAACAAAGGATTATGTACCTTCAGCTACGCTATCAAATGATCCCCTTCTCTTCCACCTCATTCTCACCATGATCTGCACTGTCTGACCAGAACAAAGATGCACTAGAGTCCTGTCTGGTTTTTGTGTATAATTTTTCCTATTTCTTCCTAGCAAAAATTGATGCAGTAAAAGAGATAAGGCAGGAATGTAAGATGATTTGTAAAAACTGCAGCAGTGCCTAAAAAGGCAGTGGTCTCCACATGCACATTTCTGTGGTTACAGACTGATAACAAAATGACTGAAATTCACCAAGTGCCTCTATAAATCTCTTTACCGAAACAGCGGTGCAGGAGCCTCCCAGGAACAGTAACACTACAGATGCCAATGCTTAATATCTCCCCATACTAGCCTGCAGCTAGACCACCACTGTAGCTGGTGCTGTGAGAAGGGTCTATTGGTAGTCAGGTCTCTACAGGGGGAATAAGTAACAGAAAATTACCATGCTTCACTCCCCTGCCCCCACTACCTCTTGAAAGCAGTTTTTAGAGCTGCAGAAATGCTCAAAACAAACAAGAAAATATCTTATTTCTACCTCCCACCCTCTTCCAAGAAGGAAATTTATAATGGAATTATCTAGTTCTCAGTGCAGACTCCTCAAGTTTTCACTGTAAAAACACTAAAGGAAACACAAAGAGGAAAAGAGGAAAATAAAATAAAAGAAATAAAAGCAATAAGGTAAACAACCCACAAAACCCCAAAATCTCATTGACATATTTTACAGAAAGAGATAAGCATTGTAGCTTAGAGATTGCAATAGTCTGCAAAAAGTAGACAAAGGAAAGCTTCATCAGCAAGGAAACCTAGTCTAATTGTCTGACGTCTTCAGGGAGTGATAAAGATGTTATAGTTAGGTGTGACTGATTCAAACTGCACCAAGGATAGAAGAGTTAATAGAGGATATGAAATCAGATAGAGTAGAATATTCCATTTTAACAAAGAATTGGGTTCTCTGCAAAACAGGAAATTACTGAGAATATCAGTTATTTGGGATTTTTGAGAAAGATAACTTTTTTTTTTTTTGAGTAGTTTTACCATTTTTTTTTTTTAAAGTTTATAAATATTTCTCCACACATGCAAAAAAATCTTTTGGACTATAGTGATGTAAGGATAAAGGATAACCACATATCCTTATACAGACATTAATTGTTTTCTGAAGGGGTTAATTCTAGAGATAGAAGTAGTTCTTATCCTCCTCAGAGTACCAGACCAACATGGTAAAGAATTGACTAGAATTGTCTTCAGTGGAGATTTTCCTTACTTTAAAGTGAGGAATGATGTAAAATAAGGAGTGATGGCCTATCAGCATAAAATAGATGCCTCTGCAATACACTTTGATTTCACATATTACTCCTCATCAGAAGTCTGGGTGCTCTAACCCAGGAATATGTACTGGTAATTAAAAGCATCTAATTGTTCATAGTCTTTTGTTTATTGTCCTGCTATGTTTTCTTTTATTTAAAGAAAAGATGATGTATTTTATTTCTTGGTGATGTAAAATCACTTTGTCGATCACTGTCATAGTAAATATATAGCAATAGGAAGAGAACTGTGATGGAATTTAAAAGCCACACCATTTTCCATCCTTGTGTCTTCATCAGCACAGTCTGAAGATCCAAGAATTAAGAGTTGGAGTAATTTCCTTCTATGTTTTGCACAGGTATTTTTGAAAAAACTCATTAAGAACTCAGAACCCAACAAAGTGTTTGACAATCTGCTGAATGCTTTCCTTACTCTTCTCTTGATGCATGCCTGATATCTCCAAAGGAGCACAATTTTTTGCAGAGAAAAAAAAACTCTCCAGAGGAAATTCTTTAAAAAAGATAAAATCAGTAATAAATTCAAGACATTGAATATATCCTCTAGTCACAGATATAACATTTATTAGGTACAAATTTGACTTGAATCGTATTCAAGGTCTCTGGATTTTGTTGTCTGCAAAACTAAGAAAGGCCAGGCAGACATAGCCATGAAGAAAGCTCTTTGTTGTGGAAGACAACACATCACAGAGAACTAGATGGTGGAAATGTGCTACGGTTTTGACAAATCTGTAACAGAGTCTAAGGAACACAGCCATGAGCAGAAAGCACAGTCTATTGTTAGTTTTTACATAGCATAATGATAAGGTTGCATAACCCAACATCATCAAAATAAAGGAGAACAGTTCTGACCAAAAATACCCTGACAGAAAGTCCACAGGTAGTGAGAAAGTCCATAATAAAAGAAAAACCCACTCAAACCTGTCAAAGTCCATTAAGCTTACAGTCCAAGTCATGAGCCAAGTTAGGTCCACTCTATCTGCAGCAGCCCATCTGCAGAGAAGGAGAAGTAGAAGGAGATGGAGAAGGAGAAGGAGAAGGAAGAGGAAAAGGAAGAGGAGAAGGAGAAGGAGAAGGAGGAGAAAAGAATGAGAGGGAAGAGGAGAAGGAGAAGTACTTGCTCAATACCCATGTTTATGTACCCTTAGTCAGTAAACTCAGTACAACCCTCAGTAATTCTCTTCTTTCCTGCTTCCAAATGCCATGGCTTTAAGTAACTTTATAAGCACACTAAGGTTTCCAGGACATGCTTTACTTATACTCTACTAACTTTCTTTGCTTATGACTCCGTAACTCCATAGCTAACTTCTACTAGTTAGTATTTTATGTCAACTACTAAGAAGCACTTGAACAAGATGATGAGCGGGTCCTTTTTATTTTCATACTGTGGTGCTGCTTTAACAATTTCCCCACTGAAGCATACAGCTGTTGCCATCCAATCTAAAATCTCTCTCTCAAAGTTGCTTGCTTCTGGGAAAGCATACCAGGGGAGTATTTTTCCCCACACTCCTCCATGAGAACCTGGACATTCAGAGTCTATCATGTGAAAAAAGGAATCACCCATGTGTCAACCTAAATTGTCAGCACTTCAGCTCATGTAAAGTGGTAACAGAAGGAAATTAATTGAAATCCATGGATAGATGAGGCCAGAAGAACCCAGGAAAGATTAGAGACTGGAATCAATAGAGTAAGTACTGATGAAAACAACAAAGTGCTGTTTTCAAGCACTAAGTTTGGAAAAACTACGAAGTTAGGATAGCTCCTAGTTCCTAGACAGAATTCATAGAATCACAGAAAATTAGGGAATGGAAGGGATCTCAAAAGATCATCCAGTTCAATCCCGCATCTTCACAACACAGGCTGCCCCAGTCTCACACAATCTCTTTTCTGGTGCTGTTGTAGTTTGAAATCTACCAGAATTTTCATATTTACAGGTTTGTGCTTTCATGAAGAAAAGAAAATGTTCTGTTGCTTTGAGAGGATGCTCTCCCCCCAGTGACCTGTCCTGGGGAGGTGACCTGTCCCAAATACCTGCCATTAAGGGGTGTGGCTAGGTGAGCTGATAAAAGGCGAAAGTGATCTAGGTCCTGCCTCTGTTTTGCTGAGGGCTCCCAGCCCAGCACAGGGTCTGCAGCACTGTGCTAACACCCTCCCCCTTTCCTGGGGCTGTGTGGGGGGAGATGGCTTTCAGCGGCTCCCTGCCCCGGGACAGAGGGGCTCACTGGGTCGGGTCAGCTTCGCTCCTGTAATCAGCAGAGAGCCCCAGTCTGGACCTAGGCAGCCGTGGCCCGGCGCAGAATGTAGACCCCCCAGTCCAGACCTAATGCCACGGACTGGAGAAGCAAGACTTTGGTGCAGATCTATTACTACCCCCCTCCACGGAGCAGACTTTCAGCCTCATGGTGAGCTAAGGAACTATTCTTTCTTCCTCCTGGAGCTGAGACGATAGAAGAGGGTCCTGGAAAACCCTCTTGGTCGGATGTAGAGAGTAGGAGGGGGGGCTGACGTAGCCGTGCGGTCGGTCTCCATCTTGGGTCCTGCATGTGGCCAGGGCCATAGGATGTTAGGGGTTGGGCCATAAAATGTTAGGGATGTAACGTGGCCATGTGGCTGCTGCCATTTTAGAGAGCCCTGATCAGCAGGAAGAGAGACTGTTGGTCACTTCTGCAGCTGAGAATGACCGGGGGGTGCTTGGTATTGGGGAGAATTCGTCCGTGCTTAGCTGAAGAAAGCAGGACTTGAAAATCCTTAAAACCTTGGGCATGAAAGACAGAGTCTGGGTTCTTTGTTTCAAGCCATGTCTCCTGCACCAAGGGATGCAGTTTAGGTACTGAGGAATCAGGCCATCCTGAGAGAGTTGAGCTGGAGAAGCTACGCTGAAGAATTGAAGAATACACCAGTCTGCAAACAGCCTGGGGTGCCACTGTGCCGCAGACGTATTCATATGCATGAATAATAGAGAGGGTGATGATACTCGTCTCTACATAACTGAGATGCTCTTTTCCTGCAGATCTCTGATATGAAAAAAGACCCAAGGACCAATATGACTGTGATCTCCCATTGTATTTTTCTCAGAATATGTGATGGCATTTGTGACACGGTTTCTAGTGTGTGTTCAGTGACTTGCTCGACATTTTCTTCTTTTCTGTACATAGTTAAAGAGTTAATAAAACCTTTTCCTGTTTCCCTAAGCTATCCATTGTCTGGCAAATTTATCCGAGATCTCATCAAGAACTAACTGCTTTGTTTTTTTTTCCCTTATCTCTAATCTTGGTCTTGAACCCACTGCAAAATTGGTGCCGAAAACCTGGGAGCAAAGCAGTTTCTTAGTTTTAACCCACTTCACGTGCCTAAGTAGAACACCATGTCATATAAAAAATGACAGCTTTTATTTGAGTATCCTATAACTAAGATAGATAAACTTTTGGAATAAAAATCTGTCATTAAAATGATGAACAATTTTGTTCATTTTGTTCATTACCCAAATCTGTATCATACCTTATTAGAGCACAACTTCCAAAGCATTCACAGGATTATCTTTTAGGAGAAAATGACAAACACGGAGACAAACCAAGACAAAACTAATAACAGAGTAGCATCTTTCAATCACAATATTAAATAAAAACTCTTCTCAGCACTGGATAGAGTCAAAACACATTTTGTTTATTTTATCATAGTACACACAAATAAAAAACAATCTTGAACTCCTGGTGAATGGTGCAACTCTTGTGACTCTTCAGTGACGTCAACTCTTCAGTGACGTTTATAATGATTAGAAGAACCAGAGTTTAGCAGAATGGGAAATGGTAGTTTAGCACAATCGGAAAAGTCAGTTTAGCAGAATAGGAAACTCAGAATTAAAATAATATCTGTCATTACATCACACCATTAAAGTCCTTAAATCAGACCCCAAAACTATAATTGTATTTTATAGTGGTTAATGCTGGGATTAATAGATTTCAGGACCTTAAACCACTTGATGTCTATGTTAATTAATCTGTTTTTATCAAAGAGCATGGGACAAATTCAACTGAGTGGTTGTAGAATCATAGAATCATTAGGGACTGGAAAGGAACCCGAAAGATCACCTAGTCCAATCCCCCTGCCACAGCAGGATCACTTGGCTGGAAAGTTATACAATCAGAATCACTCTGGGTTGGAAGGGATCACCTGATCATCCAGTTCCAACCCCACCACCATGGGCAGGGACACCCCACCCTAGACCAGGCTGGCCAAAGCCCCATCCAGCCTGGCCTTAAACACCTCCAGGG
>JAOXOE010000123.1:0-11258 GCA_028565055.1 Phoeniculus purpureus
GCCTGATCTAGGGTGGGGTTTCCCTGCCCATGGCAGGTGTGTTGGAACTGGATGATCAGGTGGTCCCTTCCAGCCCTGACTGGTTCTATGATTCTATAGTGACTTACAGTGGGGAAGGTGCTTTCATCTTAAAACCTGTGTTGCAGGTGCTTAGAACTTCTAGAAAACAATATGGATGTGTTCCTGTGTGATTTGGTCAAGGTGATCCTGGTGTGGCAGGGGGATTGGACTAGATGATCTTTTGAGGTCCCTTCCAGTCCCTGATGATTCTGTGTTCAACAGCAGAAAATATGAGGCTGTGTCTGGGATTCACAGTAATTACCTTGTCATGTGTTTATCTTTGATGTGAAAATTTACTTCTTTATGGGAAAAAACCCTAGGAGAGCAAAGACATTTTTAGAAACTTTTCCTAAGAGGAATTCTAAAGGGTTTTTTGTGGTGGTCTTTAACTGAGAGCATGTCATGGAAACATGCCAAAAAAAAAACATGCCAAAAGCAGTGTTGGCTTCAGATGCCGAGTGCACATGGTGCTTTAACTGGAGCTTCCTAATACCACATAACTTCTCCAGAGAGACATAGCTAGCCAGCTTAGAGAGGCATAGCCCCTGAAAGGGGAGGTATGACTGCGCTGCTCTCCTTAATCATGGTCTCCATGCCTGCCTTTATTGGTTCTGGTACTCCACTGGTCTGCTGTGACCTGATTTAGCTCATTTGATTTAGCTGGGAAGAAGCTTCCCATCAAGGGGAGAAAACAAGTTAAGCAAGGTCACATGAGAGTTTGAAAAGGGCTGGAACTTGTTCAAGGAGCGAGGATGTTTGTGAAGCTTCGGGTGCAAGACCTTGTCTTTCTCTTACAAGGGCAGTTAGATCACCTCAATTAAATGGCAGCAGAGGTTTGTTTTAAGCCTCACAAGGCCTTCCTACTTTGCAGTACCAAATGTGGGATAAAATGGCATTCTTATGAATCTCATCCTTCATGATGGAAGCTGTGCTTCTGCGTTTGCAGTTCAGCTGCACACTGAACTAGTAGGGTTCACCACCAGTTACTCCAAGACTGCCTTGAGCCTGTTTCTGTTTCCATGATGTTGTTTCAGTACCCACTGAGTTTTAGCCTGTGCTTTACTTACAGTGGTAGTAAATGCATCTAAATAATCTCTGGAAGGTTGATACATCTTTCCTTTTACTGGACTAATAAGCAGAACAGACCACCAGAATTTTTCTGTTTAAAATAAATGACGTTTATAGCATCTCTTACATTTTTGTAGGTTTTTTCTCCCCACTGCATTTTCTGGTAATTACACTGGATTTATAAGTTGTTTAATCTTAGTTATTGTTATGAGTGTTAGTAAAAATACTTAACCATCCAAGTACCTGACAAGAAAAACAACTTTGTTTTGCTTTATTACCTTAAATTCCTTTATTTTTAGAAGGACTTTACTTTGTTACTGCAGTGCAAGGAGAATTGTCATGACTCATGTAGTAACTGCAGTGTAGAGGTGAGGGGCAGGAGCAGTATCATGCCCTGCTTCCCCCTGCCCTTGCCTCAACCACAGCAAGCAGGTAATAACAAGAATTACCTTCCACACAAGGTGCAGAAAAGATTCTGTAGTGAGGCACTGAACAGTAGTTTGCTGCTACTGTATAGTTCAAGAACATTCTTTGTGATCCAAACATGCATTCCATCCCTCTGGATTTGGAAGACTTCAAGACAGAGCTTGTCAGTTGGATAGTCCTCTGTAGTCCTGGCAGGAATAAAAATTCATACAGCACCAATACTTGACCACTTCAGTTCTGATGTGAGGCAACACTTTTTCTTAACTGAATGATTGTATTTATAAATGCTTGAAGCAGTGATACGGTATTTCTCTTTGCTGCAGCACAGTTTCCTTCTGGGATATTAGGAAAGGTTTGAGAGGAACCTTCATTAAGAGGAAAATAAAATCAACAACCAAAGCCAAAATGAAGTAGAAATCTGCATAAATGAGTCTTAATCTTCTTTATGCTTTGAGGTGTTGACTGCTAAGACTTTCTTGAAGAGCTTCCAGGGTTTTTAGTGGTATTGTAATTGAGTGAAAATAAGAAATTGATGCACTGGAATTCAGGGTGTATTTGTTCTGTTGTGTAATGCCTATCTCATTCATCATAGAAACTTTCTCTTTTCTGGCAGAGCTTTTGTCTCAGCTATCAGGTGTGAGGCGTTCTGCAGGAGGACAGCTCAACTCTTCTGGCCCTTCTGCTTCTCAGTTACAGCAGCTGCAGATGCAACTGCAGTTGGAACGACAACATGCACAGGCAGCAAGACAACAACTGGAGACTGCACGCAATGCAACTAGGCGCACCAACACTATCAACGTCAATGCCACTATGGCACAACCTACAACAACCACCAACACATCTAACACAGAAAATAGCCAGCAGACTATCCAGAATTCCCAGTTTCTTCTTACAAGGTAACTAACTTGTCCTTGTCTGTTCACTTTTCACCATTTCCTTTTGCTTTAGTCCTGGCAAAGACACAGAGCTTGATGTCATAGGTTTTATGATCCTGCTTGAGCACAGGGGTTGGACTTTATGACCCCTGGTGGTCCCTTCCAACCCCTGATGATCTGTGTATAAATTTTTGGGTTTAGGCATGTGCCCTAGGAAGCAGTTTTTGATCAGTTACGTCCCAGATCTAACAGGCGAGTTAATCATACAGAATGTATTCACAGCAGATGTCAGCTGTGGTCACAGAGTGTGTGATACATAAAAACTGCTTCATCCATGTGTTTCTGGCAGGAGGTATAACCAGTGATTTGACATCTGAGAGCAGCAGTTTATGGTTGGCACAAAGGTAATCTGCTTTGGGAAAGTCAGCTCCAGGAGCTGACTGCAGAAATACTGCTGTAGTAGTCTAGTGTTTGCAAAAAGAGAGAGAGAGTCTCACAAGGGCCCGATGTTTTGATGAGCATAGAAGCTTGTTTACAGAAGAACTAGACGAGTTTGTATTTATGCAAACCTCGAAAAGGGAGGCCAGTTTTGAGCTTTGGCTGAAGTAAGGTGTTTGTGGCTCCAGGCAGGAGATGTCTGCCGGCTCCTTCATCGGGTCAGTAGCCAACATACTGTACTTTTGTTTGCATTTGTAACATCTTCCCAAACTTGTCTGCTCCTTATCAGTGGATTAAACATTAGTTGCTGCGTATCAGCTTAAAGAGGAGCAAAAGGAATATTTCTGAACTAAATTGTGCTTGTTTCTCTGTTGCTGCCGACAAAAGCCACGTTTCCTGGGATACAAGCATATAGACTTGAGCTGTGGGGGAGAGGGAGAGAATCAAAAGATGATGTTTAACAAGAAATTCATCTTTGGTAAAGGCTAACAGTGAACATGGGTTACGCATTATTTTAGAGATTGGATAACAGACCAAATGAAGGATGCTCTTAATTAACAGGATGCTATCAGGGTTTGAAACCAGATGTCAGGGTAATTTTAAAGAGGAGTCTCACACGCTGTTCATACTAGCTCTTTTAGAGGTTTGGTTCTTTGTGAAGAAACTTGGATTTGAGTCAGTCTGGGTTTTATCTAAGTGCAAAACAACAGTGAAACATCTTTAAATCAGCAATTCACTGAGAAGCTTAAAGTGCAGGTGTCACAGATCACTATTTTTCAGAGCTGGAGTGAGCCGTTAATTTTCCTGCCTGTCAAGTTACCGTTGTAACCTGGAAGAAGTGGGGAATGAACACTCTTCATGCTTTGGGAACTGCTGGCTTTACATGTGCAGTCATGTGCTTTGTGACTTAGGTGCACTTAAGAGTTGACCTCAGAGTGGAGTAGGCACTTAAAGTGTCTGGGAAATGGCAGCAGTCATTTCTGAAATGCCTGAAAGACTCCAGAGCAGGAAAGCTCACAAGCAGTGTCTTGTCTTCCTCTAGCTGTATAGGCTGCTTTCTGAAGGCTGTTGTAGTGAGATGGCAGAGGCTGCCAGAGTTGTGCATGTTGAGGAGCAAGCGGGACTGTGCTGAAAGGAGTGGTTTTACAGCTGCCAGTACCATCACCGGTGAAGTGGGCTTTCACCAACTGCCTGTCTTTTCTTCGTTTCTGCTGTACAGGTTGAATGATCCGAAGATGTCAGAAGCGGAGCGTCAGTCAATGGAAAGTGAACGGGCAGACTGCAGCCTGTTTGTTCAGGAGCTTCTACTGTCCACTTTGATGCGGGAAGAAAGTTCCTCCTCAGATGAGGATGAGCGGGGGGAGATTGCAGATTTTGGTGCTATGGGCTGTGTAGATATTATGCCTCTAGATGTTGCTTTAGAAAATCTAAATTTAAAAGAGAGTAATAAAGGAAATGAGCCTCCTCCACCTCCTCTTTGATGACATCCCACTTTGCAGACAATGTCCTCTGTGCTGTATTTGCCAATGAAAGTGGACAACAACTATCTTGGGTTTGTTTTGGTGATTGTAATTTCAGGTCTGTCACTCTCGTTACATTGTGTACATTCAAAAGAAAGAGAGAAAAGATATATATGATAATCATTTCCACTTAACTAATTTTTACTTCTAGCAGGTAAATGTAGGTTGCAGTGCAGAGCAGAAATCTCTGTGTCCTGTACCTTGACATGCAAAAGGCTCTCCTAATACTCCACATTCAAACTGAATAGGAAAAAAAACAATGAAATCTCTAATGAAGCTGCTGTGTGTATTTATGAATATTAATGAATAAAAACTGCTTGGATGGTTTACCTTAACTACTGCATGACGTTTTTTGCAGCGTGCATGAGTTCTAGTGACCTTGTCATTTAAAGATTTAAATACAAGGAGTAAAACTATTAAAAAAAACCCTAAGCTTTCCCTTTAGTCAAAGGTTACATGACAAAAAAGCTTAGTGCTCACTAGCAGTTTGTGGCCACAAAGTAGCTTTTGAATAATACGTGACAGAATGACATCTTTGTGTGCTGTTCTCACACAGGATGGAAACTCTGCAGTGGGAGACCAGAGTGTGACACTTTGCTGTACGTGACCATCATGTTGCCATGCTGGCCATTAACCTCAGTGTGGAGTTGAACTTAATTTATGCGTCTGTAGGAGATGCAACAGTAAAGCCACTGCTGGAAGCTACTTCGAGGGGCTTTTGTGTGCCCTTAAATCAAATGTTGGTGTTCACTTTTGTTCAAAGTTTTTCCCTTTTGTGGTTGTTTAAAATTTTTTCAGTTGTTAAATCTGTTTTATTCAGGTGTAGACAATTCATATATTCACTGTGTTTAGACAAAGAAAGTTATCCTGGATCATGTTGTCTTTGTTTAAAAAGCCTTTCACAGTCTCAGTCATATTTTGAGTTGTTTATGTATTCACTTCATAGTTTGCAGAGACTCGTCAGTATCAGGAAAGCTTGAGGATTTGGACTCCCAGATTGTCAATATAATACAACTGAAACCTTATCACTAACTTTAGCACCTTTTATTTATTGCTTCTTCTAGTTATCTTTGCCGGTATAAACAAAGGTGAAAGACCTTTTTGCTGACTTGTGCCACCTGTATTGCCTATACTTTTAACCCTGCTGTTTTCGGAAAAAAAAGTATGGTGTTCTTGTGTGTAGAAGTTTTTATTACAGCCCAAAGACAAGGGCAGAAGGGGGATGTTTTGGTTTTTTCTCCTTTTTATTGTTTGTTTTTAAGTGTAAAGTTAGATTATAAAATTGAAAGTGCACACAGCTTCTGATGAAAATTTAAACCAGGCTGATATCACAGTGGCATCTCTCCAGGTATTTCTTACCTCACCCCCTCTCTTTCTGTGTATCCTTCCATCTCAGCAGCATTGCTAGCATTTTAGAGTAAGTTCACAGGCTTGGGCACCAGATGGTGTTCTCAGCAGAACTGACATGTATGCTAATCCAGAGTAACAGCAGCAAAAGAAGCAACCCCATAAACCAAGTTACATTTTGTTCCTTCTTTCTTTTTTGTTTTTTTAATATCCTCAATTCCTGGTTGTTTCTAGCTAAAGCAGTACTAGGTTTGTTTTCTTCTAGTCTCTCAAATGGAAAATGTGTCAAGGGAAACCTTACATGAGACTTTGGTTATCCTGAGAGTTACCCCCAGTAGGGACTTTTTTATTGATTGTTGAGGATTAAAAGAAAAATTTCAAGCTGTAGTCTTCTCAAACACATCTTCTGCACATTACAATGAGACACACGGTTCAATAAAGCATTTTCAAGACTGTTGTTCAGTTGATTGTCTTTGGTTTTGATGTCTTATCTAGACTGTATTTCCAGAAACTTCTGCAGCTGTCTCCAATTCCAACTGTGTACAGAATAGGTTCATGTAGAAATCCTGGTTGAAATCCCAGTTGATCTTCACAAACACATTTTAAAACCACATGATGTGGTTTCAAGTACGACATCCTAAACTCGTCACAGGTGTGTGAGTTCAAGTTTCCACATAACAAGATTTAAAACAGATACCTCTCAGTGGAGTCACTTAGAACTGATGTATGGCTGCTCTCCTAGGTTGCATGGCTTCCTGTCTCCACTCTGCTTGCTTTGAAGAGGATGGAAATTAGCACCACCCATGTGTGTTTAGAGATAAATGTGTGCTGACTTGGATTTAAAGGTGTTTGTGGACATCTCGCTGCCTTTTACATACCGTCATTGGGGTGGGTTTTTTTTTTTTTTGGGATAAGAAATATGAAGTGGCCACTAGAAAGGTGTTTAGTAGTCTGCCAATTTCTTGTAGCAGGGAAGTGTTTTTTCCTTTGCAGAGTGGTCTTTGTCAGGACAGTATTTTTGGAGGTACTTCCAAAAGCATTTGTGTTTATCTTCAAGGTGCTCTGGGCTACAGTGCAGATAGCCTTCAGGAACTTTGCAGGAGACTTCTGTAGGGTTACTGCCTTTTCTGTGGGAGAGGACAAAAACACAAACATCCCAACACACAGCAAACAAGGGTTTAAGGAGAGTATTTGGCACTTGCAAAATACCAGGAGTGCTGTGATGCTTGTGTTAGCGCTTGTAAACTCTTGGTGCAGCTGATGGGAGCTCTCCCAGGGGTTTCAGTGCTGACTAGTCACTCCCTTGGTAGGCAGTTGTATAACAGGGCCAGGATAGTCTCTGTCTCTGGAGATGTTTAAAACCTCCTGGATGTGTTCCTGAGTGACTTGGTGATCCTGCAGGAGGATTGGATTAAATGATCTTTCAAGGTCCCTTCCAATCCCTGATGTTCTGTGATTCTGTGTGACAGGTCCCTGACTGCTTGTGAGGGGTGTGTGATTGGCTGGATGTCATGCTGGTGTGCTGGTCTGGGGCACACAGCATCTCCCATACTGCTGAGAACAATGTGTTGGCCTTCAGCAGAGGCCATGGCAGCTCTCATTCTGGGGTCACTCCTCAGCTGTGAAGTATTTCTGGGAGAGACCAGAGAGTACTTTTGGGACAGGCAGAAGGACAAACAGTATTCCTGTATAAAGTATTGCTGCAAATACTTCATAGCAGTTGACGAGATATGCAGAATTATTTGAACTTCACAGACACGCCAGACTGTGAAAAATCTACTTGGCATTGCGCTGTGTTCAGTTCACAACTTTTGACCTGCTTTAACAGGTTGTCATTCAACTTGGATCAAAGACACAAAGTGGAGTGGTGAACAATGGAAATGCAATGTAATTCCCGTCCACCTTGACTTTTACTTACAATTGTTGTGACTCCATCAGTTCTCTGGGACGGTTAAGAGGTAGGGGCTGGTTGTGTTTGGATTACTTTTTCCCTTTCTCTGCCCTTGCGAAGGGTTTTTTGCAAGACCTTTCTCAGTTTCTCAGTTGTTCTTCCAGATAGCTTGTTGACAGCATGGCTTGGCTGAGAAACCAGACATCTGGATGTATGCAGATTTTGCAGATTTGAGATGCTTGTCTAGGAAGGAGAAAATGCAGTTCTGTATTACTGGCCAGAAGTATCAAGGATAGAGAGACTCCACTGCTTCATGGGACTCCTAAGGTGACATGCAACAGGGAAGCAGCACTTAGACTTCATATGTGAAGATTTTCCCAAGTTACATCACTGAATTTTCCTCTTCCCTGACATACTGACCTTCACTTCTGGATGTACCTGCTTTGTTAAATACATAGGATGCCTTCCTGGTTTCAGATAAGTCTGTGTTCCACACAGCACTAGTGGAAACTGCCCTTAGCTGTGCCCTATCCTGTGCCGACTTCCTGAACCTTCCATGGCGGTTCTGCAAAGCACAGTGAATGCAAATGAGCTTGTCTTTACTTTGTTCCATGGAGGGTCTTGAATCAAGCCTATGTGCACAAGGGTTTATTTGCAGATGCCTGCATGCACAGCACCGTGTTCAAAAGTTACTTGTGCACCAAAACACATGGGTAAGGGGAAGTGGATCTTAGCATGTGCTTTTACCCCATGTCTGTTTAACACAGCAGTGTCTGTTGTGCCCTGCAACACAAGGGTAAGCACAGCATTCAGCGGTAACAGTGGGGTACCTGCAGCTTGGGAAAGTGTAGGAAAGATACCAGTGGAAGCAACCTGCAGTGCTATCTCCTCTGTTTTGATCCAGCAACTGTGAATGTGTAGGGTGGGGTGTTCTTTCCCTGGCTGCCCTGTGGGGCATGAAGGGGAGAAAAGATGCAGGTAGGTCACTGTGGCCTTGTGGGAGTTGATGTGGTAGAGGCAAAACTAGAGGATGCTGCAGTGAGCTGCTGTGCTCTGGAGGGTTTGGCACCAGAATGAAGAGTGGAAGTGAAATGCCACACAGAAATGACAACAGAGAAGGGATGATGGTCAGAGGCAGGAGATGCTGGACCAAGGTTAAAAGTGACTGGGGTAGCACTGCAGTGGGTGCACAAGACCAGAGTAAATCACTACCAGTGAGGTTCTCACAGCTCCCTGCTTCTACTCTATGGCTTGGGGGAGAGCTGGCCACTGCTAGAGCTCTGCTGTCCCCCTACCCTCCAAAGCTAGCAAACTCCTGTTACTGCCTCAGCAATGCTGCAGCTGGATCAGACATCCTCCTGGTCTTGAGCTGTTACACTATGAAGCAGCTGCAGATCAAAGGCTACAACACATACTTTTCAACACCAGGTATCACACTCGCAGGCTTACCATCTCTTGCTGGCTGTTGCCTTCACTTTCGCAACTAATACTGTTCACCCATGTCTGGCACTGCCTCCTCTTCCTCCCACTCTGGATGGCAAAGCAGTCTATGCATGCAGAAAGGAAGGACAATTGTTTATGTCCAGATTATCAGGGTTTTCCCCTACTGTCTGTAGAAGGTCTATCAGCACAGGAAACTTTGGCCATTTAGCCATGTCGCTTTGAGAAGCAAACCATGTGATGGGGCCAACAGATCCGGTACTTTTCAGCAGAATTGTGGAAGTTAGCGGTTTCTGGGGTACTCCGGCCATTCAGACCTGGCGCAGCAGCAAGAGCGCTGGTCCCCGAACGCTATTTATTGAGGTTTCAGGGTGATCTGGGGATTCCCGGAACGGGAAATCTCGGGGTAGGCAGGAGGCAGCCGCTGAGGCTTGGGACCTCTCGTGGGAAAAGCCATGAAATCAGCGTTGGGAGGGGTGCGACCCCGGAGCCTTTGAGGGCGGTGAAACCGGAAGCCACGGCAGACCGCGCACAGCACCAAGAGCGCGGTAGCCACTTTAGCCACCAGGGGGCAAAAGAACAGTGGTAACAATGCGGCAGCAGAGGAGGACCCACCACTGCCTACGAATGTAGGAACTCAAACAGAGGTCCCCCAAGAAGCTAAGGCTGTGCAGGTGACAGGCTGCCAGGAATGTAGCACTTTGCGGTTTCTGGCTGCTTACGGTGCGAGCAGGTGGATTATCTGCTTAACCGAGCAGCACAACTGCAAGATCAGGTTGAAAAGCTACAAGCAGAAGTAGAAAGGCTCAGGAGAATTGGAGAGGCTAAAATAGAGGTAGACTGGTGGAGACAGTCCGGACAACAGCCAAATAATAACCAGGAACAAGGAGCCCAAGTGTTCTGCACCTCTCAGATGGAGGACAGAAGCCCAAGTAGAAGGGGTGAGTGGAGCTAAGTGAAGGGTTGTAGCAGAAGGTGAGCACCGTCCTTGGCTGCCTCATCTTCTCAGTTGCCACTGAGTAATAGATATAAGCCCTTACTGGAAGACCGCTGGTCTAATAAGGATATAGAGGACAAGGAACCCGTACCGGAGGTCCTAGCAAGGTCGCATATATCCAGGAGCTCTTCCAGTAATATGACAGCCTCCTCCACAATGAAGAGAAGGGTCCTAGTTATTGGACACTCGCTTCTGAAAGGGACTGAGGGCCCAATATGCAGAGCTGACCCTCATCATAGGGAAGTCCGCAGTTTACCTGGAGCCTAAATCAGTGATAGCACTACAATGCTCCCTACCCTGGTGAGATCAGCTGACTATTAGCCACTGGTGATCTTCCAGACTGGTGGGGAGGAAGCTGTATTCGGTAGCCTCGGGGGAATGAAGAAAGACTACAAGGCCTTGGGACATTTGATACAATTTGTGCCCCAGACTCTTTTATTTTCTTCATTACTTTCATTTTGGGGTGAGGACATGGGCTGGAATAGAAAGACTCAGTCTATTAATGCCTGGCTACAAGACTGGTGTTACAGGCAGGGCTTTGGGTTCTTTGATAATAACTGGTTCTAGAAAATACCAGATCTGATGGGTACACATGGAGAGGTTTATCTCAGAGGGCAAAAAGGATTCTGGGGCAGGAATTGGCAGGGCTCATTCAGAGGGCTTTAAACTAGATTTGAAGGTGGTGGGATAGTTGATGGGTGCACACCAGTGGGACAGAGCTCTGGTCTTAATGGAAACCAAGTGGCCTCTCTCTGTCCTAGGGTGAAATCAGAGCGGTCAGCTCACTCCCTAAAATGCCTGTACACCAATGCACACAGTGTGGGGAATCAGCAGGAAGAGTTAGAAATCTGTGTCCAGTCAGGTGATTATGATCAGGTGGCAATTACAGAGACCTGGTGAGACAGCTCGCATGGCTGGAATGTGGTCATGGAAGGCTATGTCCTTTTCAGGAGGCACAAATCAGCAAGGCGGGGTGCTAGAGTTGCACTTTATGTGAGAGCGCAACTGGAACGTATTGAGTTCTGTCCAGGCACGGCTGAAGAGAGAGTTGAGAGTTTGTGGGTGCGGATTAAGGGGCAGGCTGGCATGGGCGACACTGTTGCGGGTGTCTATTACAGACCACCAGATCAGAATGAGGAGGTTGATGAGGTCTTCTACAGGCAGCTGACAGCAGCCTCACAGCTACAGGCCCTGGT
>JAOXOE010000125.1:0-22844 GCA_028565055.1 Phoeniculus purpureus
ATAGCCTCCCCTCAAGCTGTTCCCCAACCACTGAGGTGTAATGGGGACCCCCTCATCCCCACACCCCCCTGACTCATCTGTATTCTCTCAGGAGCAGCGGGAGCAACTGAGAGAACTGGGGGAGCAACTGGCTGCACTGGGCCGTCGCGCCAAGACCATTGTCCAGCTGAAACCCCGAAGTCCTGACACCCCGCTGCAAGGCCGTCCCCCACTCCTGGCTGTCTGTGACTACAAACAGATGGAGGTGTGCGGTCCTGGGGGGTGTTGAGTGGTCTGGGTGTCTGTGGCATTTGGGGGGTGTCTGGAGGGTTGAAGGGGGTCTGTGAGGTTTGGGGGTTCTGGGGGAATCTGTCGGGGTCTGTAAGGTCTGGGAGTGTCACAGGGTGTCTGAGGGGTTCTATGGGGTCTGATGCTGTTCAGGAGGGCTCAGGGAGGGGATCTGTGGGGGTCTAGAGGAGTCTGTGGGACCTCCAGCCCTTGGTGACGGTGGGACCCCACAGATCACAGTGCACAAGGGTGATGCCTGTGCCCTGCTGAACAACACCCAGCCCCACAAGTGGAGGGTGCAGGGCCCAGGTGGGGCTGAGGCCATCGTCCCTTCTGTCTGCTTCATCCTGCCACCCCCCAACCCTGAGGCGCTGGATGCTGTCACAAGGTGAGTGAGGGGCTGCCCCATAGCCCCAGCTTGGTTCCTGCCCCAACTATGGGGTTCCTAATCTTGTCCCTCGGTCCCCACCCCACTAAGGGGTCCCCAATCCCATCCATTAGTCTTCAGCCCACTGAGGGCTCCCCAGTCCCATTTCTTGATCCCTGCCCAACTGAGGGGTTCTTGTCTCTGTCCTCATCACCCTAACCCTAACCCGTCTCATCTGTCACCACCATCCTCATCCTCCCACCCTGCAGTGGGGTACCTGCTCTGCTGAGTGGCCCCTGTTTTCATCCTGCACTCCCTTCTCATCCTTCCACCCTGCTGTGGGGTTCCTGCTCTGCTGATGGGACCCTGTTTTCATCCCTCACCCCCCTCTTCATCTCCCCACCCTGCCAGGGGGTGCTCACTCCCATCCCTCACCTCCTCCTGTCCTGCCAGAAGTCCATGTGAGCCCTCACTCCCATCTCCTGCTCTGCTGGAGGTCTCTGAGCCCTTAGCCCCCTTCATTGCCTCCTCCCCAGGCTGGAGTGCTCCCACCAGCAGCTACTGGAGCAGTGGGAGCAGCTGCATGTGGAGCTGCGGAGCCTCCTGGCCTGGCAGTACCTGACACGGGACATCCAGCTCATCCAGTCCTGGTCGCAGCTCAGCGTGAGTGTCCTTGTGGGGTCTCTGAGGTGGGAAAGGGAGGTCCCACTGCTGCAGGGTCCCATTGTCACACTACCCCCCCCCCCCCCCAACAGCACCTGTGTGGTCTGGGTGACTGGGAGTGGGGACTGGCTGGATGACAGAGGTTGGGGGCACTGGGGTCACAGCGACTGATCAGTGGGGTCCCCTGGGGCTCGGTACTGGGACCAATCCTGTTCAACATATTCATCAGTGGCCTGTGGGACTGACCACATGTACCAGTATGGGTTAGGGACTGGCTGGTGGACTGACCCCATATACCTGTATAGGGTGGGAACTGACCTGTTGGAGTGACCCCATGTCCCAGTATGGACTAGGGACTGACCTCATGTCCTTGTATGGGTTTGGCTCTGGCAATGCAGGGAGTGGGATCTGGGGGTCTGGTGGGCAGAAGGGGCAACCCAAGAGGGCCAAGGGAGAGGAGGAGATGGAGGGGTGACCCCATAAATGACTATAAATATCTAAAGGGTGTCAGGAGATGGGACCAGGCTCTGCTCACTGGTGGCCAGCAACAGGACAAGGGGCAACTGGGCACAAACTGGAACTCAGCAGGTTCCACCGAAACATAAGGGGAATTTTTTCCCAGTGAGATCCCAGAGCCCTGGCCCAAGCTGCCCGGAGAGGTTGTGGGGTCTCTGCTGTGGGGACATCCCAAACCCTCCCGGTGGTGTTCCTGTGGTATCTGGGGTGGGGATTGGACTGGCTGATAGCAGAGGTTCCTGCCAGTCCCCCTGCCCTAATCCGTGGTGCTGTGGTTGCCCCCCATTCCCAGTTCCGTGCGCTGCCTGCCGATGAGTGTCGGCAGGTCCTGCACAACCTGGAGACCCACTACCAGCAGTTCCTGCGGGACAGCAGGACCTCGCAGAGCTTCCAGCCGGAGGAGCGGATGCAGCTCCAGCATGACTACAATGCTTGCACCCACAAGTACGAGGCGCTGTTGCGCACTCAGGAGAAAGGTGAGACCCCCACCCTGACTCTATGCAACAGCCCCCTGGGGTGGGCATGCTGTTGACTCTAACCCACCCCGCAGGAGAGCAGGACGAGTCCCTGTGCCGCAGCTTCATCTCGCAGCTGAAGGACATCCGGCTGCAGCTGGAGAGCTGTGAGAGCCGCACGGTGCACAGGATCCGCTTGCCTCTGGGCAAGGACCCGGCCACTGAGTGCACCCAGCGCCTGGCCGAGCAGCAGGTACTGCCGAGGAAGGGGCTGCCGTGTGTGGCGTGCTGTGTAGGGTGAGGGTGTGAGCATGTGAGATGGGACAGAGGCATCTAGCAGGGCTTTTGGCATCTAGAACAAGAACTTGGCACCTGGAATAGGGATTTGGGGACCCAGAACAGGGCTCTCAGCACCCAGAGTGGAGGTTTTAGTACTCAGAATGGGACCCAAGTCCCCTGAATAGGGCTCTCAGAACCCTTAATGGGATGTTGGTGTCCAGAACAGGGCCCTCAGTGCCCGAAGTGGAGATCTTGGCACTCAGAACAGGAACCTTGGCACCCAAAATGGAGCTCTCTGCACCCAGAATAGGGACCTCAATAATGAGAAGAAGCTCTTGGCACCCAGAACTGGGATCTGACAACCTAGAATAGGGCTCTCAGAACCCAAAATGGAGCTCTTTGCATCCAGAATGGGACCTCAGCCACAAGAACAAAGAGCCTGGCACCCAAAATGGGGCTTTCAGCACCCAGAAAAGGGACCTCAGCATCCAGAATGGGCTCTCAGCACCCAAAGCAGGCTCTCAGCATCCAGCCAGGGCTGATGAAGGATCTTGCTGTCCCTGCAGCAAACCCACTTGGAGCTGGAGGGCATCAAGAAGAACCTGGATGTGGTCACTGAGCAGACTGGGCAGGTACTGGCACAGCCCGAGGCCTCCGGCTCGGTCCCTGTCCTGCGCTCAGAGCTGGAGCTTACACTGCGCAAGATGGACCAGGTCTACAGCCTTTCCAGCATCTACCTGGAGAAGTGAGTGTCTGGCCCTAGCTCTGTTCACTGGGAGAACTGGAGGACTGGGATGTCCACTGGGATGAACCCAGTGTGGCAGAGGTGTCCCCATCAGCTTCTGACTCTGCTGGCTGGTGGAACCCCACACTTAGGGACTGGTGGGCCTGGCAGGGACCCCTGAGGATCACCCAGTCCAGGGTCCTCCAGAGCAGGAGACCCCACGACCTCTCTGGGCAGCCTGGGCCAAGGTCACCCTCAGTGGGAACAAGTTTTTCTTCCTCATGGCCAGAGGGTTCCGGTGGGTGCCTGGTACCCCTTGTCCTGTCACTGGGCACCGCTGGGCAGAGTCTGGCGCCATACCCTGCCTCCCACCATCCCCTTCTCTTCTGCAACTGAAAGGCTCGAGCAGCACCCACAGAGGTGCCCCAGTGCCCTCCTCGTCCTCACAGCCTCCCCCTGCTGCTCTCCAGCAGCTCCTTGTCCCTCTGGAACAGAGGAGCCCAGAACTGGTCCTTGAACTGGTCCCAGAACTGGTCCCAGAACTGGTCCCAAGACTCTTGATGTGGATGGACCAGGACAGAGCAGAGGCACAGGAGATGCTCCTTGACCTGTTTGCCCCAGGGGACCCCTAACTGTCTTGGCCACCTTGCTTGGTCATGGATAGCTGGGTGTTCCCCAGTCCTCCCTAGAGCTGCTTCCCAGCAGGTTCCCCTGAGCCCACATTGGTGTGGGGGCTGATTGTTCTTTGGGTCAGGACCCTACACTTGACCCTGCTGAGCTTCATTGGGTTCCTCTTCTCCGACTCGCAGTCTTACCCCCCTGCCTCTCCCCAGCAACTCCTTATCCTTCTTGGGCTGAGGAGACCAGACCTGGTCCCATGACACTGGTTGTGGCCCTGTGGCGCTGCCAGTGCTAATCTTGTCTCTTGCAGGCTGAAGACCATCGATCTGGTGATCCGCAGCACGCAGGGCGCAGAGGATCTGCTCAGGAAGTATGAGCAGCAACTGAAGGATGTGCAGACGGTGCCGGCTGACCTGCAGGAGCTGGAAGCCAGCAAAGCTGAACTGAAGGTACCAGCTGCAGGGTGGCACTGTGCCTGGGGGTGATGGGTTCCCTGTCACTGTCGCTGACCTATGCCATGTTGTGCCACAGCGGCTGCGGGTGCAAGCTGAGGGCCACCAGCCCTTCTTCAGTGCCCTGGAGAGTGACCTAGGCAAGGCCAGGGAGGTTAATGAGAGGATGGTGAAGGGGCACAGTGAGCGCGATGTGGACCTGGAGCGGTACCGTGAGCGGGTGCAGCAGCTGCTGGAGCGCTGGCAGGCTGTTCTGGCCCAGACTGACCTGCGCCAGCGTGAGCTTGACCAGCTGGGCCGGCAGCTGCGCTACTACCGCGAGAGCTGTGATGCTTTGAGGCACTGGATCCGCGATGCCAAGCAGCACCAGGAGAGCATCCAGGCTGTGCCCATCACCGATAGCAAGACTGTGCGGGAGCAGCTGCTGCAGGAGAAGGTAGTTCCTGTGGTGTGGTGTGGTGGGGCTCTTGGGAACCCCTGGCCTCATGGGGTGAGGAGGCCATGGGGCACCAGAGCTCACCCATTTCTTGTTGCCCCAGAAACTGCTGGAAGAGTGTGACCGCAACAAGGAGAAGGTGGAGGAGTGCCAGCGCTATGCCAAGCAGTACATTGATGCCATCAAGGTGCCCAGTCCAGGGTGGCCTCTCTGGGGTGTTGGGATGGGAGTGGGGCTATGATGTGGCCCCAAACGGTCCATGGGGTTGATGGGAAGCTGAGGACCCTTCTCCTGGCAGGACTATGAGCTGCAGCTCGTGAGCTTCAAGGCACAGGTGGAGCCAGTGGCGTCTCCAGCCAAGAAGCCGAAGGTGCAGTCTGCATCTGACAGCATCATCCAGGAGGTAAGCAAGGACCCTCCTGGGGGTCCTGGTGCCCCCCGAGCTGAGGGCTCTAGCCCTTCACCAGTGGAGTGGGTACAGCAGAGCTGGTTTACCCTGTCTGGTACCAGCATGGGGGTCTCACGGAATGGTGGATGCTACGTGATGGTGGATGCCACGGGGTGATGGGTGCCATGGGCACTATGCCTGCTGCTGACCCCACACTGTCTTCTGCAGTATGTGGATCTGCGGACACAGTACAGTGAGCTGACAACACTCACCAGCCAGTACATCAAGTTCATCACTGAGACGCTGCGACGGCTGGAGGAGGAGGAGGTAGGGCAGTGGCATGCATGGGCATGCGGGGTGGCACAGCTCTGGCTGCTGCCCCAGTGGCAGGAATTGCGGTCCACGGTGACTGCTAGGGAGTCCCAATCACTAACACTGCCCCATGGCCTCTAATTGTGCTCCTACACGGGCTCCCAGGACAACAGCTGCTGGGTCTGGGTGCAGTGGGTCTCTAGGCTCTTTTGGCACATGCAGCTGGGCTCTGGCACAACTGGTGGTAGGAGGCACTTCCCAGATACGCACAGCAACACAGCCAGAATTGCCCTCCCATGTGCTGTGTGCGGCAGCACCCATGGGCACTCTGCAGCTGTCTGTGACCTCTAACTCTTGGTTTCTGCCCTCGGATCTTGAGCCGCTTTGCCTCTGCTTGGTCTGGGGGGGCTGTTTATGGTGGTGGGATCTAATGGAGGGTAAAAAATAAACCCCAGGATGACTCTGGCCTCCCTGCACCAGGTACTCACTCGGCGCATGTCCCCACTGCCTGTGGCATCCCTCTGCTTCGTCCCTGCTAACCCCTCTGCAGAGCTTCTCGCTCTTTGCCCTGCACTGACCTGCCAAGGGTTCCTGGCCCTGCTTGCCCTATAGCAGCTCCAAACTGGGGCCCTTCAGCCAGCTCAGAGGGTTCTGGCTGACACCTAGATTTGCTCCTTATGTCTGTTGAGGGTTTCCAGGGAGCTCCACTGGCACGTCCCTGGCACCTGTTCCACCCCTCCTGCTCATCCCTGCTCCTCCTGCATCTGTCCTGTCTCCGTGGCCATGGCTCTTGGCACTGGGATTGTGGCGAGGGCACTGACCTCATTGCTGCTGGTGCTGGTGGTTCTGCTGATGCTGATACTGGTGGTTCTGCTGGTTCTGCTGGTGCTCATGGTGTTGGTGCTGGTGATGCTGGTGCTGCTGCTCGCGTCCATCTCCATGGCTTCAGGCTCTGCTGCGGCTCCCTTCCTGCTCTGTGGTACGTGGGTATGTGCCGCTGCTTGCGTGGCTGCCTGTTTGATGTTGCATGTGGTCAGTCCTGTGTGTCTATGTCCTCCGACGTGTCTTCTGGAAGCTGTCACTGCCTCCAGCTTGTGGGGAGGTCCAGGGACCAGGAGCCCTTCCACGTGCAGCCTCCAGCCCTGCAGTGGCGGGTGCCAGGTCACTGCTGTTGCGGCTTGGTCGCATCCCTTGTGATTTCTCTCTTTCTCCTCTTTTCTCTGCACCCTCTTCCCGCTTCAGAAAGCTGCCAAGAAGCTGAAGGAGGAGGAGAGGCAGCGGCTGGCAGAGGTGGAGGCACAGCTGGAAAAGCAGCGGCAGTTGGCCGAGGCACACGCCCAGGCCAAGGCACAGGCGGAGGCGGAGGCGCGGGAGCTGCAGCTCCGCATGCAGGAGGAGGTGTCACGGCGGGAGGTGGTGGCCGTGGACGCAGAGCAGCAGAAGCAGAACATCCAGCAAGAGCTGCAGCAGCTTCGGCAGAACTCAGACCAGCAGATCAAGTCCAAGGTGAAATTGATTGAGGAGGCTGAATACAACCGCAAGAAGGTGGAGGAGGAGATCCAGCTGATCCGGCTGCAGCTGGAGACCACTGAGCGGCAGCGGGCAGGTGCTGAGACAGAGCTGCAGGAGCTGCGGGCGCGAGCCGAGGATGCTGAGCGGCAGAAGCGGCAGGCACAGGAGGAAGCCGAGAGGCTGCGCCGGCAGGTGAAGGAGGAGAGCCAGAAGAAGCGGGAGGCAGAGGAGGAGCTGAAGCGCAAGGTGCAGGCAGAGCGGGAGGCATCGCGGGAGAAGCAGAAAGCAGTAGCAGACTTGGAGAAGCTGCGGCTGCAGGCGGAGGAGGCTGAGCGGCGCATGCGGCAGGCAGAGGCCGAGAAGGAGCGGCAGATCCAGGTGGCGCAGGAGGTGGCACAGCGCAGCGCTGAGGCCGAGCTGCAAAGCAAGCGGCTGTCCTTTGCTGAGAAGACAGCACAGCTGGAGCAGTCACTGCGGCAGGAGCATGACACAGTGGCACAGCTGCAGGAGGAGGCTGAGCGGCTGAAGCGGCAGCAGCTGGAGGCTGAACAGTCACGTGAGGAGGCCGAGAAGGAGCTGGAGCGCTGGCGGCAGAAAGCGAATGAAGCACTGCGGCTGCGGCTGCAGGCCGAGGAGGTGGCCCACAAGAAGACACTGGCGCAAGAGGAGGCTGAGAAGCAGAAGGAGGATGCGGAGCGTGAGGCCCGCAAACGTGCCAAGGCAGAGGAGGCAGCCCTGAGGCAGAAAGAGCTGGCTGAGGAGGAGCTGGAGAAGCAGCGGGAGCTGGCAGAGGGCACGGCCCAGCAGAAGCTGGCAGCCGAGCAGGAGCTGATCCGGCTGAAGGCAGAGATGGACAATGGGGAGCAGCAGCGGCTACTCCTGGAAGAAGAGCTGTCACGGCTGAAAGCTGAAGTAAGTGAGGCCATCCAGAAGAGGAAGGAGGTAGAGGATGAGCTGGCCAAACTGCGAGCCGAGATGGAGGTCCTGCTGGAGAGCAAGGCACGAACAGAGGAGGAGTCACGCTCCAGCAGTGAGAAGTCCAAGCAGCGGCTGGAGGCGGAGGCCAGCAAGCTGCGGGAGCTAGCTGAGGAGGCTGCACGGTTGCGTGCCATCTCTGAGGAGGCCAAGCGGCAACGGCAGCTGGCAGAGGATGAGGCTGGGCGGCAGCGGGCGGAGGCTGAACGCATCCTGAAGGAGAAGTTGTCAGCCATCAACGAGGCGTCGCGGCTGAAGGCCGAGGCGGAGATCGCCCTGAAGGAGAAGGAGGCAGAGAATGAGCGGCTGCGGCGGCTGGCGGAGGACGAGGCATACCAGCGCAAGCTTCTGGAGGAGCAAGCAGCACAGCACAAGCAGGACATCGAGGAGAAGATTGCACTGCTGAAGCGCTCCTCAGAGAGCGAGCTGGAGCGGCAGAAGGGTCTGGTGGAGGACACGCTGCGGCAGCGGCGGCAGGTGGAAGAGGAGATACGAGCGCTGAAGGCCAGCTTTGAGAAGGCCTCGGCTGGCAAGATTGAGCTGGAGCGGGAGCTGAACCGCATCCGTGGTGAAGCTGAGGAGGTGCAGCGCAGCCGCGAGCAGGCGGAGCGTGAGGCTGAGCGGCAGCGGGCTCTGGCACTGGAGGAGGAGGGCCGCCGGCGTGAGGCTGAGGAGAAGGTGCGCACCATTGTGGTGGCCGAGGAGGAGGCTGCGCGACAGCGGCGACTGGCACTGGAAGAGGTGGAGAGGCTGCGTGCCATGGTGGAGGAGGCCCGGCGACAGAAGGAGCTGGCTGAGAAGGAGTCAGAGCGGCAGATCCAGCTGGCGCGCGATGCGGCGCAGAAGCGCATCGAGGCGGAGGAGAAGGCACACCTGGCTGCTGTGCGGCAAAAGGAGCAGGAGCTGCTGCAGACACGGCAGCAGGAGCAGAGCCTGTTGGACCAGCTGCGGGATGAGGCTGAGCGTGCACGGCGGGCAGCCGAGGAGGCTGAGGAGGCCCGCAGCAAGGCAGAGCAGGACGCCAGCCTGTCACGGCAGCGCGTGGAGGAGGCTGAACGGCTGAAGCAGCGGGCAGAGGAGGAGGCACAAGCACAGGCGCAGGCACAGGCAGATGCAGAGAAGCTGCGCAAGGAGGCCGAGCTGGAGGCAGCCAGGCGGGCGCAGGCAGAGCAGGCGGCCCTGCGGCAGAAGCAGCTGGCCGATGCAGAGATGGAGAAGCACAAGAAGTTTGCAGAGCAGACACTGCGGCAGAAGGCTCAAGTGGAGCAGGAGCTAGCCAAGGTGAAGCTGCAACTGGATGAGACAGATCACCAGAAGGGCATTCTGGATGAGGAGCTGCAGCGGTTGAAGGAGGAGGTGATTGATGCTGTGCGGCAAAAGGCCCAGGTGGAAGAGGAGCTCTTCAAGGTGCGGGTGCAGATGGAGGAGCTGGCCAAGCTGAAGAGCCGCATTGAGGAGGAGAACAAGGCACTGATCCTCAAGGACAAGGACAACACGCAGAAATTCCTGGTGGAGGAGGCCGAGAAAATGAAGCAGGTGGCAGAGGAGGTGGCCCGGCTCAGTGTGGAGGCACAGGAGGCTGCCCGCATGCGGCAGCTGGCTGAAGATGACCTGGCGCAGCAGCGGGCGCTGGCGGAGAAGATGCTGAAGGAGAAGATGCAGGCGATGCAGGAGGCCACACGGTTGAAGGCGGAGGCGGAGATGCTGCAGAAGCAGAAGGACCTGGCACAGGAGCATGCCAAGCGGTTGCAGGAGGACAAAGAGCAAATGCAGCAGCGCCTGGCTGAGGAGACTGAGGGCTTCCAGAAGATGCTGGAGGCTGAACGACGGCGGCAGCTGGAGATCACGGCCGAGGCTGAGCGCCTCAAGCTGCATGTGGCTGAGATGAGCGTGGCACAAGCCAAAGCTGAGGAGGAGGCCAAGCGGTTCAAGAAACAGGCAGAGGAGATCAGTGAGAGGCTGCATGAGACCGAGCTGGCCACACAGGAGAAGATGACGCTGGTTCAGACTCTGGAAATCCAGCGGCACCAGAGTGACCAGGATGCCGAGAAGCTGCGGCAGGCCATCGCTGACCTGGAGCGGGAGAAGGAGAAGCTGAAGCAGGAGGCGACACTGCTGCAGCAGAAGGCAGAGGAGGTACTGGGCTGCGGGTTGCCTTTGGTGGAAGGGGTTCACAGGGAGGTTCTTCTCTCTGGCCAGGCTCACTACTGGTGCGTGAGACCTCTGGGAGGTCCCTGAGGACTGTCGCCATGGCCAGGGGTACATGGCAAGTGGCAGCCAGTGGGGCAGGACCCCCCCACACTTGTGGGTCAGGGTTGTGCACAGAGTCACCATCAGGCAAACCTTGCAGCAGGGTGTCAGAGTGAGACCTCTACCCCTTGCACCAATGCCAGCTCTTTTGTGATGTGAAGTGTCCTGTCTTGCTCCTGTTCATAGCCAAGCACCATCCCCAGCTCCCAGACACCTGGCATGGGGCCAGGAGTCCCCCTCACTCTGCAGGAGTCCTTGTGTCTTTCCCTGCTCATCCCACTCACTCATGTGTTGCTTGCTGCTCCCAGACCTCTGCTCTGCTCCCCTAACTTTTAACCTTCATAGCGGAGCGGTTGGGTGTCCCTTTTGCCCATCTCTGTCACCCTACTGGGGCCACCTGACTGAGCCTGTCCTCTTTCTTGATGCAGATGCAGGTGGCACAGCAGGCACAGCTCCGCCAGGAGACGCAGCAGCTCCAGCAGAGCTTCCTGACAGAGAAGGATGCCTTGCTGCAAAAGGAGAAGTTCATTGAGGAGGAGAAGATGAAGCTGGAGAAGCTCTTCAAAGATGAGGTGAACAAAGCCCAGAACCTGAAGGCAGAGCAGGAGCGGCAGCAGCAGGAGATGGAGCAGGAGAAGCAGCAGCTGAAAGCCTTGCTGGATGAAGCCAAGAAGCACCAGCAAGAAGCAGAGGAAAACGTGCGGCACAAGCAGGAGGAGCTGCAGGAGCTGGAGAGGCAGCGACAGCAACAGGAGAAGCTCCTGGAGGAAGAGAACAAGAAGCTGAGGGAGAGGCTTGAGCAGATGCAGGAGGAGTACAAGGCCGCCCTGGCTCAGACGCGAGAGATCATGATCCAGACAGATGATCTGCCAGAGGAGGTTACGGTTATGGTGACGCCGCTGCCAGACATCAAGGCAGTGCCCAATGGCAGGGACACAGTGGATGGGTTGGCACAGAATGGGGAGCCTGAGTTTGCTTTCAATGGCATCCGGCAGAAGGTGTCTGCAGAGAAACTGGCTGATGCCGGCATCCTGAGCCAAGACAGCCTGGACAAGCTGGCAGAGGGCACGCTGAGTGTTGGAGAGCTCTCGCAGCGGGAGGATGTCAAGAAGTACCTGCAGGGCAAGAGCAGCATAGCTGGCTTGTTAATCAAACCCACCAACCAGAAGATGAGTATCTATGAAGCCATGAAGAAGAAGCTGCTTAGCCCAGGCACCGCACTGGTCCTGCTGGAAGCACAGGCAGCCTCCGGCTTCATCATCGACCCTGTGTCCAATGCCAGGCTCTCGGTGAACGAGGCAGTGAGGGAAGGGTTAATTGGTCCTGAGCTGCACAACAAGATGCTCTCAGCTGAGAGGGCTGTCACAGGCTACAAGGACCCCTACACTGGCGATCAGATCTCCCTCTTCCAGGCCATGAAGAAGGATCTCATTGTCAAAGAGCATGGCATCCGCCTGCTTGAGGCCCAGATTGCTACTGGTGGCATCATCGACCCTGTGCACAGCCACCGCCTGCCTGTGGAAGCTGCCTACAAACGGGGCTACTTTGATGAGGAGATGAACCAGGTCCTGTCTGACCCCAGCGATGACACCAAGGGCTTCTTCGACCCCAACACACAGGAGAACCTCACCTACATGCAGCTGATGGAGCGGTGTGTGACTGACCCGGAGACGGGACTCTGCCTCCTGCCGCTCACTGACCAGGCAGCCAAAACCAGGGAGCTGGTCTATACCGACAAAGAGGCCAAGGATGTGTTTAAGAAGGCCACAGTGACAGCACCATTTGGCAAGTTCCAGGGGAAGACAGTGACCATCTGGGAGATCATCAACTCTGAATACTTCACTGAGGACCAACGTCGGGATCTGATCCAGCAGTACAGGACTGGCAAGATCACAGTGGAGAAGATCATCAAGATCATCATCACGGTTGTGGAAGAAAGTGAGAAGAAGAGCCAGATGTGCTTTGAGGGTCTCCGGGCCCCTGTGCCAGCTGCTGAGCTGCTGGAGAGCAGGATCATCAACAAGGACCTTTACAACCAGCTGCACCAGGGCAAGAAGTCTGTGAAGGACGTGGCAGAGATGGAAGCTGTGCGGCAGTACCTGAGGGGCACAGACGCCATTGCCGGCATCCTGGTGGAGTCCACTGGCCAGAAACTCACCTTCTATGATGCCCTGAAGAGAAACCTGCTGAAGCCAGAGGTTGCCCTGTCCCTGCTAGAAGCCCAGGCTGCCACTGGCTACATCATTGACCCTGTGGCGAACAAGCGGTTCTCCGTCGATGAGGCAGTGAAGGCCGAGGTGGTGGGGCCAGAGTTCCATGAGAAGCTGCTGTTGGCGGAGAAGGCAGTGACTGGCTACAAGGACCCCTACACAGGCCACACAGTTTCCCTCTTCCAAGCGCTGAGGAAGGGCCTCATCCCCAGTGACACAGGGCTCCGTCTGCTGGACATCCAGCTCGCCACGGGTGGCATTGTCGACCCTGTCAACAGCCACCGGCTCCCACTTGAGGTGGCTTACAAGAGGGGCTACTTTGACCCGGAGATCAACGAGGCACTGTCCGAGCACCGAGATGATGTCAAGGCTTTCTACTGCCCCAACAAGCAGGAGCACCTCACCTACGCCCAACTGCAGCAGAGCTGCCACCTCGACAAGCAGACTGGTTTCCGCCTGCTGCCGCTGTCGGACAAAGCCATCCAGTCGCAGCAAGAGGAGGTCTACACTGACAGTCAGGCCAAGGAGAGCTTTGACAAGGCCACTGTGGAGGTGCCAGTTGGCAGCATGAAGGGACAGACAATGACCATCTGGGACCTGATCCATTCTGAGTACTTCACAGAAGAGCATAGGCGGGAACTACTGCGACAGTACAAGACGGGCAAAGTGACCATTGAGAAGATCATCAAGATTGTGATCACCATCATTGAGGAGACAGAGGCCAAAAAGCAGGAGAAGCTGACATTCAGTGGTCTCCGGGCACCAGTCCCTGCCAGCGAGCTGCTAGAGTCCCACATCATCAGCAGAGCCCAGTTTGAGCAGCTGCAGGAGGGTAAGAAGTCGGTGAAGGACCTTGCTGAGACAGAGGCTGTGAGGAGGTTCCTGCATGGCAGTGACTGCATTGCTGGTGTCTATGTGGAGGCAACTAAGGAGAAGCTGAACATCTATGAGGCCATGAAGAGAAACCTGCTGAGGCCCAGCACTGCCATTATCCTTCTGGAGGCCCAGGCAGCCACCGGGTTCTTGATTGACGCCGTGAAGAACCGGAAGTTGTACGTCAATGAGGCTGTGAAGTCTGGAGTCATTGGCCCTGAGCTGCATGAGAAGCTGCTGTCTGCTGAGAAGGCTGTCACAGGGTACAAGGACCCTTACTCGGGTGACACCATCTCCCTCTTCCAGGCCATGAAGAAGGATCTCATTGTCAAGGAGCATGGCATCCGTCTGCTTGAGGCCCAGATTGCCACTGGTGGCATCATTGACCCTGTGCACAGCCACCGTCTGCCCGTGGAAGTGGCCTACAAACGGGGCTACCTTGATGAGGAGATGAACCGGATTCTCTCCGACTCCAGTGACGACACCAAGGGCTTCTTTGACCCCAACACACAGGAGAACCTCACCTACATACAGCTGAAGGAGCGGTGCATTGAGGACCCTGAGACAGGGCTGTACTTGCTACCACTTCGGGAGCCCGAGAAGCCAGCGGTGGAGACCACCCAGGTGTACACAGAGGCAGAGACACAGAAAGTGTTTGAGGAGACTCAGGTGGACATCCCTGTGGGCAGCAGGGCTGGCTCCTCCATGTCGCTGTGGGAAATCATGCACTCGGACCTGCTGCCTGAGGAGCAGCGGAAGCAGCTGATGGAGGAGTTCCAGTCAGGCCGTGTCTCTAAGGAACGCATGATCATCATCATCATTGAGATCATCGAGAAGACTGAGATCATCCGACAGCAGAACCTCATGTCCTACGACTACGTCCGGCGCCGCATCACGGCCGAGGACCTCTATGAGGCCAAGATCATCTCTCAAGACATCTACAACCTGCTGAAGCAGGGCTCCAAGACCTTCCGGGAGCTTCTGGATGTGGAGACTGTCTGGAAGTATCTCTATGGGTCAGGCTGTGTGGCTGGCATCTACATCCCCTCTTCCAAGCAGAAGCTCAGTGTCTACCAGGCACTGAAGAAGGGGCTGATCAACTCTGAAGTGGCCCGCTCCCTCTTGGAGGCCCAGGCAGCCACTGGCTTCATGGTCGATCCTGTGAAGAATGAGATGCTGACTGTGGATGAGGCTGTCAGGAAGGGTGTGGTGGGGCCTGAGATCCATGACCGGCTCCTTTCAGCAGAGAGGGCTGTCACTGGCTATAGGGACCCATACAGTGAGCAGAAGATTTCCATCTTCCAGGCCATGAAGAAGGACTTCATCCCCAGCGAGGAGGCCCTCAAGCTGCTAGATGCCCAGATCGCCACTGGAGGGGTCATCGACCCACACCTGGGCTTCCATCTGCCCCTGGAGGTGGCCTATCAGCGGGGCTTCATCAACAAGGAGACCTACGACATGCTCTCAGAGCCCAGTGAGGTGCGGAGCTACGTGGACCCATCCACAGACGAGAAGTTGAGCTACACCCAGCTGCTGAAGCGGTGCCGGCTGGATGAGGGAACCAGGCTGCTCCTGCTGCCACTCTGCGACACGAGGAAGCTGACGTTCCGTGGACTGCGGAAGCAGATCACTGTGGAGGAGCTGGTTCGATCACAGGTGATGGATGAAGCCACTGCCCAGCGCCTCCAGGAGGGCCTCACGTCCATTGAGGAGGTCTCCAAGAACCTGAAGAAGTTCCTGGAGGGCACCAGCTGTATTGCCGGTGTCTTTGTGGACTCCACAAAGGAGCGGCTATCTGTGTACCAGGCCATGAAGAAGGGCATCATCCGACCGGGCACTGCCTTTGAGCTGCTGGAAGCGCAGGCAGCCACAGGCTACGTGATTGACCCCATCAAGGGCCTCAAGCTGACAGTGGAGGAGGCTGTGCGCATGGGCATTGTGGGCCCTGAGTTCAAGGACAAGCTGCTCTCTGCTGAGCGGGCAGTCACTGGTTACCGGGACCCCTACTCCGGGAAGCTCATCTCCCTCTTCCAGGCCATGAAGAAGGGTCTGATCCTGAAAGACCATGGGATCCGCCTGCTGGAGGCCCAGATTGCAACAGGTGGCATCATTGACCCTGAGGAGAGCCACCGACTGCCTGTGGAGATGGCCTACAAGAGGGGCCTCTTTGATGAGGAAATGAATGAGATCCTGCTGGACCCCAGCGATGACACCAAGGGCTTCTTTGACCCCAACACAGAGGAGAACCTGACCTACCTGCAACTGATGGAGCGGTGCATCACGGACCCAGAGACTGGCCTCTGCCTCCTGCCGCTGAAGGAGAAGAAGCGGGAGAGGAAGACATCCTCCAAGTCCTCTGTCCGCAAGCGCAGGGTGGTGATCGTTGACCCGGAGACAGGCAAGGAGATGTCGGTGTACGAAGCCTATCGCAAGGGGCTCATCGACCACCAGACCTACCTGGAGCTGTCAGAGCAGGAGTGTGAGTGGGAGGAGATCACCACCTCCTCCTCCGATGGCGTCGTCAAGTCCATGATCATCGACCGGCGCTCAGGCCGCCAGTACGACATTGATGACGCCATCAGCAAGGGCCTCATTGACCAGTCAGCCCTGGACCAGTACCGCTCAGGCACCTTGTCCATCACTGAGTTCGCGGACATGCTCTCGGGCAACATGAGTGGCTTCCGCTCACGGTCATCCTCGGTGGGCTCCTCCTCCTCATCTTACAGTGTCAGCCCAGCCCCGCTGCGAGCACAGATGTCCTCATGGAGCGACCCGACCGAGGAGACGGGTCCGGTGGCTGGCATCCTGGACACAGACACCCTGGAGAAAGTGTCCATCACTGAGGCCATGCGCCGCAACCTGGTGGACAACATCACAGGGCAGAGGCTGCTGGAGGCACAGGCCTGCACTGGTGGTATCATTGACCCCAACACTGGGGACAGGTGCTCTGTTGCTGACGCTGTGAACAAGGGGCTGGTGGACAGGATCATGGTGGACCGCATCAACTTGGCGCAGAAGGCCTTCTATGGCTTCGAAGACCCGCGGACCAAGACCAAGATGTCAGCAGCTCAGGCGCTCAAGAAGGGCTGGCTGTACTACGAGGCTGGGCAGCGGTTCCTGGAGGTGCAGTACCTGACAGGGGGCCTGATTGAGCCAGACGCGGAGGGCCGCGTGTCCCTGGACGAGGCGCTGCAGAAGGGCACCATTGATGCGCGCACAGCCCAGAAGCTGCGAGATGTCAGCACCTACTCCAAGTACCTCACCTGCCCCAAGACCAAGCTCAAGATCTCCTACAAGGATGCCATGGAGCGGAGCATGATCGAGGATGGGACTGGGCTGCGGCTGCTGGAGGCCTCGTCCCAGTCCAGCAAAGGCTACTACAGCCCCTACAACGTCAGCAGCGCTGGGTCCACCTCTGGCTCCCGCTCGGGCTCCCGGACCGGCTCCCGTGCAGGCTCCCGCCGTGGCAGCTTCGATGCCACTGGCTCCAGCTTCTCCATGACCTTCTCCTCCTCCTCCTACTCGTCCTCAAGCTTCGGGCGCCGCTACGGCACCGTGGAGATGGCCGCCTCCACCCTGGCTGTTGCCCTGCCGTTGCTGTTGAGCCAGAGCTGCAAGCAAGAGGCTGGTGGGGAGCAGCTGGGGCTGTGTGGGATCCCGCTGTGGGTGGCCTGAGCCCCTGGCCCCACTGCCTTGCTGCCCGCCCCGCATGTGGCATCACTGCTGGCTGAGCACTAGTGTTTGGGTTTTGGTTTCTTTTTTAATACTCTAAACTCCTCTTCTTCCAAAGCAGTGCCTGAAGTTTAACCAAAAACAGACTAATAGATGACAGTGATGATGATCAATAATATATGCGATTGTTCTGACAGTATTTGTATATTAAGAGACAAGAGAAGTGACACCACACACTACCCCCCTAAGCTCCACCACCCTGGGAGCCTCCTTGCCATGTCCTGCCTTGCCCCAGTGCCCACCTGACCCACCGGGCATTGCTGGGCATCGCTGGGCACCAGGATAAACAGTTCTTCTGTCTTTGTCAGACCTAACCACTGAGCTTTTTGTAATTAACCCTGATGGCTTCATCCCACGCCCCAAATGAGGAGAAGGTGGTGAAGAAAGAGATGGCCCTGTCCCCACAGCTGGCTCCGTGCCAATGGGAAATGGAGAAGGACATTTGTATCGTGGCCTCCCAGCCGCTTGGCACCAAACTCCCGACACCAGCCCTGTTGCCTGGACCTTTCCACCCACACTGTGCCCAGTTACCAAGCTGCCCGCAGCCTCCCGGCACTGCCCTGCTGCCCTGCAACTGCTGCCCCCCCCGTAAGTGCCCACTGGCGCTGCTCAGGGCTTCTGTGGATCTGCCGCCGCTTCTCCTGCCGAGGGGCTTTGCTGGGTGCCCACCGCCACCTCTGCCATCTCGCTGGGATGTCCCTGCTGTGCTTGGCCCCCCCGCCCACACAGCTGGTCCCTCCGTCCATCTGTCTGTCCGTGTATCTGGGAAGTGCCTGCATGAGGTCCAGTCGTGCTGGCACAGCTTTGCCAACAGCTGTGTGTCTGCCAGAGCGGGCACTGCCCACCCGCCCCAGCTTCTGTGCCCAGACCCCAGCCATGCACTGGGTGCCCCCGCCCCACTTGCCACAGGGTTCTCTAGACTCACTTCATGACCCCTGGAGTGTGGTGGGGGTCTCCGGACCACAGCAGCCCAGTGGATTGGTGCCAACCCAGCCTGTGTTGCTGTCCCCACCAGGCATGCTGTGTAGCACTGCAGTAACTCCCTGTCTCTCTGGCAGACGTCTCTTTCCAGTCCCGGCAGAGACGTCACACTGACGCTGGGCGAGCTCCTCAGCTGGGTCTCTGGCATCGGCAGGTCCTGGATGGGCTTGGGGGGACCTGCGGCAGCTCCGCACCTGCTGGCACAGGTAATGCCAACCATGCCAGTCTCTTCAGAGCTGGGTTCTGGCTGCTTGTGGGGCTGGTGCTGGGGCTTTCAGATGTGGGGTGGTGGCACTGGGATGGCTGGGGTGGGTTTTGGTCTCCTCCAAAGATGGTTTGGGGTGCAAGTGCTCAATGACAAAAGTGCCTTGGTTGTGCCAGGTGGGTGCTGGCGTGGGGCAGCAACTCCATCCCATGGACCACGTCTGTATCTCATCCCATCTCTTCTGTTCGCTTTGTTGTAGTGTGGCTGGATGTCCATCCCAACTCCCTTCACTGCTGCCCTCCTGGGGCTGCTGGGACTGCACTGGAGGACGCTGGGACATGCCCCTTCTCCCTTGGCACTTGCCAGAGTCCCCAGGCACAGTCACAGGGCTGTGCTGCCCACTGGCATGTGCCCCCCAAGTGCCCCACTGCGCTCCACCGGGGATGAAGCAATAATAAGTTGCGGTGGGGACCACTCCCAACCTCCCACCCATCCAGCAGCAACCAGGCAGTTGATCAGAGTGTCCACTTGCTACACGGTGCTCTTGCCAACACCCGGGATGGGCATCGTGCCTGTGGGTCTCCTTGTTCACCTCCTCTCATCTGTTAAACCATGTTACTCCTCCTCACTTGCTGTGTCCTTGTTGTTACTTGCAGCCACATTCATTGCCCACCTTCACTTTGGCATCACATGCAGATGCGGGCTACTGGCACCAGTGCCCACCCTGGTGCCCCCAACTCACACCTCACTGGGGCTGAGTGATGACCCACCAGGTTCTCTTGTTTTGGGGTCAAAACCACTAAAACCTGCCCCGTGCCCTCTGCTGCCAGGCAGCAGCTGCCTGCAGGCAGGATGGGGCAGGGCATGCTGGGCATGGGCAGTAAAGGATCCTCTGAAACCAGTCGGCAGCTCTGTGTTGTCTGTTCACCCTTGCGGCTCCCCACTAGAGTGGGTGCCAGCTGTGACCCCCCCCCCCAGTGCTGCCACAGAGTGTGGGGGTGAATGCCAAGGTGCTAGAGGGTGCTAGGCTGGTGCCAGCCACGTCCAGGCTCTCCCGTGGTACCAGGCACAGAGTGGGGTCGTGGGCTGTCTCCAGAGCTGCCCCAGTGAGTCGAGGCACAGTGGGGTCTATCCCACACTGGGGCTATGACAGAGGGACTCTGCTAGTGGGTCTCTGGTGTCTGGGACAGAGAGCACAGCATAGAGGCCTCAGGGGTCTCACTGGAGCAGATCCATCCCTCTGATGATGGGACAGACCCCTTCAGCCTCCAGGGCACTCAGGTGCTCTACCAACGTATGCTGCTGTCCTGGAGTGTATGCCAGGGGCACTTGGCAATGCTACAGCTATGGTGGCCAGGATGGCAGCAGTTGGGGAGCCCCAGTTGGCTGCGGGTTCACCCACGGTGGGACAGTGGGGCTCATTAGGGGCAGGCAGGGTATGGGCAAGGCCCAAGGATTCCTTGGCACTGCCTTGGGCAGCTCCAGGAGTTGCCAGCCCCAGGTGTCACCCCAAGTCAGGACCCTCGTCCTGCAGCGCCAGGAACGCCCCCCCATTCCCAATGCCCTCCCTCAAGACTAGACACTCCCGCAAACCGTATGAGGCCACCAAGACCCCTTGGCATAGCCTCCCTCCCAGCTCCAGAGTGAACTTCCCCAGGCACAGTTTGTGTGCCAGAGGACACCCTCTCCCTCGTCTATCCCCTGGCATCATGTCTCATCTGCATGGCTTCTCTGCCCACCTCCTGCCAGCCTCTCGCTCCCCCAGGACCCCCATCTCTCCTCCAGGTTGAGGTCTGTGGGACAGAGGTGGCACCTCATTGTGCCCATTGGTTCCTAGTCTCTGCACAGCTCCCTGGGTGATGGGGTCACCAGTCACATGGTGCCAACTCCCAGCTGTGCCTGGGCACAGCCCTGCAGTGGATGGTCCCTCATGCCCCATCCAGCCGCAGTCTGGCAGTGGTGTGTCTCCTAAGCAAGGCTGCAGCTGCCAGCTCAGCCCTGTTGGCACTCAGCAGTGCCAGCTCTGCATGCCCACTGCCCCGGGCACTGCTGGCTCCGGCCACAGTGAGCAGCACTGGGAACTCTCTGTGCCACTTTGCCACAAAGCTGGGACGACCTCTCCCACACTCTCTCCTCACCAGGCACCCAACCTCTGCCCAAGAGCCCCCCCAGGTGCCCCCAGGTTCCCCCAAGTGAACCTCCAGTGTGTGCCAATGTCCTGGTTTCATCCAGAGTGGCACAGACTGCACCAGGGGCTGACGAACCCTCCTTGCTGCAGCCCTTGTGGATGTGAGCAGGGCAATGTGTTATCACTCAGCCCCAGTGTCTGGATGCCCACTGTGGTGCCAAGCAGTCCCAGGGTGCCCCTTGTTTGGGGGGTACTGCCCATCTCCGTGTACCAGCTCCATGACTGGGGTGCTCCAAGGGGCTGCCAGGGGCTCAAGTCTGATCCAGGCTCAACTTGTGCCACAAGAAAACCCCCAAACCAGGATGACGCCACCTGCCCCCATGCTCTGTCCATCCCCATGCCAGGGTGGAGGGGCCAGATCCTGCATGTGGAACTGGTGGGGGGGTACCTGGCAACACCCTGAGACACCTGTGCTGGTGCTGGGGGTCACAGCCCCATCTCCCTGGCCCTTGTCCCAGACCCCACAGTGCCACATGTCCCTCTGTCTCCCTGCAGACGCCTGGTGCCATGGATGATGCTGAAGGCCCTGGAGTGAGCACTGAGGGGTCACCGCCGGATGGGGAGGTGATGGTGAGGTATGGGCACCATATGGGGCACCTGGGCAATGCCACATGGGCACCAGAGCTGGGTGTGGTGTCAGGCAGGGATGGCACAACCTGGCATGTTGCGGCTCTCTTGGCAGCACATGGCACCATGGTGGGCAGCCGGAGCTCCATGAGCAGCTGCTGGCACTGCGGCACTGGCTAGACACTGTCGAAAAGGAGCTGCCTGCCCGTCCAGAGCCTGGCACTGCCCCGCAGGTAACGGGCTCAGCCAGGTGAGAGTGGCTGCTGGTGGAGCCACTCCGAGCCAGGCAGGACCCCACTGGCATCTTGCAAGACCCTGGACCCCGCAGGGAGGATGGATGGTGCTGGATGTGACACCCAGACCTCCCACGGTGCCTGTGGCTGGGCAGGGTGCTGTCACATTGGCTGCCCATCTGGCCATGACAGTGGTCCCAGTGTGCCTTGACCCTGCCAACCTGCCATCGCTGCCATGGGTGTGCTCAGAGCCTGCCAGACCCCTGACACTGCCCAACCGTGTGTCCAGACTTCATGTCCCCAGAGCATCCACTGGTCCCAGAATCCTTCCCTAACAGCAGCCACGGGTTCCCGCCACCCTACAGCATCCATGGCAGGGGCACCCAAACCACAGGCATCCCACAAAAGCAGCACCTGTGGCAGGGGCACTCTTGGGGGTGCCCCTCCCCACGGGCAGCCCCTCACTGAGGGCTGTAGCCGGCCCCGCACACGGGCTGCTCACACATGGCAGCACAAACTGAAAAGGGTCTTTCAGCCCAGCGGCCCCAAACAGACAAAGCCAAGGGCTCCGCGAAACCACCCGGCTGTGGGGTCTGGGCTGGAGGTCCAGAAACCAGTCCCAGGGGCTGGCATGTGGGTTCTAAAAACCCACACAGTTCTGAGCTGGGGGTTCCAGAAACCCACTGGGGTCTGGGTTGTGAATCCTAGAAACTCAAGGGGCTCCAGAAACAAATCCAGACTTTGAGCTTTTGGTTCCAGAAGCACCCCCAGATCTGGGTTGGGGGTTCCAGAACTGCCTGGCTTTGAGGTCTTGCTGGAGGCCCCAGAAACCCATCAAGATTTGGGTTGGGGGTTCCAGAAGCCCACCAGGGACTGAGTGGGGGTTCAGAAACCCACTGGGCTCTGGGCATGGGGTTCCAGCTTCTGTCTGGAGGCCCCATCTGGCCGCGCCCACTTGCTGCCCCACACCAGGGTCACCCGCGCCCCCACTCACAGCTCCCAGAATTCCCAGGGAGCAGACAAAGCCCCCCAGCCATGACCACACTGCCTCCTCAATGTGGGGCAGAAACACCCCCAAGTCCCCTTCGTGTGGGGCAGAACCCCCCTGGCTACCCCTGCTGTGGACCAGGACCCTCACCCCATCCTTTGCCCCCAACCCCACTTCTTCCATCCCGGGCGGAGGATCCCGAGCTCCAGGCTCTGGAGGGAGGCGGTTGGGTAGGTTTAGCAGAACCCCAAAACCTCCGTCTGAAGGGGCTGGAGGTGGGGGACAGGATCGGAGCACTCCGGAGGGGCTGAAACAGTCGGGGGTCGCGGTGCTGGTTCGCAGGTCCCGACTGCCGGTGTCGGAAGGGTGCGCGGGTCCCGTGTCCCGGTGGGGTTCGCAGGTCCTGGTGCCCCCCAGGGTGGGTCGGTGGGATCGCGCCGCTCCCCTCCCCCGCCTGGGATGGCTGCGGGTCCCGGGGGGTTTCCCCGGTAACGGCGCCGGGTGGGACCGAAAGGGTTAATCCGCTACAAAGCGGCGGCGGAGGGAAGGAGGGGGGAGGCTGAGGGGGGGTCCGAGGGGTCAGTGCCGAGCCGAGCCGAGCCGGTGCCGGTGGGTCCCGCCCGCCCGGTGCCCCCCGGGGCCGCTGCGAC
>JAOXOE010000129.1:0-14448 GCA_028565055.1 Phoeniculus purpureus
CCTGCTGTGGTGGGGGGATTGGACTGGATGATCTTTCAAGGTCCCTTCCAATCCCTAATGTTCTGTGATTCTGTAATTTGTCCATGGCGGTTCTCTGAATCTCATCAGCTTTTCTGGATGATGGAACTTTAGGCACCTCCTTCCCAATTCAGCTTTGCATTTTGGTTTGTTCTCTGCTCGAATTCTTAGCTACCTAGCTGAATTATTTCTGTGTTCTCATTTGATTTCTATCCCATTTACTTGATTCATCACAGCTGTCTGTTTTTTAAACCCTCTGTTGTTGATTCCACTTTTCCATATTATTAAAGACTGGCTAAGACCAGACCCACTGCCGGTCAGTGTGGCAGCCTCCAGACTTCTGTTTAGCTTTGAAATTCAAATAAACTCTGACCTCAGATTTTTTTTCTATTTGTGCTTTCTACACATTAATTTTTCCAAGAAGGAAAATTTTGGATTGAGAAACTCTATTAAATGCTTCACTAATACTCAGATGTATTGTCCTTCCTCTACTTCCTTTCTACTTTGATTAAACTGCCCAACTAGTACAAATTTTTCCCCTTGCTGATCATTGAGAAAATTGCTGAAATGGAGGAGTTACTGACAGCTTCTGCTTGTGGCATGTAAATAATGGTTGGTACATAGATATTTTGAGGCATCTGCAGATTCTGACCTAAGGCCTGATAGTCTTTTCAGTCTCCAGTGCTTTTTCTAAAATAGACCAGTACTAATGTTCCTAGGGTGAAGTCCAGTAACACAGTTGTAGGGTTGTAGCATTTTCAGTCCGGGCTGACCTTGTTCTGTATTCTCTCAATGTGATGACTTTGCCATTAAGAGGATGTTTCTTGGACATTGCAAGTCCTGCTCTAGTTTAGAAAACTAAATCCAGACCAACATTCTAGGTACATCACAGTAATACAGTGATGTCTGGAAAGCTGAGTAGGTTTCAGCATCACTTGGATGTAAATGGTGCACATGTCATCAGTGCTCTGGCACGTGATGTCCCACACAGTATGAATTCTATGAATACTCACTGTTGTGAAGAACTGTGCTGCCTCACAAAGCTAGGAAGCATGCAGTGGCTAATGTGTGCCCGGTGTCAAGAGACACACCGGGGGCACCCCACTGCACACCATGCATGGAAATGTTCATACATAATGAACTGTACATTGCAGTGCTGGTTTGTGAAATAGAATTCCTAGCGTGGCTTATTGAGCAGATCTCTCATGGGATTATGAAATACTTGCTTTACTTGGCAGCAAGAGGACTGCTGGGTTGTATGGGATTGCAGTGAACGTGATTGATATTGCAGATCGCATTGGAATAGACCCGATTCTGCTGTCAGACAGAATACTAATGAAGTTCTCTGTTGCTGGCTGGGAGATACGAGGTGCCAGTTAATTGTCTCTTTTCCTTTTTTGTTTGCTTGTTTTCTTTTTTTATTTTGATAACATTTCTTGGCACAGTTGTGCCTTTCAGTTACGTTATGACTGAGTGGATAACAGCATGGGTGTGGACAAATGAGGGGGCTCTACTGAATGTGCAAATAGATGGAAGGAAACAGTGAAGCCAAACCTGTTGCCTGCTCACAAGCACATGCACATTTTGATCGTCATATAAAACATCCACAAATTTTAATGGACAAGCAGACGCTGATGCTAAAGTTTCAAGAGCAGCACGCAGCCGAGAGGTCTTTTCTGATGTCTTTTGTCCCTCTCTTGTTTCCTGTCCTAGTCTGTCCAAAGGTAATGCCCAAAGGACTGGAAGGTTCTTGTGGGGCAGGGTAGACAGACCCAAGGTGACTCAAATAGCTGCTTATACAGCTTAGCTGCTGAGACAAAGGGGGATGAGGTTTAGATGGAGAAGTTGGCTTAAGAAGTTTGCAGGATTAGCTGTACTTCCATATTTCATCCAGACTGTTACATTGCTGGGGTGTTGGTCTTTATCCTGGGCTCTTCAGAAGGCACTGAACTGGTGAGGAGGTTTCTTTTACAAGTTCAGCCTTATTTTGAAGCCTCTTATCTCTTATCTTGTGCTTGGCACAGTGCTGCAGCTGTTAAGTAAGCAGAGGTTTGTTTACTTCCTCAGGTTGCTGAGCTGGCAAGCAAGCAGGGACCCACCAGTATTTTCACATCCTGAACAATATGCTGGTCATGCTGGCATGTCAGAGGGGCTGGGAAAGAAAGAACTTGTCGAGTTACCTATGTCTCATTAAGCAGCAAGAGAGGAATTAGTGCATCAAAAGCAGACCGTGCTTTGGCCGGTCCTGGAAACTGCATTACCACAGTTGGACATGAGGATGTTATTGAGGTCTACACAGGCACAGGAGACTGCCTTGTGCCCTGACCTTGCACAACGGTTGTCATGGGTCCTGCTGAGAAAAATATGCTAGGTTCTATTGATCTAGTCAAAGATCAGAGACCTTTGTGATAACACAGTAAGTCTTCAAATAGAGGAGCCTGAAAAGTATATTCACAGTCTGTCCTGTACATTGGTTCAACTCAGTAGTTGGAATTCCTGCTTCATGGCATATTTGTGAACACTGGCTTCCAGGAATAGGGAGATTCCAGATTCGTTAACCGCAGAAGAAAACATTTTGATTGATGGATGTTGACAGTCTCTAAGAATCACTGAGGAGAGGCTTCACTTCATTATTTCTCCAGAGTTTATGAATATTCAGTAGGTCCTTTGCCAGCGGTATGCGCCCTGCCTGAAGACAGCTTCCAAGCGAAAGAATTTGTGGCGATGGAAGTGACTACTGTTGTCTGTCAGAGCTGGCAAAGCACCACAGAGGAGCACCGGTCTTATGGGCAAAGTAGTAGTGACATTTTTATATGGGTTTGGGTTTTTTTCCAAACTGCCATCCAGGAACGTGTGCGTCTTTGATCCGGTGTAATAGATCTTGAAAGGTATGGGATCGTGTAGCTGTAGCTAATAAGGAAGTACTGTGACGTACTCGGAGCACAAGTGAAGTGGCAAGGTCTATTATTTTCTCCCTTGTAACTGTTTTGAAGCCATCAGGTGGAGCCAGGGATGCAGAAAATTATCAAGTTGCCACACAGACAACTGACATGTTTCGCATCATGAAGCTGATTACAGTCTGGGAAAATCAATTCGAGTATCTCAGCACCCATTCTGGTAGAAAATTACTTCTTCCTACCAAATTTTACTGAAAAACATCAGAATTGGCTGAGTTCACTCGACTATCAGTCTGGTAGCTCTTCTTTGATCTCTGCATGAATTTCACCACCCTACAGGTCTTACGGAGTAGCCGTTCAAGGTGTCCTGTGGAACCACTTGTTAAGCAGCTGCTTCACTCTTTGCTGCAGGTAAAATGCTGAACACTGGGAATGTTTTCTGTAGTCTCCTATCTGAGCTTACCTTTCCTTTCTGTAGTAAAGGATGAGGTTTAGAGGCAGCAGGTAGGACAATTTCTGACAAATTCCCCACCAAGTAGCTGGCAGAGGAAGTTTAGCTTCCAGATTGAAAGTGGAGGTTGGAATGGGCATTCTGCAAAAAGACTCTTGGCACCTGGACCTAAAGTATGGAAAAGAAGAGCAGAAAAGTAGCACAGAGATAGAGCCAGAACCTGATTTTAATATGTAGGTCTGAGTTTGGACTAGTTTTGTGTCTTCTGAAGCAACATCATGAGAAATTCATAGTGTGAGGAATAGTTGGCATGGGCAAGCAGGCAGTCCTGACTGCCAGGGTATTTTGCCAGGAAATTGAAGGGTAGGTAATGAGTAAAATGGAAGTTAATGGGTAAAATATTCCAAACCCCCGGATCCCTTTGTTATAGACTCTTCCTTCCCATTTGGAGAAGGGTTTTTGGAAGATATGTAGGTGTATAAATGTGCAAAGAGGTACGTACAGACATTTTTCAGACTTCCCAGTCCCTCTAGCTCTTGTAAGTTTTAAATTCCGATACATTTTTCCACTAAATTTTATGTTGTACATAGTGAATAGACAAGTGTTCACACTGTGGCTGATGTATAATTTGAGGTACTGGGAATGTCTGTGGTTAAGAATATATTAGACCACAGAATCATAGAATGTATTGGGTTGGAAGGGACCTCCAAAGGTCATCTAGTCCCACCCGCCTACAACAAGCAGGGACATCTCTAACTAGAACAGGTTGCTCAGAGCCCCATCAAGCCTGACCTTGAATGTCTCCAGGGATGGGTCTCCACCACCTCTCTAGGCAACCTGTGCCAGTGATCCACCACCCTCAGATTAAAGAATGATTATAATGCTTTAGTGAGAGGATGTAGGGTGCAACTAGGAAAGCCAAAGCCTCCTTAGAATTAAACCTTGTGGCGAGGTCAAGGGCTTCTTCAGATACATTGCAGGTAAAACAAAAGCCAGAGGCAATGTAGGCTCCCTGTTGAATGAGGTGAGTGCCCTGAAGACAGAGGATACAGAGAAAGCAGAGATACTGAGCACCTTCTTTGCCTCTGTCTATACTACTGGGGGCTGTCCTGGTATCAAGCCACTGAGGCCCCAGAGGAAGTCGGGTCAAAAGAAGAGTTTGCCCTGGTTGACGAGGACTCTGTTACAAATCAGTTGAGCAAACTGGATGGACATAAATCCATGGGTCCTGACAGGATGCACCCATGAGTGCTAAGGGAGACAGCAGAAGTCATTGCTAGGCCACTCTCCATGACTTTGCTAAGTCATGGGGATCAGGAGAGGTGCGTGGGGCTGGAGGATAGCAAATGTCTCTCCAATCTTCAAAAAGGGATAAGAAGAAGGACCCAGGTAACTATAGACCAGTCAGCCTCACCTCCATCCCAGGAAAGGTGATGGAACAATTTGTCCTTGACACTGTCTCCAGTACATCAAGGACAGGGTCGGTGCTGGGACGGTGCTGGGACCAGTCCTATTCAATCTATTCATTAATGACTTGGTTGAGGCATCAGAGTGCACTGTCAGCAAGTTTGCTGATGAGACAAAGCTGTGAGGAGTGGCTGACATGCCAGCAGGCTGTGCTGCCATTCAGCAAGACCTGGACAGGCTGGAGAGCTGGCTAGGGAGAAATTTAATGAACTATAACACAGGCAAGTGTAGAGTCTTGCATCTGGGCAAGAACAACCCCAGGTACCAGTATAGAGTGGGGACTGACCTGTTGGAGAGCAGTGCAGCAGTGGACAGCAGGATGACCATGAGCTAGCAGTATGCCCTTGTGGCCAAGAAGGCCAACAGCATCCTGGGGTGGATCAGAAGGAGTGTGGTTAGCAGACTGAGAGAGAAGCTCTTCCCCCTCTACTCTGCTCTGGTGGGACCACATCTGGACTATTGCGACCAGTTATGGGCCCATTATCTCAAGAGGGACACAGAACTACAGAGACTCCAGTGCAGAGCAACAAAGATGATGGAGTGGAGCACCTCCTTTATGAGGAAAGGTTGAGGGAGCTGGGTCTCTTTACCTTGGAGAAATGGAGACTGAGACTGATCTCATTAATGTTTATAAATATGTGAAGGGTGGATATCAGGAGGATGGAGGTCTTCAGGGTCATCTAATGATAGGATGAAAGGCAATGGGTGTGAGCTGGAACAGAAGGGGTTCCACATCAATATGAGAAGAAACTTCTTCACAGTGAGGGTGACAGAGCACTGGAATTGGCTGCCCAGGGAGGTTGTGGAGTCTCCTTCTCTGGAGACATTTAAAACTCACCTAGACATGTTCCTGTGTGACTTGGTCTAAGTGATTCTGCTGTGGCAGGGCAATTGGACTAGATGGTCTTTCAAGGTCCTTTCCAACCCTTAATGTTCTGTGATTAATTTCAAAAGCAGAACATGTAATAGGCTGCTAGAGAGGTGGTAGAGACCCCAGCCCTGGAACCTTTCAAAGCCAAGCTGGATGAGGCTCTGGGAAATTTTTTCTGGTTAGAAATGGCCCTGCTTGTTGTAAGGTGGTTAGACTATATGACCTTTGGAGGAGCTCTCCAACACAATACATTCTATGAATCTGTGATTCTTCTTGGTTGAAAGGCTACTCGTGAATTGGATCACAGAATAATTTGCATTGGAAGGGACTGATGAGAGTGATCTACCCTAGCCTGTCCTGTTACATCTGTTGGTCTGTACCAGTCACTGGACTTTTCAACCTTTTTTCAACTCTAGAATTTTCTGTCAATCCATGGCTCCAGGCTGTTAATTTCCCCAGTTCCTCTGAATAAGAGCTTTGCTCTCCAACATATTAGCTTCTTGGTTCCGCTTAGTGTCATTCACAAGTTTGCTGAGAAGACACCCTATCTCCTTATCCAGATTGTTAATAAAGGTCTTGAACAATATTGTTCCCAGTAGGAATCCCTGAGGTGTGTCATTGATAGCTGGACACATGCTGGACTTTGTATCCCTGACCACCACCCCATAAGCCTGGCAATCCTGATGATTTTCCACACTCGTACGATGTTTATTCAGTTTATACCCTGGAATTCTGCCTATAAGTCTGTTCTAGGAGACTGTGTCAAAGTTTGCTCAAGCCAAGCTTTGGAACACCCATCACTCTCCCTTTTCCCCCCAGAGCCATGATTCCCATCTCAAACACAAATTACCACATTTGTTGTGTAAGGTTGGAAGTTGGGGTACAAATTATTGATCTTCCCACTTGTTTCAAGGGTCACAGCAAAGGGTATTAAGGTAGACACAGTCTCCTCAAGGGTTTGAAAGATTTGTATTTTAAAAAGTGGTAAGTACTTTTTTTCTGCATGTTGGTAAGGATGAGCACAATGCAGCTCCTTGTATGAGAGTGCTGGATCCTGAGAGCACACTACTGGTTTGTCTGGGTGTGATGGACCATCTTAATTACCTGGAGTTTACTGTCTTCATGGGCATCCCATCCATTATTTGAAACCAGACTTCAGTGCCTCAGTCTACCCCACCGGCACGGGACAAGGATACCAGCAGAAACCATTGCCCTAATTTAACTAAATCAGGGGCACAACATATTTTCAGTTAAAGGCAACTCAGCATTTAGATCATCTTTCTTCTTTCAGCTGCTGCCCCTCTCCTGGTGTGTAAATTAAGAGCTCTTGTGCTAACCATTGATTTTCCTCCCCAGTACTAGGATCCCAAGGGGACACATCCTGCTGGGTTTATTCTTGAGGTAGCCTTTTCCACTGCTGCACAAAGTTGGTATTGTCAGGAAGATTTAGCTCTCAATGATAAAACATCTTTCATTGTGAGTTCTTCTCATCATAAGAAGCTTACAAATCCTAAATCACAGTGGGGCCACCTCTTCTTTTGCTCTCAGTGCACCATCGTAACTCTTCTACCTTAACTATCAGAGGAATGCTGTCTATGCCTCTTATCATGCCTGGGTCAAAGGTGAATATCTGAGCTTCTAGGTCACAGTGATACAAAGTGCTGTGAAATACGGTAATAACGATCTTTCAGGAATCTCTGGGGCCATTCTGTAAATGGCCTGTGGGACTCTGCTTTCTGTCTTCTGCTGCAGACATGATGCTACCTTGAAAAAAGAGGTCAAAAACCCTCCTGAAAGCAGCTTCGGTGTTTGGGGTGGTGAGGGGGAAAAGGTTGGGTGTTAGCCATTGGCAACACTGGGAAAAAGCTGGGAGGGGAGTTTACACAGCTATCTGTGGTCTGCAGTTGAGCTCACAAGACCTGCAGGCTTGACGCAGGTCACTAGTGTAAATAAGACACTGATTACTCTCAGAATCATTCAGTAACTTACAGGACTGCTTCTCCTTAAAACACAGTCCTTTGCTCATGAGGGAGAGCAAAATAAGAACCTAATCCATGAGCTGAAAATTATTCTAATTATCACAGAATCATACAATATATTGGGTTGGAAATGACCTCCAAAGGTCATCTAGTCCAGCCCCCCCTACAACAAGCAGGGACATCTCTAACTGGAACAAATTAGTTATTCTTCTTTAAGATATTTTTTCCCTTTCCTGATGGACTTTTGGCTTCCAGTCTAGTCCTTACTAATTTTCTTTAAGTAAGAAAAAGGAGACCTGTGTCTTTGGGGAGTGTTTTCAGTCTTTCTGGAGCCTGGACAATTCTTGGGTGTGGAGCAGCGTCAAGGTAAATGACAATTAGAAATAGAGGAGCTTCTATGGTCTCGCGGCTGGCAGCAGGGGAAGGCTGGGGGAACAAAGTGCTCTTTATTCTGCAGAGCACAGGGAGCAGTGTGCAGGCATTGTAATTAGAGGAGAAAGGCCAGCCGCTGCCCGTGTGTTCTGAACCTGTAATAATCATAATTGAAATAAAAAACACCGCGAGATGGAGCATGATTTCCCACTGCCGACGTGCACACAGAGAGAGCACGGAGGAGCCTTGCTTGCCTCTTGCTGCAGACATCAGGAGACACAAAGGAGGCTTTTTATCCATGCATTTAGGTAATGGGCAGAATCTAAAGAGTCTATTGCTGTAGACAGCCCTGATGAAGCAGTTGTAGGTCACTGCCTCAAAAACCTCTTGCATTTCCCTAACCCCAAAAGGAATGGAAATAAATACGTGCTTCATGGTAGCACATCAAACACACTGTAATAGTGCTGCGGCAGTAACTTTAGCAGCAGACAGCAGTCACATTCTGCTCAAGATCCCTTTGGTCTCTGTTCTCCTTGCACTTCATATTCCCCTTTTCCCATTATACCTGTATATTGCACTATTCTCATATTCCCACTATATATGACTTCTGCTCCCCAGAACTCTTGTTATCCAGAAACTTGCTTTCTAATTACTGTGGTTATGATTTGCAACCTGTCCAGTAATGCCAGGAAGTGAAACGCAGCCTTGTCAAGTGTGGAGGAACCAATCTGGCTCCAGTCAAAACAGAGAGAAGTGTTTCCAGCTAATTCGGAGGTTTGGTGATGACAAGCCCCGTTGAGCATAGGTGGTTGGTTGGCTGGCAAGTGTGCAACCAACTCAGGAGCTCACCCCATGGGAAGGGAAAAGGGCTGTTTTGTTTTGATTTTTCTCTTTTACATTACACAAACCAAGTCAAAATAAAAAGGGGTGTGTGTGTGGGGGTGTGTGTGTGTGCTGTCCCTGGGTAATTGAAAAGCCTGTTTTCAATCAAATTGATTTTTCCCACCAAGGTCAGTATTTCTCCCTCTCCCCTGGCTCTGCTTCCTCATCCTCTCTACTGAGTTATTTTTGTAAAGTCTGTGGCAGGAGGCTGCACAGACTTCCGATTTTTGATGCTGTGAATTGGATGTATAAGAAATATGACGACTGAAGGAAAATAAAAGCCTGGCTGCTTTTTTAGCATCTCTTGACTGAGTAGTAATTCTAGCAGTTACAACAACAGTGTTATTAAATTATATTATAGTCATAACAAAGAATAATGGCCAAATGTAAAAGAGTTAGGGTGATACATAGGAAACAAATAGATTCTGCATTAATTGAATAGTCAAGAAAACGTGAGAATGAATCCAGGATCTCATGTATAGTTCTGACAGAACAAGAAAATAACAGATTTTGAGACCTCAGAGCTTAGGCTACCTGCTTTTCCAACCTCCTGTGCAACAAATCTTGAAAATATCATGCAGTAGTTTTAAAGAGAGATAAAGGTTGAGGTTCTTGTTGAAAGAAGGGCAACAGTGCTGGCAAAGGGTCTAGAGAACAAGTCTAATGAGGAGCAACTGAGGGAATGAGACTGGTTTAGCCTGGAGGAAAGAAGGCTTAGAGTAGACCTTCTCATTCTCAACAACTACCTGAAAGGAGACTGGAGTGACATGGGGTCGGTCTCTTCTGACAAGTAGCAAGAGACAGAATGAGAAGAAATTGTCTCAAGTTGTACCAAGACAGGATAAGGTTGGCTATAAGGGACAGTTTCTTTCCTGAAAGGGTTGTCAAAGCCCAGCCCAGGCTGCCCACAGCAGTAGCGGAATCCCCATTCCTGGAGTGGCTTAAAAGCCATGAAGACATTACACTGAAGGCCATGGGTTAGCAGCAGTCTTGAAACAGTTGGACTTGATGGTCTTAAGTGTTTTTTCCAACGTAGAGAATTCTGTGACTGATTCTATCAAACAGTAATTTAATTTACCTTTTCTCCTTGGATAAAAAATGGAGAAGGGAAGCAAAATTATGAAATGTTTCATAGAATTTTACTCAGTTTTGGAATTCTAGTTGAAAGGCTTGGATTCTCTGGATTGCACCGATAAGTATCCAACCACTGGGAAACAACGTGCTCATGTAGCCACAAAACATTATAGCTGAGAAGTTCTGTGGCATGCAATTAGCAGGAGGTCACCTCCACATCCTTACCCTAATACAAACAAGTAGAGAGCTTGAGAAGTGAGGACCCTTCTTGCTACTGTATGTGACAACCAGGTAAAACCTGAATCCTAACTCTTGTTTAGATGTGAAGGGTGGGTGTCGGGAGGATGGAGCCAGGCTCTGCTCGGTGTCATCTAATGATACAACAAGGGGCAATGGGTGTGAGCTGCAAAAGAAGAGGTTCCACGTCAATATGAGAAGGAACTTCTTCACAGTGAGTGTGATGGAGCACTGGAACAAGTTACACAAGGGGGTTGTGGAGTCTCTTTGTCTGGAGATATTTAAAACTCACCTGGATGTGTTCTTGTGCGACTTGATCTAGGTGATCCTGCTTTGGCAGAGGGATTGGACTAGATGTTCTTTTGAGGTTTCTTCCAGTCCCTAATGTTCTGCGATTCTGCGTTCCCCAGAGTGGGGAAGTTTTGCAAATATTGTGGGTGGATGATCCCTAAACCACTTGTGTGAAGAGCAAATGACATAATGTGTAGCTGGTAACATACCCGTGAGTATCTCCCCCATGTGCTCTGTGCGTCACTGTGACATTTCTGTACATGAAGACTGCTTTTTCCTCATGCTAGTTATACTATTGTGTGAGGGACATAGTGATACATGTTCATATTCCGGCTGTGACTATGCTCTAGCTGGTACCACTGAAATCTTGTGGGATGTTCTGAACAAAACAAGAAGTTTCCTGGATATTGAAGGAGTTACTGCCAAGGCAGTAGGTATTTTTCATGTTTAAGTAGGCTGTTCCACTGGTCTAAGTAACTTACTGCTGCGTCTTGTTTTCAACCATGAGCACGGGCAAAATTATCTTGAAGCTGGAAACGAGCAATAACAAAGTGTTATTGCCCTATAAATTGGTGTACATAACATTTTTGTTGTATAGACATATATTTAGTCTCAGAGATGCAGGAGGAACGAAACCAAACATCACTTTTCAACTTAAAGAGCAATAATGTGTGCCCTAGCAATCTGTCTTTCATGCTCCAGAGAAGGAAAAAGGGGGATATTTTTGAGCTCTTCCACCTAATTAAGAAAGCCAATGAAAAATTATGTATGATCAACTATAATCCTTTCTAGAAGATGTATTTTAGAGAAAGCAATAGTTTCAAGTACACACAATCAATGACAGACAGGAAACACTGGATAGTACAGTTTGGGAGGAACCTCTGAAAGTCACATCTTCGTCTCAAAGGCAGAGTTAATGAGATCACACAACCCAGTCTCTACCTTGGAAATGAAAACAGGAGCAGGACTTTGTCTCATGAAGTACTTTAATTTACATATCATTCCTGAATTGGAATCTAGTGCCACTCAGAATTACTGAAGTCTGTTAGGTGCCAGTGCTGAGATTGTCCTAGCCAAGAGCAGGAGGCCAGTATTGCCTCTGATGGGCACCTCCATATTGCCTTCAGTGCAGGAACCCGCCTGGATGCCCTAGAACTGCTTCCTCAGAAAAGAGAAACATAATTCTTAGTGCTTATGTTGAATAAGTGAGTCTATCAGAGATTGAACTAACTCCCAAATAACACAGGAAGTCACAGAATCACAGAACATTAGGGACTGGAAAGGACCTCAAAAGATCATCTAGTACAATCCCCCTGCCACAAAAAAGATCCCATAGATCCAGTCACACGAGAGCATATCCATGTGGGTTTTAAACATCTCCAGAGAATGAGACTCCACCATCCCCTTGGGCAGCCCTTTCCAGTGTTCTGTCACCCTCATCAAGAGGTTCCTTCTCAAATTGTTATGGAACCTCCTCTGTTCCAGCTCACACCCATTGTCCCTTGTTCTATCATTAGATGCCACTGAGCAGAGCCTGGCTCCATCCTCCTGATACTCATCTTTCACATATTTATAAACATTAATGAGTTTCTCCAAGTTAAAGAGACCCAGCTCCCTCAGCCTTTCCCCACAAGGGACATGTTCTACTCCATCATCTTCCTGGCTCCTTATAGAAAACCTCAAATGTGGCTGAGGTGGGAAACAGACAGTCTTACAGTTGTCATATTCCCACTCCTAACACATTATAGTAAGAGTCTCCTTCTCTGGAGATGTTTAAAACCCGCCTGGATATGTTCGACCTGATCTAGGTGATCCTGCTGTGGTGGGGGGGATGATGATCTTTCTGGGTTCCTCCCAATCCCTAATGTTCTGTGATTCTGTGATTCCACTGACTGGGGTATTTAGATACAATTCAGTTAATTAAAGAAGGAATTATTTTCTTATTCTTGGTCACAAGAAATATAAAGAACTATAAGAAACATAGTGATTACTCCTCACGGGGTCTTGTCTCCAAGAGTGACCAAAGTGATCTGTATTTCAGAGAAAGAGAGAAAATGATACCTGCATTCCATAGTTCTGACAGCAGTAGCCCTGAGGAGTATTTCCTGCTCAACTCCTGAATACTTAAAAGATTAGTTTAAGCCATGAGGCAGGAAGGATTGCTTTGGTATGGTAATAGGATGAATTGCACAGGATTCCCTTCTGAGTATGTTGGTTTTGAATGTGGAAAAAAAGAATCTCAGGTTAAACCAAAAGGTGATAAGGAAGCACCTAAACAAAGCTGAAGCTGTGAGATTCTACATCTCAAACCTGCCCACAAATTGAACTTGAAATTGAATTAAAGCTGTGACAATGTAGAAGGTTGGGCTGTATTTTTATTCCATAGATGCTAATTTGCTCAGCAGTTGCTTTTTCCTGATCTCACTGGGCTTTATTCATGACTGCAGCATCACTCATGAAAACAAAAACAAATCTACACCAAGACAAAACTGCTGTTTATGGGAAGATGTTTAGGATACTTAGCTGTTCCTTAAGAGTCCGGATGACTTTTGTTCGAACAGGTAGGCATCTGTTAGAGTGGAATTTCACTGAGCAGCTTAATTAGGTCTTTATGCTATTTAATGTTATGATAAATGACTTACCAGAAGTTACTAATTAAAGTATTAAAGTCTCATTATTTGTTAGTAATGGGGCATATGGGAAGAGGGAAAGGAATAGGACTTTATTATTAACAAATTTCAGGGAACAGTGAGTAAATTGGATAAACAGAGGAAATATACGTCTAGCTGCTTCCATTTGTTGTATAAATCATTTGATAGTTTGTAATTGTTGCAGGAATCCTATAAATACTCATGTACATCCAAATGCTTTAAGCTACTAGTACTGTTGGCTGCTGGTTAAAATAAATGTTTTCATAGCCAAATTTAGGAAATAAAGGCTTCCTCAAAGGGAGCTCTTGGCTTCTCAGTGTACATCTGCCTGTACTTAGCCATGCATAAACCCCACTGTGTGAATCGTCATTCCTCTTTGGCGTATTTTTAATAGTGGAGATCACAAGTGATTTGCTTGTTACTGGGCTGATAAAGTGCTGTGTGTCATGGTGACAGAAGGAGATAAACATTCCTTTCTGCTCACCTCTTCCTGTGTCACACCTTCAGGGAGTGAAAGACTGAACCTTTTGCTCTTCCATTAAGGGCTGTTATTCAAACTCTGTGTTTTAACAGGAGCTGAGTCTGTGTTTGGAGACCAGGGTTGCAATTTTCCTCACCTGCCTTGAAATGTCTATGAGACCATCTCTGCTTAATATCTTTATGATGATCTTGATAAGGACATAGAGTGTGCCATTAGTAAGTCTGCAGATGACATCAAGTTAGGTGGGAGTGTTCATCTACCAGAGGGTAGGGAGGCTCTTCAGAGAGACTTGGATAGATTGGAGCAATTGGCCAATGTTAATGGCAGGTGCTTCAATAAGGCCAAGTGCCAGGTCCTGCACTTGGGCCACAACAACCCCTTGCAATGCTGCAAGTTTGGGGAAGTGTGGCTGGAGAGCTGTGTGGCACAGAGGGACCTGGGGTTCTAACCGACAGGAAGATGAATATGAGCCAGCAGTGTGCCCAGGTGGCCATGAAGGCCAATGGCATCCTGGCTTCTATTACAAATAGTGTGGCCAGCAGGAGTAGGAGGTTATCGCCCCTCTATACTCGGTACTGGTGAGGCCACATCTTGAGTTCTGTGTCCAGTTTTGGGCACCTCAGTACAAGAGAGATGTGGAGGTGCTGGAGCAGGTGCAGAGGAGGGCAGCTAAGCTGGTGAAGGGACTGGAGAATAAATTTTGTGAGGAAAGACTGAAAGATCTGGGGCTCTTTAGTTTGAAGAAGAGGAGGCTGAGAGGAGACCTCATCACTCTCT
>JAOXOE010000132.1:0-18909 GCA_028565055.1 Phoeniculus purpureus
ACGAACCAGATCTTCACTTATGATGGGCAGCTCTTCCTTGCAGTCCCTGCCATTATTTTTGATGACTCCAGGAGTGTTCATGCAGCTGCATAATGGTCACTTTCCAGGTTTTCACACTCCATCCTTCACTCAGAGGTGAGGAGGATCAGAAGTCTCAGTGCTCATGTTAACAAGATACGACCTTCAAGTTGAATTTTGGAGCAATATTTGCTGCTGTAAAATGAGAAGGTTGAGAAATAAAGGTAGTGTGAAATCATAGACCTATCAACAATTTGCAAAACTTCTGAGCTGACCCCAGAACTTTAAAGAGTCTGAGTTGCAAAATTAGGCCCTTTAAGTAGAAACATGGGCACTGAATGGATTTTTAAATAATAAATATTTGTCTTGCTGTAGTGTCATGGTTTAATCTCAGCCAGCATCTCAGCATCACACAGCCACTCACTCCCTGCTGGTGGAATGGGGAAGAGTATTGGAAGAGTAGAAAGAAAGTGAGAAAACTCATGGATTGAGACAAAGGCAGTTTAATTGACAAAGCAAACCACACACACACATGCAAAGCAAAACAAGGAAATAATTCACTACTTTCCATCAGCAGGTAGGACTTTGGGCATCTCCAGGAGAGCCAGGCTCCATCACAACTAGCAATCCCTTGTAAAAAAAAACCCTGAATTTTGAACATCTTCTCTCCCTTCTTCTGCATCCTTCTCCTTACCCCGGCTTTATGGGGCTGAGCATGACATCATATGGTCTGGAATATCCCTTTGGTGAGCTGGAGTCAACTGTCCTAGCTATGTCTCCTCACAGCTTCTTGTGCACCCACAGCCTACTCACAGGGTGAGGATCTGGAAAGCCCTGGGCTCTCTGCTCAGCAATAACTGAAACATCTTAGTGTTATCGTTTGTGTTTCCAGCACAAATCCAAAGCACAGCTGAATACTAGCTGCTGTGGAGAAAATTAACTCACAGTCAAAGCCAGCACACATGGCTGAATGAGAAAATGCTGTACAAGCTTCCACTACAGCTGCTCAGTGGATGGCTTTAAAAGCTGGGTTAGATCTAACTAAGCCACAAATCATCATTCTGAGGAGGTGCATTAACTTCTGTGAGCATTGAACAGAATATCAAAAGCTGACAAGTTACATCAGATGGCAGAGTATGTGCTGAATGAAAGCATATTTGAGCCAGAAGAGATTGTCAGGCTCTGCCTGTGGTCTTCTAAACCAGTGGTCTCTGTAGTAGGATGCATGCACCACAACGGGTGTGTGAGGCAATCCACAGGCGTGCGGAGGAAAATAAGCCTTTGTACACTTAATAAGTGTTTGGAACAGTGTTTATGTAATCTTTCGCTTTTTCTTTATGTTTTTGAATGTTTCACAGTTTAGATCATGCGTTAGCACATGAATGTGGTTTATTATAAGGTGCTGAGGTGGGTGTGCCCAGAAATTTTTTACTGCTCGTTGTCTCTGATGACAGAAGTGTTGAGGGAGCCATTCTAAACAGTAGCTGTGGGTAAGATCTCCACGCAGAACAGCTGTGGTGGATGGTCTTGCCCAGGAGGGCATCTAATTTTAGGGCCTATAAGTATGTGAACTACATGTCCTGAAGCAGAACTAAGAGAAAAATGAGTGTTTGTGAGGAAAACAAACGATTGTAAGCTAAAGAAAAATCCTCAGGCTAGGAAAGATGAAGACAATGCAACTACCACCTTTACCAGCTGTGACTTCTTACTACTCTCTGGGAAAGTGGTGTCAGATGTGTGTTTGGGAGAAGATTGTGGCCAATACCTTTACTTAGCAAGAAGGTTATAAGTGGAATTGAAGCAGTGGAGCAGAGCTTAAGTGTAATACTGAGCCTTTTGGTGAAGATCAGTACAAGGAATAAAATAAAACCTGCTGCTCTGTCTCAGCCTACGGTCACCTCTTATCTTTCTGGTGCTTACCCAGAATTAAATGTGCAGACTTAATTCCACCAGCTCTGGTAGAGCTGATCAGGAATTCAAGTGCCTAGGAGCTGCTGTGTACTGCGATGTCTATTGATAGACCAAGATACTGGGTATCAGGTGCAGGCTGTGAGGTCTGCACTTATGACAGAAAGCAGTAGTGAAAGAGAATGAGGGGCTAAGCACTTGGTTATAGCAGCCACACTGAACCTATTCTGCAAGGACAAGGCTTTGTCAGATTTTGTTTGTTCTGGTCTTTTTACTTGTAACAGCAATTTTCTAACAAAGTGATAGCTGCTATCTAATTAGATTTAGCTGTAGCTGATATTTGTATGATTGCATAATGTAGATACTACTCTTATAATAATGTTCATGTATTTCTCTACCTAATAGGTAGAACTAATGAGTCACTACTCTGTGTAAAATTGACTGTCTGAACCTAGGACGCAAAAGCTGCATGGAGGAGGCCAGATATCGGGAAATAGCAGAGGGCTTAAGACAGCGGGCAGGTGATACCAGAGCCAGCAGAGCTACAACCAATCAATCAATCAACCAATCAAACAAATGGTCAGTTACTGGTCTCTAAAGAAATGGAGCCCTGACATGGGCCAAGGTGATTTTGGGTGTTACAAAGACAGCAAAGAAAGAATATGCAGACAACATACAGCAATCTGAATATGACATGGAACTGCAGAAGAGTGTAGAGCAAATAAGGTGTAAGGTGTGTTGTAGAACACATAGAAATAAGCCAGACTGGATCCTAAAGAGGAATCCTAACTTCTGCAGTGATAAAGCTTAGAATGCTGATATAACTCTTCTTTCCATGTCAGACAAAAGCCTTCAGCCTGGGGCTCAGGGAGACCAATGTGATGAGCATAACACCACAGAGAAAAGGGAAGTAGTACAAAGTCTGTACAAGATTTATAATTGTTTAAAAATATTTTTCCCCCAGCTTCCTGAATTTTAGATTTTTTTAAAGGTAATAACTAGGTCTCGACTATTAGCATTTATTTTATTAGCCTGTTAGGATGACAGTTATGAAATTCTGGACTTTTCACCTGGGTTGTGTTTTAGAGGCTCACATAAACTGCATTAGCTGTAGGACAGTACTGTCCTTAGAAATAGACAAATTGCAGTATTCAGCCTGTCTAGATCACATTTGTTTCCCTTGGCGACATAATGGACACAGAGTTAAAAAGGGGAAGCAAAGCATCAGGCTGTTTTAATTCTCCTTTTCCCTCTGCCCACCTCTCCCCCCCCCTTTTTTTTTGTGTTTTTGCTACTGTGGAGACCTTCTACTACAAATCTTGAATGAGGGAACAGAGTAGGTATTTGAGAAATCCTTTTCCCTGGCAAGTGATGTTTATAATCCAGGTGAACAGATGAAAAATCCACATTAGCTGTGCAGGAGTGAGAGTAAGCACAGCCCTTTTGTATCTCTGGCAACCTTTCTGCCGATCTGAATACCAGGATACCAGAGAAGCAAGACATGGTGCCTCCAGATCTCATCACCAAAGGCTATAGTGTGGTGAGGCAGTTGCTTTTTTGCTTTCACAATACTACAGCTTGAATCAATAAGCACATAGTTCTGCTTGCTTGGCCCTGAGGGGACAGAATCAATGTGGTTTTTTTCTGTGTAGACCCCACTCTGGGCTTATGCCTGATGTTTACTGTTAGCTCACTATGATTTTGAGTTGGAATTTTACAAGCGGCATTCATTCCCTAAAAAAAGAGAAATGAATAGAAAAGTATTTCTCAGATGGTTTTCTTCCCCTCCCCATGTCTAACAAAGCCATACGCTGTTAATTCCTGTGCTCAGCTGAGTATTCCAGGTATTTTATCCTCACACTGCGACCTGTATGAACACTCCCCCAAAACACTGACTTCCTAAATTGCTGTAGCAGGAAAGTGGGTGGACATGGGTCTGAATGGGTCTTAGAGATCTCTATCTGAAGCCTGAGAGTAGCTGGCACCTCTACAAGGCTTTTCCTTCCAACAAAGCCAAAGGGTATACCATTGCTTGCTTAACAAGAAGAGGTGTGAAAGGGCCATTCGTTTTTTCTGGGTTCAGTTATCAGTCAGAGCATCCCGAGGACTTACCTTTTACCTCTGTCAGCTAGATTGGTTCTAACCCCTTGGGAAGTGGCAGGGAGCAGATGCATGACAGTGGCAGACAGCAGGGAATGGGGCAAATCAGGACTGGTTGCAGTAGGTCTGTTGCAGTGCCAGCCCTGATGGTGTTGAGGGAATCCCTGCTGTTCAGTTTAGGTGGGGCTGTAACTGCTTGGCTCCTCCTGCATAACTCAATGGTTGCACTTACATGTGTGAGTCAGCTGCGCTTGCAGAGGCTCAGCAGGGACAGCATGAAAGAAGACACAGTGGCACACCTGCCAGGTTATTGCTGTAAACATCAGTAAAGACACACAGAGTTTTAACCAGTTAGGAGTAAACAATGACCAGTTGCCTTTGGTTCAGCGAGTATCCAAGGCAAATTCATTAGTCTAAATCAAGATGACATGCCTTCAGGTGGATGGGTAAAGGCCACAAGTAGTGTTTTTCTTTTGCCCAAGATAATGCACAACTGTTTCATTTAGATCCACTTTGAGGTTTGAAGAGATGAAATGAGAGCTGGAATTATCCTTCTGTAGTTAAATGGAAGTTAGGCACAGGATCACTCTTGTTAATCACATGTATGAATTAAGTGATTTAGGGTTTTGGAAGCAGTTTGTTACTTTTTAAAAGTAATTAGCTAATGAATCTCAACGTCAGATTCCTTCCTCGTTTCTCATGCCCTGATAATCCATTTGCAAGAAAGGGAGAAGCATTATCAGCTGTAGCAGGTTAAACTTTTCATATGTTTAGATTTGCTGATGTGACACCACTTTTTAGTGGGTATCATTCTGAACAGCACTGAGTAAGTGATACACCAAATATTTTCAAAAGGGATTCAGAGCCTCACCAAGTGAAGCAGATCAGCCGTGATGGCGCTTCAGACTTGCAGGTCGTGGAGAGGTTTGGGATGCGAGACAGCTCAAAATAATGCTTTTAGCCATTTTGTTAGTCTTCCTGGATGCTGGCGTGTATATCCTTGCTGTTTGCATCATTCGTTTTGGGTTCTACATAGGCATCATCTGTGAAATTTTGGCCAAGTGGCATCAATTGTAACTGTTGTTAGCAGCTGTGGATTGGGATCTCACTTGTCTCCCTGCAGTGAGAAGTCGTTATGAGGCCTCTGCCATGCTGACACAGCACTTGAACTCTCTTGGAGACAAAAGTGGTGTGGATGTCTTACCAATCTTCCTGTCTATAGAATTTATACTCCTGCTTATCACTCGGACACAGGATAACTTTCCAGACGAAGCTAGCAGCAAAGGAAAACATCCCTTGCAATATTCTCCAAATCCCTGGCATCACTTTCTTCTGCGGATCAGCTGCTCCTTTGCCACCAGGGATTCAGTGATGCATTTGTAAAAAATTGGCAGTTTATGAATCCAGATAGCTATTCATCTGGCTTTCCTCAGAGCAAGGTGGGTTTTGTACCATGTATCGTCATTTCAGGTGCGCTATAATGTGTATTGCTTAGTTCTCATCATTTGCCATAAAGCAGTTTGCTAGCGTGGGAAATGTTGAAACGTGAATTCTGCAAGCAGAAAAAGGTCAGGACTTCCATCAGAGAGTGTGTTTTTCTGACTTATTGCTGCAAAACTATTTAGTGTGATAGTGAACGCTTGTGTTGCTGGCACGTTTTTGTTCTTTTGTTTGCTGTCACTACTGATTTGTAATTAGTTTCTTGTCATTGAGCCTCTGGAGACACATGTGAGAGGCACTTTCACTGACAGGCTAATTTATTTGAACGGCTGCACCTTAAGTAGAAACCAGGCATTTATGCTGTGAGGAAAGTTTGTAATAGATTTTACTCTGTGGTGAGATCCAGTAACCTCAGCTAGTGCTTTGTTTAGCTCCTACCTTCAGTGTTTGTGCAAAGCAAGTCATGCTGTTGGTACAGGAGCGCTCTGGGGGCACCATCACTGGCAGAGACTTGGAACTTAGAGCTCACATTTGTTTACGATTAGCTACTAGGTGACCTCTCAGTTAATAATTGCAAATTCAAGTATGTTTCAATCTGCTAGTTAGGGCTTGGCCATACAATGTCACCAGACACCACATTGCTGGTCTGGTGGCCACAGTGTTTCTGGCTCTTTGCCTTTCAGTTCAAGATGAATGAGCAAAATAGTTCCTTGATGATGGGAAGCCAGACTGAAGCGAATGTCCTCCCTCTTGCTCAAGCTCCACTGTGTGCATACACTTGTCCGTGGATCAAGGGGAACCTGAAAGAGTGACTTTCTCACTTGTAGGTCAAAAGCAGGGTTTTGTGGATCACTGAGATAGCAAACTGCATGGCGGTTGCCTGGTACCTTCTAATAGCAGCAGATGTGGTGCTATTTTCTTAGTTTTACTGTTTTTATATGATAGTACTGAGCAGATAGCCTCCGTTATGTGTGGATGCAGGGCAACCAAATCACAGTCAGGTCTTTCTTTATGCTATAACGCCACTAGTACTTTTCCTCTCACAGTCTGGCTTTTCGAATGATTCATCCCACCACTCAGTGTTCCTGATTACTTTGAAAACAGTATAGATGCCTGTACTTTAGCCAGAAAGACATTAAATAACCATGACTGCCTTTTGCAGGAAAATCTGACCTTTCATTCCTTGGGCCCTCTTGTATGCATTAGTTAGGTTTGTGTGGAAAAGAGCTTTGGGAAAGATATTTTAACTCCGGTTACCCTATTGCAACCTGTTCAAAATTACATGCCAAGGGTGAAGTTGCATAGGGAGGATGTGAGCCTGTCACATCTTGGTGTATATTTGATCGGTGTGTGTGTGTGATCGATGTCGTGCGGAGTTGTGATGTGCATTCTGTCATGGCTTCAGTAGGAAAACTCACTTTACCTTCAGTAGCAAGCTAAGGGAAGCTGGTGTTGCTTAAATGTACAGTGAGAACATCATTGTTTTTGTGCAGGAATTAGCAAGTAAGTTTGAAGTGCAGAGATTGTACAGTCAAGTGGATGGAGTTCTTGACAGGAGTCTGAGAATAATATGTCTTTCTTCAGCCTAGACATTGAGCCATTGTGCGATGTCTGGCAGTTTGCTTCAACTCTTTCTGGCTCTGTTTCCGACACAGGAAATAGTAGACTCTGCTTTTGAATGAGATCTGTAAGAGCCAGTGTAATAAATAATAGTTATAATGACACAGTTCTCTGGAAATCTTGGATAATCATCTTCAGCAGTGGCATACGTTTGAACTTGTTTGCTTAATTGAATAGAGGTTTAATATATGAACTATCATGTTTCAGTCGGGCAAACTGGTCCTTGATGGACTGGTACAGAAGCTTTAGAGATGCTTTTTTCTACTTGTAAGCAGAAATCTTATTTTAATGGGAATAAACATCTTTATAATTAGAAGCTAATTTATAACAGAGGGTTGTAAAGTTAAACTGATTTACAAATGGGATAATGCTTGCATGCTAAGGATCTTTCACGCTGTTGCAGAAATACCAGAGTTCTGTGCCTTCTAAGGTATAATTTACATTTTGTTTTGAAATCTTAGCTGCACTTAAAAAAGATCGTGACACTGTCTAGATGTTGCCCTCCTCACCTCTGATCTGAGCAAATTTGTGGTTCTGCAGTGAAGTGATGTCCCACGTGTGCCTGTGGCTGTGCTGTTGTCTTAGTTTGTGCAGCAGTTACTGTGATGGGTACCTAATGGCACAAGAAGGTTGCACTGGTGTTGATTAAATTAAACATATGTTGACCGCTATAACAACCTGTGCCTGTTAGCCTTCCTGGATCGTTGAGTTTGGTATTTTCACAGGTGGCAGGCATCCACGTCAGCAATACATAAAGCCATAATATTAATCTATCCTCCACTATGCTGGACATAGCTTAAAAAACTTAAGAGCAACCAGAGGAGCAGACCAGGAATTAACTGGTCTGAGCACCGATTACAACAGTCAGCTGTACTCTGTCTGTGGCAGGAGCTTGTACAACAAAGGCTCAGCAAATGCTAGTTTGTCCTAGATATGTCCTTTCTGTGCTCTGCCACATGCGCACATAAAAGCTTTAGAACATACCTGAACAGGCCTTTTAGAAATCCTCCTAAGAAAATTCCTTATTTTAGAACATTCTTCTTTCCTCCACTCGTTGACTCTCATTCTTTTTTTCCCTGCAGCAAGAAAATCTCTTTACGTTTGAATTTTTTTTTCTTTTCATGTACTTTTCAGTTAATTTTCAACTCACTCGTGTATATTGTATACATCCACTTGTTCTCCCAGGGGATGACAAAAAATAACCTCCTACACTGTAGATCAGGGGCTTTCTTGAAATGCTTGTGGGGTAAATAAAGTAAGATGAGAATTAGCTAATGCTAACTAATTTACAAGTATTGTATTATACAATGATATCTATTGTTTAAAGAGCAGGAACACTCGTAACACCAGAGCTCCAGACTGTTAAGATTTCTTCTGCAGTGGCCCCTAATTAGTTAGAATTGTTCTGACCAATTCTGCTCTCATGCAATACTCATGCATTGGACCTTAGAAGGTCACAGAGAGCAGGATGCAAAAAGCCTCTTACAATTTTGTTCTTCAATTACTGAATGAAACTGATAAATATAGAAAGTGGAGAAGGCGGTACCAGATGATGATGTTATAACTGTTATTTCATGTTTCGTCAGTCAGAGGCTTTGCACAATGAATATTTGTTCAATGCGAAGACATCTTCACAGACTGTTAAACAGGACTGTCACCAAACACTTGTTTTACATCTTACTGTGATTCCCTGGTTCTTCGGGCAAAACTGGGTTATCGCTGACTGCTCTGCAGGCAGAAGAATCTAGGAATTTCTATAATCTGTGCTTTTGTCTCTGTGTCCCTAGAGGACACACTGTTGGCTTGAAAACAAAGGACAGTGCTCACACCAAGATCACACTGTTCCCCCTCCTTCCTCTTCTCTCAAGTGAGCTGATGAAAAAACCTGCTGTGATGAGCGTGGTCTAGCTTAGAGTTTTCTCACAACCCAGGAATTAACTGGCCTGATCAGGCAACTATTTGGTCTCTTACTACTTATGTCTGACACAAATGTGTCATCACACAGGAGAGAAGCTGACATGTGAAATGCTTTCCCACAGGCAATACAGTTTTTAAACCAGTAGCGCACAACAAGCTTAAAAGAACAGACACAGTGATGCATATTTATGACATCAGGAGTTCCCTAGCATTAAATTGGGCAATTCTACATGACTCTTAAAACTTTCTGCTTGTTTGCTAGTCTGTGCAGTTTCTTTCAGTTATCTGGTTAGAATATTTCTTAAATTCTTGGGTTGCCTTACAGCCCTCTGCTTTCGTTTGGAGGATATGGCCCTCACAGTGGTTGGGACTGAAGGCACAGCTTGACGTTAGAGGACAGACTTATGGAAAATCTTGGTTATTTCTAAACTTGATCTGGCAAAGCATTCATGAAGTTGTTGAGGTACTAACACGTTTGCACTGAGCCATTCAAAAAAAAAAAAGGATTTGAAGAAAAGTTGCTGACAGCGTATCTTCAAGACACAGAAAGAGTTTCAGGGAATAACGTTCTGTAAGCTGCTCTAACTTTTAACCTACTATTCTACCAGCATGATGTGTTTGCCAAGTTAAAGGGAGAGACACGGCACAAGAACCAGTGGTATGAAGTGTTGTTAAAAAGTGAGTGATGACATTAATTTCTGAGATAAAACCCATTTTATCCCTTAAGTAAACCTGAGGTTGTGTTTGGAGAAACAGGCGTTTTGAAAATCTAGAATATTTGTATTTTAGAGCTGGGGTACCATGTAGGATGGTAGCGTCTGATGTGTCTCGCAGGAAATATTTCATGAGTATTTTGTTTGACCTGGAACTGTGATTTCAATGGTTAATAGTTCAGAATCCATTCTGACACAGGATGAAGCTTCACTGGAGTCAATAGAGCTGTGATTTGTCTAGAAACTTAACAATAGTGCTGTATACATTGTGTATTTAACAGCTCTGGGTAAAATTGTGAGCAGATAAGAAATACATTAAGTAGTTCATAGGTGGCAAGAGAGCAGCCCGAACCACAGTGCAGGTGGCCAGCACTGGCAGGCACAGTCAGGCTTTGTAACCTCTGCTGAACTCGGTGTTCTCATAGATAATAGCATTTCTTCCAGTATCCCTGCTGGGAGCTGGTGAGAAAGCTCTGACCCCTTTGTGAACCGAATAGACTCATTATGCCAAGACTAGAATTGCCACCCAGATGCCAGTGAGGTCAAAGAACCAGGGAAGATGCTGTGCAAAGCATCCTCCAGAAAACATACCAGTCTTCCCCTTGCTGTTGCACATGGAGCTGCTTATGATGTGGGTGGGGTTTCTGTGTGAGTGTTGGAAGTGAGGCTGAGCCCACCTAAATCTGTACTCTTACTTGATGTGCTCACGTTAAAATTGATACTAAAGAGAATGAAACTCCTCTGTGTCTTGTGCTCTGTGCCAGGATGCACTTGGTGGCTCTGAGGTATATTCTGGGTTTCCATCTCCGCTACTTCCCTGCTAGCCTGGTCCTCACTCTGAAATCATTTAAGCCAGGCTTAGCTTCTTGATGTGTTTCTTCATGCTTGCAGAAAAGCACATGCACTCTCAGTAAAAACTCTCTGTGCTTGTCTTCTCTTCTCTGCTTTCCTACTCTCTGTGCTGTAAAGAGGTTGTCTCATCACAGAGTGCTAGGTGGCTGTGTTACTTAGAACAGCCAGGAGCCCAAAGTAATGTCAGGTACTTTTGTGGTAGGTTTTGTGGGTTAATGTGTGAATTTATAGCAGCTAGAAAGGCTCTGTGACGAGGCACCAGCCCTTCGTTGCATTTTTGTGGTATTTGCTTGTTAGGGGGTTTTGTGCATAAGGCATGCAGTTGTCTTGAGCAAGTCACACACACAGATCAACATTTTAACCATGTACACAGTTAATGTATGGTAAGTGTGTCTTATAAAAACAGACTCACAAGTCAATTAACCAAATTCTTGATTTAAAATACACTGCAGGTAGGTCAGTGGGTTGACAGTGTGATTTTGCAGTACTGCAGAAAAAGCCTTTGCTTGGGAATGGAATGGATTGTAGTTAAGGACAACGGTTGTATGCCACATCACCCTCTGTTCTTTAGATGCTGTATCTTGTAACACCCGTCTATCTCTTGCTTTTGTGCTGCAAAGCAAGTGCCTTCTCAGGTTATTTTATATGACCTCGAGTTACACTGTGATGTCCTTTTAGTGGTTAGAGATTGTAGGGTGGACAGTTGGACTTTGTACTCTTGAAGGTCCTTTCCAACCTTGATGATGCTATGATTCTTTTCAGTCTGTATCCCTGGCCCAAAATGCCAGGGCTTCCTTTTACAAAGGTCCCTGTGCTAAATGTGGAGCTTGCAAAGCGTGAAACATGCTGAAATACCCTTGTCTTTTCTTTTTCAGGACAATAACATTTTCAACAGTGCCTCCCCAAGGAGTGTGTTGAGAAATGGCTTTAGGAAACAATACCCAGAGAAGCTATTCCATCATCCCCTGCTTCATCTTCGTTGAGGTGAGCGCGGCACCCTGTTACCAACCCTACCGAGAAGGCAGCTCTGCCCTGGAGAAATTAATCCATTTGTTAGCCATTTTGTTTGTAAGAGAGAATGCTTTCTTGCTTGGTAAAATGAGGGTTCATTTTCCTTCTCAGCACCATGAGAAACAGGACTGAAAGCGGTCCTGCACACGTTACACAGATCTTGGGTAACAACCACATGAAAATAAGGAGACACTGTGCTTTCAAGGCTTGCCTCTGCCCAATTTGCCAGCTAGTCCTGTGGTATTTGGCAGAGAATGAGCAGAGGGTGCAGGTCCAGGTCAGCAGCAGGTGATAGCTTATCTTCCCTCTTTTTCTCAGACCTATATCTGTCTTGCTGCTGCATAGAGACTAGACTTTGTTAAATGAAATGTCTGTTCTCACCGTATAATGGTTCAGAGGCTTTGGAAGCAACTCTCAGCTCTGATTTCTGTTCAGGTGGAGCACAAAAGTCAGACAAGGTGTGCCTATGTGTGTACATGTGCTCCCCGCTTTCTGCACTACCAGCTTAGCCCCCAAAATACAGTCAGATGATCCCTGGGTGCTTAACGTAAGGAGAAGTTTTCCTTTTGACAAGGACTCTAAGTCCTAGTCTAGACAATGCGGAACAGTTTCAAGCTAAGAGAGGGTAGATTTAGAGTCGGTCTTAGGAAGAAACTCCTCTCTGTGAGGGTGGTGAGGTGCTGGGACAGGTTGCCCAGGGAGACTGTGGATCTCCTGTCACTGGAAGTATTCAAGGCCAGGGCCTTCCAGCTGCATCTGTGGCAGACACCAGTGTGGGCAGGTGGCTAAAGCGTGCTGTGCTTCACAGGGATCGTCACTGATTTGATGTCCAGCTTCCAGGAGACTCTCTGGATCTGCTGTCTGGGAAAACTGAGGCACTGTTCTCACTGAGGCAATGGGTCATGACTTTATCAGTTAGATAAAGGAAGGTTAAAACTTGGGTGAAAAACAGCAGTGAGCTCAGAAAAATTCAACGAACACCATCAGGAATGAGACTTCTCAGATTTATTGCTTAAACATGCAGCTCTGAAGATTTTTAGTCCTCTAAATGTATGAATGAAGAGCCCTGCCGGCAGCCTGTGACAGAGATATAAATTGTCCTTCCTGTAGACAAGGCTGACATGAGCAGGGGAATAAATTCTTTTACAGGAGGAAAAGAATTGTTTGCCCCTTAAATGTACTTTCCATGTCCTTTCATATACTTCCCTTGATGATTAAACCACAATCTTAAATTAAAAATCAGCCAAAGGCAGAGAGATAGTGTCTGAAAACATGTTCTCTCTGCTGTATTTCATGAAAACATGCACTTACTCCCTTCTTTGTCCCCAGCATAGATTTTTAATGTAACACCACTGGACCTACAAGTTCACAGACTCATGTCAAGCATTGTGGCATTGAACAACAGGAGATCTCATTTCTGCTGGGAATGCAGAGATGATTGATAGCAGCCAGTCAGTCTGAAAAGTCCCTGTAAATCTTAAGGCACGTTGAAGGCATTTTTCTTTTCCTGCTGCCATGCCTCTGAGAGTAGAGGAAGCGTTTTTCAGATGAGCTACCCTAGACATTAGCCCTGTGCTGGGTTGGCTGGGTTAGGACAGACCCTATTTTTGTAGCTTTGCATCAACCATGAGAACCGATTAGCTGCGTGACACTTGGCTGCAGTTGCTAAGGGTGCAGGCAGTGCAGCTGAAACAATCTTCTTGCTTTCCTGGTAGTGTTTTTTTGTGCAAAAACAGCCTAGTGGCAGACATGACTAGGAGAGGAGATGGCCAGTGAACGCTGTTGTAGGCAACGTGTTCCCCAAAATGTGCTGCCTCCCCCACTGTCTTCCATAACATTCCTGTGATTACAAGTTTTGCTCTTACAAAGAGAGATCTGAGCCTTGATCATCCTGTCAGATGCCCTGCCAGTACGGATTTGCTGGCTGCCCACTGTGCAGTGTGTTCAAAGAAGATGTGATGGCAGTGGTGGAGATGAGGTGTCACAAACAGTTTGGACATTTTAAATATGATTATGCTTTAGTCTGTGCAAATGTGTCACTTACAGTTTCAGTGGTTATTCATATTTCCATTCTTCTCCATTTCACTTTCCTCACTGAACTAACTCACAGCAGTTATGAAACCTGACCTGGAGATGAATAGCTCATTATAAAAACTTAAATCCTGTGCTCAGCTCTACAAATTCCTTTTTATGTTCAAAATACAAACTTTTTAATAATGCAGAGATAGCATATGATGTCAAATCTGTAATGGCATAAATGTTAAATCAACATTTTCAGCCCCTAATTAGAAACACAATGTCACGTTATGAGTAGATTTAAAGGCTAAATAGGGCATCATTAAACTAATTTTTAGTCGCTTATCAAGTCTAGGCACTTCTCCCAAATAATGCAGGCAGCTTTCTAGATGGTTCTTTATTGTATTATGAGAGGTATCATTACAGTCTGGCGTTTGTCACCAGGTGTCTATGAAGATCTGGTATATTAAGTTTTGTCAAATACATAAGCAATTAATTAAGATCCAGAGGAGACTAATATTCTCCTTTTCCCTGCCTCACTTTACAGCAGTGCTTGCAGCTATCATCAGTGCAAGGAGCTTTCAGGAGACTTGGTGTAGTGTAAGAGGTTGCATCAGGATAAGGCCCATTTTGTTTGTCATTCAACTGACATGTGCCACTGCTTTGAGCAGTGTACAGACTGTGGAACCACAGAGCATTAGGGATGGGAAGGGAACTTGGAAGATCTTCTAGTCCAATCCCCCTGCCACAGCAGGATCACCTAGATCAAGTCGCACAGGAACATGTCCAGGTGGGTTTTAAATGTCTTCAGAGAAAGAGACTCCACAATCCCCCTGGGCAGCCTGTTCCAGTGCTCTGTCACCCTCACTGTAAAGAAGTTCCTTCTCATATTTATATGGAACCTCCTATGTTCCAGCTTACATCCATTGCCCCTTGTCCTATCACCAAATGACACTGAGCAGAGCTTGGCTCCATCCTCCTGACACTGACCCGTCACATATTTATAAACATTAATGAAGTCACCCCTCAGTCTCCTTTTCTCCAAGCTAAAGAGACTCAGCTGCCTCAGCCTTTCCTCATAAGGAAGACGTTCCACTCCCTTTATCATCTTCTTGGCTCTGTGCTGGACTCTCTCCAGCAGTTCTGTGTCCTTCTGGAACTGTGCAGTACCTGGTCCATGAGGACTGATGCTGTTTACTGCTGACAATTGGGTCCAAAGAGCAGGATGCCCTAATCCAGTTTCAAGCCTGTGGTGAACTCAGAACAGCAAAAGAATCTCAGAGCTTCAGAACTCTTAGTTGTTGGTGTACCTTGCGAATGAAAACAGTGCATAGCAGTCTGTTCGAGGGCAAGCCCAGAGGGTTTTGTTGAATGTAGTGAAGTTGAGTTGGTGGTCAGTCACAAGCTGTTCCCCAGGACTCAGCATTGGGACCACTCCTGTTTAACATCTTTATCAATGAGCTGGGTGAGGGGTTGAGCGCCTCATCAGCAAGCCTGCAGATGACACCAAACTGGGTGGGTGAATTGCTCTGCAGAGGGACCAATATGGGCTGGATAGGTGGCCTGAGGTCAGCTGTATGGGGTTTAACAAGGCCAAGTGCTGTGTCCTATGCTTTGATCACAGCAACCCCAGCATCACTACAGGCTTGGGGAGGAGTGGCTGGAGAACTGCTTGGTTGAAAAGCACGTGGGGGTGCTGATTGACACCCGGCTGAACATGAGCCAGCTCTGTGTTCAGGTGGCCAAGAAGACCAGTGGCATCCTGGCCTGCATCAGAAATAGTGGCTAGCAGGACTAGAGAGGTGGTTGTCCCCCTGTACTTGAGACTAGTGAGGTGCCACTTGGAATATTTGGTTCAGTTTCAGGTACCTCAATACAAAAAGACATTGAGGTGTTGGAGCATGTCCAGAGAACAGCAACAAGGCTAGTGAAGGGCCTGAAGGACAAGTCTTATGAAAGTGGTTGAAGGAACTCTGATTGTTTAGTCTGGAGAAAAGGAGGTTGAGGGGAGACCTTATTGCTGTGTACAACTACCTGAAAGGAGGTTGCAGAGTGGTGTGGAGTGCGGTCTCTTCTCACAAGTCACCAGCAATAGAACACAAGGAAATGGCCTCAAGTTGTACCAGGGGAGGTTTAGCTTGGAGAGCAGGAAAAATTTCTTCTTCTGAAAGAGTGGTTAGGTATTAGAACAGCCTGTCCAGGGAGATGATGGAGGCACTGTCCATGGATATGTTCAAAAACCCTGTAGATCTGGCACTTGGAAACATCATGGTGGCATAAGGTTCATGGTTGGACTTGGTGATCCTGGAGGTGTCTTCCAACCTCCAAGATTCCACGATTCTATGACTTCAGAGGGAAGGCATGCCAACCACTTGAGCCGTTGTGTCTGTTTGAATTACAGTATTTAAAGAAGTAATAAGCCAGTAGCACTTCTTCTTCTTAGCTGCAGTTGTGACTATAATGGCTCTCTTAATAATAAATAGGAGAAAATTATTCCGGATTTTCTGCTGATGTGGTGCTTTCTGCTTCTTTTTTTTTCTCCTTTTCACCCTGCAAGTCACAGTCAGAGGGCTTCAGTTGTTTCAGACTGAGTTATCTGAGGATTTACTTTCAAGCACAGTGTACAGTTACTTCTAAAGGAGTCAGGCACATCTGAAGTGTGCCTTTCTATGTGAAAACACCACAATTTTCTGGCACCACATTTAATTACTCTCTTTTAAGCTAATCAAAGTGATTTTAATATGACTGATGTTTGTGCCACATCGGGCTCTGTTGTGGATTACTGTAATCCTGACACTGGAAAGGTAGTAGGGGCAGAATCAAATAAGCAGGGCCATTAAAACTTAAAACATTGGACATCTTTCAAATTCTGTAATCTGAAGGTCTTACTCTTTCACGCTACATTCATTATTCTGCCCTCAGGAAAGCTTTTGCAATCATGTGGAAACTGTTTCTTATTGATGACTCAATGTTTATCACCTTGCGAAGAACTGGAGATTTTAAAAGAAAAATCTATTCTCACCTTCTCCCTCTATTAATAAAATGAAAATACAAAGCTCTAGTCTTACATTACTCTGATCTGAGCTGCAGGTGTCCTATGAACAGCCTCACAGGATCTGTCTTTCTACAATCATTGTGGTAGATTTTCCTTTAAGCTATTTTAGTTTTGGACAGATTGAGTAATCTTCAAACATGAGTTCAAATGTAATTAAAAGCAAAACGATTTCCACTTACAGAAGCACAGAAAGAAAGCATTCTTCTTTTTCTGCCTACCTACATTTTCCTGACAGCATTTCATGTAGTCAAGCCAACAGCCCAACTACACTTCAGCAAAGAATAACTGCAATATCGAAACCATTTGTGCAAGTGAGACAAGTGCCTCTTGAATTCCTGTTTGTCATCAGCATGACAGAAGGGTTTAGAGAGCTTTGAAAGATAAGTGAATTTAGAGCAATTATGACATGCACGACAGTTAGTTAATTCTAATCTTTTGTTCAGGTTCTGAAAACTCAAAGGACATTCTGATCTCCTGGCTGATGCCCTCTAATTTTGAGCAGTGTTTGGAGAGTGTGAAATGTCTTCTGCATACTGTGGTCCTCAAAACATTTGTAAGAGGCAGTGGATGTATTGGGAGCTACTTTCTATTTGTGTTTATTTTAAAAACCTGACTTCTCTCATAAGAAAAGCTTGCTGATTGCATTAGAGCTTTGATAACAGAATCACAGAACATTAGGGATTGGAAGGCACATCGAAAGATCATCTGGTTTAATGATATGGTTGAAATTGCATGAAGGACATGCATACACAGGATTACAGCTTTGAGAACTTAAAACACAGGTTTTAATTCTGGCAAGGTATTGTCCAGTTCTCCTACAAAAACATCAAAAAAATCCAGGCAAACTTTAACATAAACACTAACTAAAAAGTCATCCAAGGTTGAACTTCCAAACAGTTGTAGTGATCAGCAGCTCTGTTTTGTAGCTGTATTGAGCATCCACTTGAGGGCCTTTTTGATTCAATCTCCTGCAGAAAATAAGGAATTCCCAGTGTTTTGCATGTGCTGGCTCAGTCCTTTCCCTTTCCTTTAGGTGTCTTGCACGGAGCTATTTAAAGCTCTGTGCCTCGTTCTTCCATCTGCGCAATGCAAGCTGTGGTGCTGTGCTGCTCCACAGGGATGCTGTGAGGACAAAATGCCCTGAGGGACATGTCATGTGCTGGTGTTGTATAAACTGCCTGTCATTAGATCCTCTAGTTGGACCGACAGTGTGAATTGATGGTGACAAATGCTGTGCAAATTCAGAGGAGCTGTCTTGTAGCAGGGCGGCATTTCTGCTTAATCCCCCTGCTTCAGTCACTTTTGTTTGTGGGGATTCATTGTGTCTTATTTTACTCACTCAGCATATGTATCTGTTTCTCCTTGTTGCTCTTTCTGTTGCCTCTTCATGTTCCCCATTTGCCAGTCATTCCTCGTTGTTTGCTTGCTTCCTCTCTCCACCCCATGTACCTCCTTTGTTCCAGATGTCTGGATAACTCCACGTTGTAAAATCAGCTTAGTGAATAGGTGTCTCCTCAATGTTGGGTCCGTTTCGTTGAATCACTGGGCAGCTTTCGTATTCTTGACCATAAACTGAAACTTTCCTCAAAAAAAATAAAAATAATAATCCCTAAACCCGCCTGGGCATGTTCCTGTGTGACTTGGTCTACGTGACCCTGCTGTGGTGGGGAGGTTAGACTAGATGATCTTTCAAGGTCCCTTCCAGTCCTTAATGTTCCGTGATTCTAAGTGCTTCACGGTTAGACAAAGAGCACAGAACGCTCGGGGTCAATATGGGAACCCTGAGAAGAAGCAAACTATTACCTGACTCTCCTTTTCTTCTTGCTACACCTTGGCATTATAGGACTGCCTGTGAGGTATTATCTGCACTGCAAAACGTAAGTAAAAGAAGGATTGTGTTGTTGCTTGCAGACACACAAAGCCTATTCTGTATCCTCCCTTTGACAGCCTGAATAACATCTTAGTGTTTGCACCAATGAATTTGGTGCAGTTTTCAAGGGAGAGGTTAAAGGTATAAAAAATTCTTTGTAAGGAATAGAAGTCTTTATAAGTAATTTTTAAAAATGCATTTGGTAGCAGAGAAAAATATGAGCATATTGCGTTACCTGTGTCACTGTGCCCTGAAATGTATGAGGGGTGGGTGTCAGGAGGATGGAGCAAGACTCTTCTCAGTGTCATCTAATGATAGGACGAGGGGCAATGGGTGTAAGCTGGAACATAGGAGGTTCCATATAAATATGAGAAGGAACTTCTTCACAG
>JAOXOE010000135.1:0-18624 GCA_028565055.1 Phoeniculus purpureus
TTTTGGGTGGGGGTGGGGGGTGGGGGTGGTGTGTACCTGAAGGGATGCTTGTTTTGTAGCAGAATAAAATCTACAGAGTTCACCTGGATATTGAACATAAAAAGTCAACTAACTACTCATCTCAGTGGAAACTGGGATGAAAATGTCAAAGGATTAAAATGACCATGAGAGGTTTGACCACTCTTATGACAACCTGACACTAAAGGAGCTCCACTTAGACAGAGGCAACTCTAATCTCCATGAGTTTGTTTCTGACAAATACCATTTTCATTTTCACACTGCAAGCCATCATTAATACAGGGCCTTTTTGGGCCAGATGATGACCTGTCCTGAAAACGCAGCTTTTCTGCTTGGCACATTGAACAGGGGAGGGCAGCCAAGGCTAGCCCACTCCATGGTATTTCCATGGAGAGTGACTGCAAGGACAGGGGCCATGCAAGAGCAGCTCTTTAGCATACTGTGGAGAGAAGAAAAGCTGCACATCAAGAAGTAAGCTAAGCTCGGGTAATGTTCCCCAATCCTCTTCCACCACCTGAGTATCTCCTTGCAAAGATCTCCCTTCCCTGCTATGGGGAGGGAAGCTTGGAGAAAAGCTATGCCCAGGGATGCTCTGAGGAGTTATACTGCTCTTGAGGAGCAGGGCAGCTCTAAAGGCACCATGGGCACCAGCATGCCTCTGCATGCCTCCATGGTGCCTCCAGCCCACTGTAAGTGCTGCAATACTCACAGCTTAATGGTGGTTAAGCAGAAATCCCTGATCCCTGCTGCATGAGTTTTGCCACGAGAAGTGATTTTCCCCTGGGCTCAGAGCAACTGCAGGATCTACAGCCCCCCACAGTCATGGGGCCAAGCCATTCCCTTGGTTGAGTCTTGAGCGGGTTCAATGGCACTAAACAGGGAGGATGCCAGCATAGCTTTACTCAGTGGGGTGGACCAGCTGCTCTTAAGGGCTGGGATTTTTGGCACCTGGCACTTTATGCACAAGCGTGTCTTCTCCATCTCCTTACTAGAGCAGCTGGAAAGGACAACAGGCAGTGCAACACCCCATTTATAGTGACTCCTCACAAAATGTACCTTTCCAAGGCAGTGGCTGTGTGCGATGCTGCTGGAGCAAGACAATGCTCAGAGCAGATGAGCCAAGGAACCAAGTTCTGCTCTCAGGAAAGCACGGATGAAGTCTTGCTCCCACTCTAGGGGTGGCAGAGGTTTGGTTACACAGCTTTCCCACAGGTACTGCTGTCAGGCACAACACCTAGAGTCTAAACGCTTCCTCCCATATAAGGACAAAACCTTTTTCACAATTGTTTCAAAAAGGATTGCTACACAACCACTTCAGTTCAAAGGTTTGAGATTTAATTAACATTTTTCAAAATATTTGTGGTACCTAATGAGTTGAAAATACTCTGTAAGACTTGGCAATAAAATACTTTCGGAAAGCATCTTGTGAAAGTTCTTTTTTTCTCCTGAGGTGGTTTGATTTGCATTTCTTTTGTAATCTAGACCAAAATAAATATTCCAATTAATGAAACATGAATGAACTGTTAGTCTCCTTTGTAGCTTTTGCTGCATACAAAATCAATTGGGAAAGGGAGAGCTGATTCAGTTTCTTGTTTGCTCAAAACAGCCTGCATGACAAAAAGCTTGGATTCTGGGATGTATTTTAAGGAATTTCGTACTATTTTAGGGTACATGAAGCTATTCTCAAACTTTTTTCAGCTTAAAGGATAGGCTATGTCATGGGCTGTTTATGATCCATTCCTGATAAGCCTTTGATTTTTCCCACTTCAAAATTTTGCTTTGAAACCTTCCAGAATTTGTGCTGTGTAAGTCACAGTGGGATGTACCCACTAAAAACCGTATCTAGAACACTTTCTTCCCTCTCCAGTCATAACTACTTTGTAAATTATACTATCAGTGTTTTATGCCAACTCATGATCCTTAGGAGCCTGCCTCAAGTACAGCAGGATAATGAACTAAAAAAATATCCCCAATGCTCCAAGATAAGAAAAGGTAATCAAGAGTTAAAGGCTTTTATATTAACATACAATCATAAGGCCTCTAACAGTGGAGTTACTTGCATTTCCCTGCATCAACTCTGACAGCAGCTAAGGCTAGGATCCAGATGTGTATGCCCTTGGATATTCTCTTTTTCCCATCTAAATAGTGAGAATCGTGTATCATCCGTGATGCTAGAGCTGATGTGGAGTCTGCCAAAATGTTTTCTCAAACCGTTGTGTTGCTAAGGCCTTTCTGCTCTACCATAGCAAAGAATGCTGCCACATGCCACCACCTCCCAAACTAACATTTAGAAGCATACAAATATTTTAGCTGGCATTTTCAAAGGCGCAATTTCAGGTAAGAACTTCCACACTGAAAATACCACTAAATAGCACTGCAAGGTCTAAAAACACGAGCAAGCCACGGCAACGCAATGTCACCAGTTCTGCTTCTCACAGAGCTACAGGGATGCTGACCCAGCCTGTATTTGCAGGTCATATCACTGTATCACACTTAGTTAAGCTACTTCTTCCTAAGTACACTGTTTTTCTACATTTTTGGTAGAAATTATTTTGTATTTACTCTTTCACAGTAATTCAAATAGAGTTTATCTTTGTTCTTATACTTTTCTAACAGCACAGAACATTTACAAGCACATTGTTAACTTTTGTATGGTAATCACAATGCAAACCTCTACATTGTAAAGACTTTTGCTATACACATTACACAACTTAACATGCTATACATGCTTGGGAAGAGTCTAATGCTGCTGCTTTAAATGTTTAAGACCACAGTAAAGCTAAGGATGAGCTCTTCAGGCTGCGTACTACAAAAGTCTCAACTACATTTGATTGTGCATAAGGCAAGGTGTGGGTTGAGATACTAAATGTAAATCTTTGAAAGAGCTGGATACAGTTAGATGCTTACATTCTCATTGAATGACAATGGGCACTAGTCTTTGAATTTCTTGTCAACCTCCACTGAAGCCTCCAGCCATAAAGTACTACTGACAGGGACTCGAAACCAGCTGTTTATAAAGTCTTAATTGCTCTATGGCTTAGGGAATCCCTCTGATGCTGAGTACCATCCTGTGTGGATACTGGTAAGGCAATGATGAACCATGAAGTTTTTTTCATAGAGGTTTCTTTGGAACAGACTCTCAAAAGAGTAAGTGTGGGGCTCCAGGTGTTCCAGACTAAACAGGCTTTCATTCCAGATTCAAGGCAGAGTCAAGTATAAATGGATATACGCCCTTCAGTATGATCCTGTTGTACCGCATCTTCCCTCTTGAATGCAAAAGTGCCTGGAGATGGAAGGAGCAAAAGGTCCCATGATCAGAAAATGTGATCTTGTCCCACTGGCTGAACTTCTTCCTGGGGAAAATTTCTAACACACTCCCAATCATGCTGTGGTAGTGCCTGGGTAGAAAACAAGGAATTGCACAGGCGTCTGTTGTGGTTCACTGCTTTCTGAAATGCTACGTCTCTGCTTCAGCTTAGGTAGTGCATTTGCAACGTACACAGTTTTGACACACATTTTTAAATACACTGGAAATAGTAAGTAAAAATACAAGCACTGAAATAGTACATACATTTGATACACACATATTGTTGTGTCACATTTTGAACATTTTAAACAGCAAACATAATGTAGCCTCTCTCAATGGTTATTTACTACTGCTTGCTTAAGTAAGTTGTGAAATGCCACGGTGATGAATGTCATGGATTTTTTTGACCTAACATGAAAAGTTTGAGTAACAGTGGAAAAAAAAAATACTGCATTGATACGACATGTTAAAGTTCCTGTCAGTTAAAAGCTACTACTTCATGTCTTTTCAAATATCCCCATTGAAACACATCTATTTGTATACATTTTCACCTTACACTGTATACTGCAATACAATGTTTAGCATATTGTAAACTTTCACCAAACAACAATTTTTTAATATGGAATTGTACAAATATACAGCTATTTATACTACACACATATAAGGCCATTAACACAACAGCAAGATACATACAGAGAATTATAATCATCAAGATACACAATGAGATTTTCTCCCAGTCAGCAATAACTGGGCTGTTTTCCTGATCTTCACCACTGTCTTACTGATGTCTAGCAAGATCAGGTAGTTCCAAGTGCAGCCTCATTGTGCAAAGACATGTCATTAGATGGACTCTGTCCTGGCTGTTGGGTAGCACAAAAAGTCTTCTCTGAAACAGGTGTGTTACTGAAGGAACATACAAAACAAATGATTGTTGATAAATAAGTTCTCAAAGTTAAATAAGTGGTTAGTGTTTTCTTCTGTAACTTAAGTATATGAATACTTCAACTACAACTGTAGTTTAGAAGCCACAGAAAGGTACTTGTCTCAAGGAGTCCTTTACTTACAGAAGTTTCCATTGTGAAATGAAGATTCATTTTTCTCAATGATCAATGAGGGAACATTTATCGGTGGGAAATCTTCCTTTGGCTTCTGGGTATTGCTGCTGCTAGATTTACTTCGACTGTGATCTGGTGTGGGCTGAATAGGCAAAGACCTGGCCACCTTGGATTTCACCAGGCAGCCACAAACAAGGCGGAAGAAAGCCCGACGCATTTCCTTACTGGCCAGAGTGTAGATGATGGGGTTCATTGCAGAATTGATGACTGCCAGAGCAATAAACCAGTTGGCTTTGTACAAGATAGAGCACTCCTTGACTCTGCAGGCCACATCAATGAGGAACAGGATGAATAGAGGTGACCAACAGGCAATGAAGACACTAACAACAATCACGACAGTCCTAAGGAGTGCCATGGACCGCTCTGAATTACTGTGGTTAGTGACATTACGACTGCTGGACTTTACCAGGATGTAGATGCGGGCATAAAGGATGACAATGGCAACCAAAATGGCTATGAATATACTAATGCAGAACACAACATACTTCTTGGAGTACAGTGGCAAAATTGTTGAGCAATCTGGTAAGTTGTTTATACAGTTCCAGCCGAGGATGGGTAAGGCGCCCAAGGAAATAGAAATAAGCCAGCATGTACCGATGAGAAGGAACACTCTGTACTTTTTATTTGCATCGTAAGGTCTCATTTTAATCATGGTCAAATGTCGCTCAATAGCTATGGCCAGTAAGCTGAAAGTGGAGGCTCCAAGGGCAGCAAACATACTGCCTTCCCTAATGAACCAGATTGTGGAGGACAAGCTCAGAGTTTTCTTCCCAGACATAAGAATGTTTACTTTGTAAACAATCCCAGCTAAAAGATCACAGAGAGCTAGATTGCCAATAAAAAAGTACATGCGGTTGTGAAATTTATTGTTTTTCCATATGGCAATCAACACCATCAAGTTTTCCAGGACTATGAAACTACATAGGATCAAAAATGCAATAGTAGGCAAGTCTATGCTATCAGTTGCCTTTTCCCTTAGAATAAGCTTTCCTGTGTAATTATAATGCAGTACAATCAGAGAGTCCATCTCTTCATTTGCTTGAGAGCCAAAGAGAGCATCAGGTAACACAGTAACTGTTGCCATCATCTTATCATGGATGCTGGACATTTTGAACTATCGCAAGAATTCAGTTCTGATAATTTTCCACAAGAGGGAGATCAAGCCACGCTCCTCCAAGCACTCCTCTGGGCAGGCAGTGGGCAGGTCGTGTGTATCCCCAGCTCCAGCAAGCCTCGCATACCAGTCTGGGAGAGTGGTTTGCAAACCAGGCTCTGAAAGTAAAATAAACAAATGCAATATAAATCTCACTGTTTTACCATTTCATTCTCAGCCAACATGGGCGCTCAAAATGCACACCATTACAGCCAGGAGCAGAGAGAGGGCACTGACTAGGAGAGGTACTTTTCAAGATAGTTGAGCTCTGCACAGATGCAGCTCTGCTTCTGAAATAGAAGGGCAATGTGGAGAACTACTCATAGGTGTTTCTCCTACAGAACTTCCATACTGAAAAAATTGCAGAGGAACAATGAGAAAGATCAACAAACAGTCCCAAGCAAGCCCTAGTGTGCAAGACAACCGCCTCACTCCTTCTCAGAAAGACCAAAATGCACATAACGCTACCAAAACACCACCCAGACATCGATGTCTGAGTTGCATCAGGGCAAATTCACTTCTTTCTGAGCTTATCCCATGCATACCTACAATGGCAAAGACCCTAATAAAGTTGGTGACAAGTAACAGTGTTCATGCTGCCGATGCCTGAAATTACTTCCCTCCCTTGATAGTACAAAATTATGCTATTTATAATTAAGGAAACGTTCTGAAAGACAGTCGCCATAAGGCAAAACCTACTTCACATTCAAATTAGTTGTATTTCTGTTACACTTTTTAAAATAAATATATCAAGTAACATTTTTATAGGTACTACTTTTCTTTATGATCAACTTTACTTTTTTGCCCCCATATGTATAGAAGACATACATATAATATTGCTGGGAGTTTTTTGAAATAAAAACCAGCTATACCAACTTCAATAATCTTTCTCAATTTACTTCTGTTTGTCTTTAAGCTATGATTTAGACTAATTCCAAGATCTTCCCATGGAATTTGATAGGATGCATTTTTGCACCAGAACCTCCTGGTTTTTTGCCATTGCTATATATAAATACTGCAAGAAATCTGCACAGCTTTGTGAAAATATTGAATGTCAGAAGCATTAAGTGTTTTACTTGAAATGTTATAGTTCAGTTGCTGCATCTCCAGTGAGAATCAGTGCTCAGACCTCTAATGTATGTAGGGAGGACAGATGCATTGTTCAACTTGGTGTCCAAACTAGGACAGGGATGAGGAGAGAACTGGTTCCATCTGAGTCAAATTTGTAAAGTATTTTTTTCTGGGAAAGGTAAGAAAATGAAAAGGTGTGCTGGATGGGAGTATACTTTCTGCTGACCTCAAGTTAAATACGTTAGTTTAGTAAACCCTTTAAGACCTAGAGCTCCTTACCTTACCATTTGTCTACTCAAAGCTCATGAACATTTATCTTTCAAAGGGTGGGTATCAAGGGAAGAGGGGATGGAAACAGATGATCTTTAAGGTCCCTTCTAACCCAAACCATTCTTTGAATCTACAAGCAGGTTTCTTAAGATCACAAGGATGTGTGAGCCACTGCTGTTCCAGCACTGATCTGGGCACTTGAGATGCGGGAGACACACTTTCAGGTGTCTTGTTGAGGAGGGGGTCAGCAAACCACACTCCTATTTTCCTGCCCTTCATTTTCCTGGATTACATCCTTCAGAAAAAAAAAACTGTGGCAAAAAAACCCTACAGTAAATTAGCTTGAAGTCCTTAGTACATTCAGGATGTTTAAAAATCATTTTCTGAGAAATTAATTTACTATTTACCCGTTATCACTAATTACCCATTCTAGTTATTAGCTGCAAAGTACTTTGGTGCAGAGACTCATCATGAGAGACTTACTATGCAGGAAACTGAGTCGTTGCTTAGTGCCCTCCGTCTTTTTTCACTCTAAAGATGACAACAGCCACCTAATTAATTTCCCAGGAGCAGAACTGGACTTTGGAGTTGCTGACCTGTTTTCTGAAGCATGGTAACAGTGAAGCTCTTCAACAGAATAACTTCACCTCAGCTAAGGTTCAATCTAATTGTAATTCAGTTACAATCTGCACACTGTTATCACATAAACTATCACAGACTTTCATTGTATTAGCTTAAAACAAAATGCCACTGTGTTCGTGTGAATTGCAAGTGTTTTCCAATGTAAAACAAACAATTACATTTGACTAGAAAAGTGTTCGTTAACAACAGCTCAACTAGAAATACTCACTGGACTGGCTGATGGCTGCCTAAGATAATCATATAATTTAAGACTGCCACGTGCAATGAAATAAATGTTTCTGTAAGTCTTTTCCAAGCACAGGTATAATACTAGTTTATCAAAGGACAAATACATTTCTTTCTGTAAAAAAAATTATATGCCAGACTTAAGACTCAGCCAGCCACAACTCAGCTGCTGTAAATTCTCATGACTCTACTATAAAGGTAATGGTGCTACACCAGTTATGCTGGCTGAAGGCGTTGACGATGCACTTAGCATAAATCACACAGCTCTCATCCACTGTTCAGAATTACTTGTTCTTGTAATGTTATTACAGTACACTTTGTATTACAAAAGTGGTCTGTTATGGACACCATAACGTTGTCAGGGAATGAGCATCACACACAAGCCCCTTCAATGTTAATATAAATAATAATGTAATAAATTTTAATGTTTTCATTTCTGGCAGCAACATCTCCAGACTACCTTCCAGACTCCCTTTTTGTTTTCCTCCTGCTTTGTAGCCAGGAACCCAGAAAGCACATTAATTTTTTAACAGATAAAAAAAAAGAAAGTTGATTGTATATTATTAAACATGACGGTATCAGCCAGGTCCAGGATATCTGTGAAGTTGCTTCCTGATAGCTCTATAACTTAGTCCTCAGAAAATCTTTGTCCCAATCACCTACAGAGGATTTGAAAGTACAGAGCTCAGCTCAAAATAATTTAAAAAGTACCTGAAGAACCTGTCTCTGGTACTTTGTGTGTTCAGCATTGCCTTGGTTAGATACCTCAATATCTTAGGCTTTTATCAGTTCTATTGCCTCTAATGCAAACCGGAGGATTCCTATCACTGCATCACCCAGTACCACTAAAAAGATACCTATCAGCAGTGCAGGGGCAATCTGGCTATGTGAGCCAGATGTGAGGGCCAAAAAAGCATGTAATAAATTACTCAAATACAAGTAGTGGTAAAATGTCAAGACCACTGACACGTGGAGGACAACTCAGTTGGCTCCTTCAGCTGTTTGGGTGATCTTTGCTCTCCCAGCTGCAGGAAGGAGGGAGCAGTTGGTGTCAGCAATGAGTACTGTGACTTCCCCCCTCCCTGGTAACCTCCTTGTCCACCACCATGCTTTGTGGTTTCCACAACAGTTAGTGTGGTTGCCTGCAGAGGCCAGAGGGTCCTAGTACGGTCAAACACCTTTCCACGCTGGTGCTGGGGTCTCCATAATGGCTCACGTCCCTTGGGTGTACCAGGGTCTGTACTGTCCCTGTGCCACGTATGCCACGAAAAAAGCAATGCCATGGGGTAGGCCATGACCCCACAATCTACCACGTGGCAAGGCACATCTCTTCTGGCCTCACATAGTAGAGGAGACCTCTCACCTGCTTCCCACAGATAGATACCCTGGGTAAGGCAATTGAAGTCAATCTACAGCTTTGCACTGAGAATTTGCAATTTCCAGTGCCAAGAGGCAATGGAGAACTTGTGATAATGCAAAATCCTTCAGCAACTATCCTCACTGCACCAGTGAGCACTCTGGTAAGAGCCCCACATGTAACCAAGGGTTTTTACCATCTCATGAATCACTGAGTACTTCTCAGCTAGAAGAATAAAAAACTTTTATAGTCAAAACAGTGAGCCAAAGTGCTCTCAAATTTCATGGTATACTAAAGTCAGAGCCACAAGCACAGGTGGGAGCAGGACTCAGCCTTCCACTACCCACTTTTGCCTACACAAGAACATAAGATGTCCTGACGTCAGTGCAGTTCAGCCGGAATTGTGTTTTTCTGCATCCAAATATCCTTCAATAGATTTGACCAAGGAGACTGGACACCCCTTCACCAATGCTGCACACTGCAATTCTCCCTCTTCTTCCACATACTGGCATACCCTTTGGTAATTTTAAAAACAGCAATGGGAAAAACAAGAACGCTATCTGAAGCAATTTTCTGTGTATTTTATCGATTTTCGTAAGGCCTTTCCAGATCAAAAGTAAAAACATGTAGCTTATTGAGCATAACCTAGTACTGTTCAGTTTAAGAACAGAAAAGTTTTTTGAGAATAGCAGCACATTTCAACACACATTTCTACTCTGAAGTTAAGCTGTGCTAGCTGCAGAAGTTTAGGTAACAAACATCTGCTGCAGAACAGTGTCTTGGACCACTAGTGCTGGCAGACTACCGCCTTAGAGAAGCCTTTAATAGATGGTTGTTTTTCTTGGCTTCTGGACTTTAGACATGGGTTTGTGTTTTGTGGCTCCGTGCAGCGGACACACACACAGGTCTCCCAGCTGGTTTAAGGCAGTCACACTAAGTTCTTTCTTCACCCTCTTCAGCTCCGAGTGCTACCTACCGCTTCCCCCCCACTATGAAATCCAGCATTCCCTTCGCAAATGTGCACTTCTGCAGCCACACGAACTTTTCGGCGTGGCGAACACCCTGCCTGTGCTACTCCAGAATACTCCCGACGTGACCACCGATCCCACACGGGAAACACGCACGACTCTACTCACACTCTCGCAATTCCCGCTGAACCCACTGCAGCTCCAGAGCAGCCACGAGGCCTTAGGGGGACCTTTCGGAGATACTCCCAGGAGCTCCCGTGCTCCCGGCTCCGAGGTTACCGCTCCTTCCCCACTAATCCTCGCCCTCTGGGCCGGCGCCGACTGGCGGGCAGCGGTGCGGGGTGCAGGTGGGACAGAGGAGACACAAGTTACCTGCTCCGTCGCTGCCGCGTTCCCGTCGCATCCAATCCCGCCAGCCGTGCGGCGCTGCTCGGCTCCGGGGCTGCGCTGGGCCGGGCGGCAGCGCCGGGGGCGGCTGTTGGTGCCCGAGCGGCGCTGGCAGCGCTGGGCCGGGCCCGCTGGGCTGGAGGAGCTCGGCGGGACCGCCATGAACTCCAGCAGCGAGCACTACGAGATCAACGGCCTGGCGGAGGGCGCGGAGCCGGCGGGGGCCGAGCGGGTATGGCCGGGGCTGCGGCGGGTCTGGGGGCCGCCACGTCCTACAACCCTCCTCCAGAGTAAAAGTAGTCATGATAGTGATTTCCACCATTGTTATTGGTGCAGTTAGTGTCGTTTTGATTCTTAATTACACATTTACTTGTGGTATTTTAATGTCTATCATTAGTTATATATCTACTGTTAACGGTCTGTTCTATGTGCAATACGAACAACACGACTAAACTAATATATTTACTGTTCTGGTTTTTTCTTTATGGCATGCCTTCTGTGTCCACTGCTCTTTTTGTTACAAATTATGGACTTACTGTTATTTTTTATATTCGGCATTAGATACTGACTTGTTCTTATAGCTGTATAACTACGTTCTACAATTACAAGAATTACCATCTACTCTACTTTTATTTCTTTGCCCTCTTTTCATTCCTGTTTTCCATGTGCCTCCCATGAATTCAGCACATTTTCCATAGGCATACTGCTGCCCAGGTCGCACTTCCTGATCTTGCTTCAAAGCCAGGAGAGCACTAAGCTTTTCTTTCTTTACAAAACTCCTCCTTTTTAGCCCTAGGTGATCCATTCGTACCTACCCACATCACTAGGGTGGGGTGTGTTCCCCCACTGAACCCAGGAGGGGTTTTCCACCCAGATGACTTGGGAGAGGATGGAGAATTTACTCTGCAGGAATATCTCTGCAGGAGGAAAGTGAGCATGGATGTATGATGAGTTAGTGAAAGGGCCTGTTTGGGTTGATTTCTTTTTCCGTGCAGAAAACAAGATGAGAAATATCCACCCCATGGATACTCCATGTAGGCAAATCATGACCAGAGGTCCTCACTGGGAAGCAGTTACTGCATGTTCTGGTTACACATAGAGGGTGTTTTCCAGGAATGCCACTTAGCTGAAAAGCCAGACTGGTAAAAGAGCTTCTTTTATGGTGGTCAGCCCTTCCCAAAGCTCTAAAAAGCAGCTCTTCATCCAGCCTAACGCTCTGCCAGTTGTACTAAACCACCTTCTGCGTCACTGGTAAAACCTTCTGGTTACACACAGACTGGGCTCATTGTGTAGCAGATCTCTCCTTCCTGCCTCCCTTCCTGACAAAACCTGCTAGTCATGAGTATCACGGCAAGAAAAAAAAACCCTGGTTTTAAGAAAACCTGGAAAAAAGGACCTAAAGAGAATCAAGGCTGGAAAATGTTGGTAAAACTGGTGGCCCAAAGGGGTTTACTTTAAGCCAGTGATGTCTCAGCAGTTTAAATATGGGATTGTGATTGCATCATGTGGGGATTTTTAAATTTTAACATAATCTGCTACAGGAATTTTTCTGAAACTTTCCGATTTTGCTTCATCTTCAGTTACAGAAAATTGTAATTTCATTGCTGTTTTCCCATGGCAACTGGAAGTTCCAGGCAGGTGCTGTGTGAGGGGTAATCAGAAGTAATTTATTATACATGTCCAGTTGCCCTTCAGACAACTTCACAGCCACTGTTTTTCACTTTCTCACAAAAAAAACCAAACCCAAAGTCTATATGAGGTGAGACCAATATAGTGATAGGATGAGGGGCAATGGGTGTAAGCTGGAACATAGGAGGTTCCGTATAAATATGAGAAGGAACTTCACAGGGAGGGTGACAGAGCACTGGAACAGGCTGCCCAGGGGAGTTGTGGAGTCTCTTTCTCTGGAGACGTTTAAAATCCGCCTGGACGTGTTCCTGTGCCACTCGGTCTAGGTGATCCTGCTGTGGTAGGGGGATTCTGGATGATCTTTTGAGGTCCCTTCCAATCCCTAATGATTCTATGATTCTATGATACGGACAGGTCTCTTACAAACCGAACTGAGTAGGTGACACCTTAAGAACTCCACAACCTTGACCATGCTAACAATTTGTACAAAGAACATCCCAACAGAAAAGACTGTCCCAACTCAGCAGCCAGCTAAACCTTGAGAGACCGCAAACCCAAACGTGCCTAAATTTTAGGATTGTTTAGCCTGATGAAGAGGAGCTTGAGAGGAGGCCTTGTTGCCCTTTACAGCTACCTGAAAGGCAGCTGTAGGAAGGCAGGCGTTGGTCTCTTTCCCCAATAACTGCTGACAGGACCGGAGGAAATGGCTACAAGTTGCCCCAGGGGAGGTTCAGGTTGGAAATTAGTAAAATTTTCTTTGGTGAAGGAGCAGTTAAACAGTGGAACAGGCTTCCAGGGCAGTGGTGGAGTCCCCATCCCTGGAGGGGTTGAACAGGCAAGTAGATATGGCACTGTGGGACATGAGCTAGTGGTCCTGGAGGTGCCCTGGAGTCAAAGGTTGGTGATCTTAGAGCTCTTTTCCAACAATAGTGATTCTGTGATTCTGTAAATCTTCAGGACTGGTGTCAAAAGTGCTCAGGTCTCTGCTCTTACAGCACAGCTGATGTGAAGTGCAGATACAATTGCCCTTCAAAGCATATGAATTTAAGAAAAGACTAGTTGAGCCCCCTGTAATTGTGAGCAAATGGTCCCGCAGCACTCTAGTGTGGTTTGTTTTCACTCTGTTATTTAGTTGGATAAATTTTATTAGCAGCTGTCAAGTTTTTCAGAAGCATGAAGCTCCTTGTGTCTAATAGTTGGCCTGGCACACCTCTCTAACTCACTTGGCACATGTGTGCAGCTGCTCCTGCAAAGGATCTGTTCATACAGAAATGGATAGTAACTGTTGTTTCAGCCTCTGGCACGTTGATTAGTTTAAAGTCATTTAATGAGCAAAAACATTCACTCCTGGAACTGCTGTGGCTTTAGGAAAATAGTTCTCTGCCCTCCACTAGCATGGCTGTATTTTATCCACTATTTCACAGAATCACAGAATGATTGAGGCTGGAAAAGTCCCCTGAGCTCATCCAGCCCAGCCCAGGACCTAACATCACCACATCTGCCAGACCAGGGCACTAAGGATCACCGCAAGGCTTGTTCTTCAACACCTCCAGGGATGGGGACTCCACCACTGACCTGGGCAGTCCATACCAGTGTCTGATCACCCTTTCCATGAGAAAGGGCTTCCTAATATCCAGTCTAACCCTCCCCTGGCAGCTTCAGGCCCTGGTTGCTTGGGAGAAGAGCCGGATCCCCAACCGACTACAACCTCCCTTCAGGGAGTTGGAGAGAGGGAGGAGGTGCCCCTTGAGTCTCCTCCAGGCTAAACATCCCCAGCTCCCTTTAGCCTCTCCAGACTTTCCCTCCAGTCCTTTCCCCAGTCTTGTTGCTCCTCTGGACCCGTTTCACCCCAACCTTTTTGCTCTCAGGGGTCAGTGTGGTTACTAGTTTTCCTCTGTGTTTCCTCTGTGTGAATTTCCACAGGAAAATTCACCAACTTGAACTTCCTGTGGCTCTTTTAAATGACGGGCTTTTCAAGATGCCGGAAAACTGGTGCTGTCTATGAAATAAGAACAACACAGGCTGAGGTTTTCCGTTGTTATGTCTTACATTGCCTGCAACCCACTGCCTTGGGCTGCAATTGCAGAAGCCTCACAGGCTACTTAGTGTCTCTTTGGCTTGTACCTGATGGACTGATTCCCCCTCCCAGCTGAAATTCCTACAGGAAATGAAACTGATTCTCCCACCCTGATGTAGAGGTTTTTGTCTCCAAGTCAGTGAATCCATGATCTCATGTTGTTTTACTGGGGGAAAGGAGATAAAATCTTCTGAGGATGTGTTCAGGGGATCTAATCACCCATTACATGTCTGATACAGCTTAAAACATTCTTGTTGGAAGCATGTTTCTTCCCAGATTTTGTTCCCTGTTTTTGTAGGTCTCCTTTCAGAGTGGCCATGGATGGCCTGGTACATTTGCAGTGGTGGAGGTGTGGACAGAAGTTGCACTTCAGTGAGGATTATTAACTGACCCAACAGTTGACCCAGGGATCATGAACTCTGTGTTTTCAGAATAAGTTTTTTTGAAGGCAGAGGACCTTTGGACACCTTCAGGAAGAGGTTTTCAGTTGGGAGCACAACTTGCTTGGAATATATAACAGTGAGCATGATTTTCCCAGCTGTCCCCTACAGAACTGTAGGTCTTATGTATTTAGTAAATGCTGTTTTTCCAGCAGGATTGGAGACAAGTGACCAGTCCCATGCTGCTGCAGGTATCTCTGAGCTTCATTATAGGAGCCGTAAGTTCAAGCTTTGAAACAGAGGTGACTTCCTGACTTGGGAATTTCAGGGTCTGCTTGGTTCAGGCTGTACTTGTCTTTTACAGTTTTTGTGAGGCTTCTGTTTTACCTTGGGGGTTTTTTTTTAGGTTTTCTTAAAACAATTTCTTTAGGAGAACATCTGTGTGGTAGAAGACACTGAAGAGACTCAGTAAAATACCTGTGAACATAGTGAATCACAGAATCACAGAACATTAGGGATTGGAAGGGACCTCGAAAGATCACCTAGTGCAGTCCCCCGCCACAGCAGGATCAACTAGACAAAGTTGAACAGGAACATATCCAGACAGGTTTTAAACATCTCCAGCGAAGGAGACTCCACAACCCCCCTGGGCAGCCTGTTTCATTGCTCTGTCACCCTCACTGTGAAGAAGTTCCTTCTCATATTTATATGGAACCTCCTGTGGTCCAGCTTACACCCCTTGTCCCTTGATCTAAACAATTCACATTCAGAATCAAAGTGGTTTCTTTCCTCCTGCATTCGTAGGGCTGAGGGACAGAAAAGAAACTTGAAGGTACCAGGTTCTGAACACAGATGCAAAACAGGCATTGCTTCACTGTTTGTAAATACTCTGATGAGCAAGCAGCTGTGTGAATGCTGTCTCAGCTCAGGGCCTATGGCTGTCACAGAGGCAGAAATCCCTGCTGCACCCGGTGACTGCGTTCAGCACAGATGCTGTTACTTTTCCCAACCATTCTCATTCCTAGTGCCGCTCCCTGCCTGTTGAATCACCAGGTGTGTCTTAGCTGAAATTCATGAAACTTTGGCATCTGAGGAATTTCTCTTGGTGCCAGTGTTTGTTATTTTTTAGTAAGTGTGATGAAAAAATGCTTTCTGTGTTAGGAAGGAGCTCAGTTCTGGATGTAGTGCTAAAACAGGGAGTAAAGCAAAGCAGCAACAGAGCTAGTACCATCACAGTTGTCAGGAGGACTGTTTCCAACACCATTGAATCCTGGTGTGAAGGTCTGTTCTTGAAGAAGCAGAAATGTGCTAGACCCTGCTGTAGCATCATCACTTTATCCTTGCACAGTGCAGTGCAACCGGCCCCTGCCGTGTTGCAGAGCATGGGGCTCAGCATCGTGTGACTCCAGAGAAACTTTTTCCCAAGGGGCTCTTCCAGTCACAGATGAAGCAGGAAGGGGGAAGACTTTTCACTCCTTTCCTGTTCAAAGCTGCAGAGATTAGCATGGTGGGTTGTTCTGCTCATGAGCTGATCCTTTGCGGGCAGTGAAAGGAAGCTACAGCAGTTCTAGCTACTTCAGTTTATAGCAGCTGAGATTAGCTCATCTTTAGCAGGTAACTTGAATATTGCTAATTTCAATAATACCTAGCTAGGTATTTTGCTTCTGTTGAGACTGAAGCAGATTGAGTGGACCACACACTGTTCTTCTGCCAAGTGGTGCCCACAGGAGAACCTTTATTTTGTAGGTGTTCTAGAAAATCCCACAAAGTTTCCCTTCTCCTCTTGCAGCCTTGCAGGTGACAGCAGTACTTTCACTGCTGTGTGGTGCTGCAGGCTGCACACATACAACCTCCCTGCAACCAGAAAGCCACCCGACAGAGCTCCTGCTGCATTTCTACCCTGTATGACTGTCATGATCCTGAGCTTAAGGCAACAGCTTTCCTTTCATCTCGCCTCTAGATGTTGCTGCGTAACTCGCAGTCTGGTCTCAAAAGCTGCTGTCATAGTACCAGCTGCACTTGTTTCATGGCGTTCAACTTGCTTCCAGGAAGGTTGGGATAATTCACTTCTCTCTTACTGGTTTTGTGGTTTTCCAGCATAGATTGTGAAGCTCCATTTCTCAATCAGGCGATGGGAAATGATTGTTTGAGGGGCTTTCATGATTACACATGCTTTTTCCCAGCAGACGCTAGATCACAGGCTGATCTGAGAAAAAACTCTGTGCAGTGAACATGGTGTTTCGGTTCTCCATATGCCTGGTTGTGATTCTGAGCTGGCCTGTACTCGGGAGTGGGAGCTGACGGGTTCCTAACAGAGGAAAATGCCGTTTCTTAGAATCTAAATGTAGTGTGAAGTTACCAGAGCGCTGGAACTGGCGCCCCAAAGAGATTGTGGAGTCTCCTGCTCTGGAAATATTCCAAACCTGCCTGGGCATGTTCCTGTCAGATCCGCTCTAGGGGTCCTGCTCTTAACAAGGAGGTTAGATGGGATGATCTCCAGAGGTCCTTACCAACCCCACGAGTCTGGGGTTCTGTGAAGTGGATGGGTCATCATTCTAGGAGTAAAAAGTTTTGCCTTGATTTCTCTCAGCAGCACCTGGCTTGAAAAAGTCTTCTCTGTTTATGTATTGGACTCCAGAAGTGGCTCAAACCCTTTGCTTCCACTGCAGTGAGGCATCTAAGCCTGACTTGGATACCCTAAGCTCTATCTAATCCATAGAGAAATGGGGACCTCATGGAGAAGAGCTGTTAGGTTCAAGTTGGGTCATATGATTCGTCATCAGGAAACATCTTTTTTGTCCCACTGGGTTAACTCATTCCAACATTGTCCTGCAGTTGGGTTTGATCTTCCTGTTTGTTTGCAGGGTAATTAAAAAAACCCCAAACAACCTGATGATACAAGAATGGGAAAAAAAAATTCCATTGTCGCTGCTCAGTGCTTGACTGCCACAGAGCATGTGATACTTAAGCAGAAAACCAGTTGACTGTATGGATGGATGTGGACACAGGCATGGTGGGGTAAGCAACAGGGAGAGACGTCAAGCAAAGCTCCTACAGTGGCCAACATCCATGTAAATCCTCCAGACCAGTCTCATGAGTAATTAAGGACCTGTGCTCTGGGCCAAGTAAGAGAGATGTGAATAATCTTGTTCTTCTCTCCCAATTTTAGCGCAGAATGTTACCATGGGCTCAAAGAAATGGACCGATGAACATCAACCACTATGCAAACAAGAAGAGTGTTGCAGAGAGCATGTTGGACATTGCCCTGCTGATGGCCAACGCGTCCCAGTTGAAAGCTGTGCTGGACCAAGGACCTTCATTTTCCTTCTATATCCCCCTTATCATCCTTATCAGCCTGTCGCTCGTGCTGCAAGTTATAGTGGGAGTGCTCCTGATATTCCTTGGTAGGTAGTGATAGTAAGAAACACTGACATGTACCTGTCTTGTAGGGTGCAGCAATATGCAAGAGTCTGTACGGGCTCTCCTTTTGTTTTTGAAAAGCTGTTGCATGTGGAAATCGTTCCCTCAGAATTGATTAAAGCTTTATCTTAAGACATAAAAATGCTGTGACAAAAGGAGGAAGGGCAGTTTTTTTGGGAATCTTCAATTTGATCACCTTCCTCATACTCGTTCGCTCGGAGTATGAATATTTTACTTTTCAGAGGGCCCAAGGAGGACGGAAAATTATTAAATACTGTAAAAGAAATATTAATAGGGCACTAGGTGAGCATGAATTACCCCAAAAAAGCCCAACTCAAACTCCATACAGAGACAGAACTCTTCTGGAAGTGGGATTTTTCTGTTTTGACCTTTAACAACTCTTCCCTCCTTCTCTTTGCTGTTTTAACCTTCTGCGATAGCAATGTGCCCTTGTGGCCAAGAAGATGAATCAGAAGGGGGGTGGTTAGCAGGTCAAGAGAGGTTCTCCTCCCCCTCTAGTGAGACCTAGTGAGACCACATCTGGAATATTGTGTCCAGTTCTGGGCCCCTCAGTTCAAGAAGGACACAGAACTGCTGGAGAGAGT
>JAOXOE010000142.1:0-10426 GCA_028565055.1 Phoeniculus purpureus
GCTCACACCCATTGCCCCTTGTCCTATCACTAGATGCCACTGAGAAGAGCCTGGCTCCATCCTCCTGACACCCACCCTTCACGTATTTATCAACAAGAATGATGTCACCTGTCAGTCTTCTTTTTTCTAATCTAAAGAGACACAGCTCCTTCAGCCTCTCCTCATAAGGGAATTAATGCAATTAAAGAAAATATAAAATACAAACCATGTCTACATGAAAGTGCAGAACACACATAAACTAAAGCAATGCCATGCAAATACAGTGCAAAACAATATACTGACCTTTGCAGAAAGTATTGTTATGCAAAAAAATCTCAAAATATTCCTTCAGGATGCCCCTTTCTGTCAGCTTTGACAGATTCTTAGCACAGAACTGAACATCTTGCTGTTATTAATTAAGTTATGGCTCAGGAACCTCCACAGCACCTTCATCTGGTTCTGCTCTGCTGTGTGCCTTACTCAAAGTGCAGTGGATATGCTTCTCCTTGGTAACCTTGGAATGCAGAATTCTCTCTTGTCATGGGAAATCAAGCTATTGATTATACCAATACAGACCTATGCTGGCCGTTCCAGGAAGGATAATTGATTCTTCCTATTCTTGATGCCTTCTTCAACCATGAAATTAGCTGGCTTTGCTGGAACTTTTATGTTTCTGCTTTTCCATGTGGTCTCTGATAGACCTATTGACTACTTAAAAAAAAGAAAGAGAGAAATTTAAATTCTTAAAATGTTCAGATTTTTAAAAGTTCTGCAGAGTAGAAGACAGATCATCTACACTGGGTCTACTCTTCAGTTCAAGGTCAGTTAAATGAACAAACACTAAGTTTGTGGAAAAGAAGACAAGTTTAATATACTAGAGACCAAGTTACATGAAAGAAAACCCCAAGCACAAGAGTCATTGAAGTTTGTGCTGTTTACCACACTTTAAAAGGGATAAGACCCAAAGTTCTAGTTAATGGATTGTATAGTCTCTTCTGGAAGAGAGAAGTGTGCCGAGCTACAACTAAAACCTTGCACGAAGAATCACAGAATCACAAAATCATTGAGCATTAGGGATTGGAATGGAACCTTGAAAGATCATCCAGTCCAATCCCCCCACCACAGCAGGATCACCTAGATCAAGTTGCACAGGAACATGTCCAGGTGCGTTTTAAACATGTCCAGAGGAGACTCCACAACCTCCCTTGGCAGCCCCTTCCAGTGCTCTGTCATCCTCACCATGATGAAGTTCCTTCTCATATTGATGTGGAACCTCCTCTGTTCCAGCTTATACCCATTGCCCCTTGTCTCGTCATTAGATGCCCCTGAGCAGAGCCTGGCTCCATCCTCCTTGACACCCACCCTTCACATATTTATAGACATTCATGAGGCCACCCCTCAGTCTCCTCTTCTCCAAGCTCAAGAGACCCAGCTTCCTCAGCCTTTCCTCATCAGGGAGATGCTCCATTCCCTTCATCATCTTTGTGGCTCTGCGTTGACTCTCTCCAGCAGTTCTGTGTCCTTCTGGAACTGAGGGACCTCTTCTTGAACTGGACACAATATTCCCAAAAAGATATATTCCAAAAAAGTGAAAAATTTCTGAAAGTAATCTATATGTTCATATTTCCAAGGTTGAATGTCTTCTCTGAACCACAGAGACTACAGGGTAGGGCCAGACATCTCAGATCAGTCTCAGATCAATTTCTGACCAGTTCTGATTTTAGTATTTACTTTAATGCAATTCTATATTTCTGTGGCAAAGGTGGCAGTGCCTTCGAATACACCATGTAATACTCCTAGGAATTTTTGTTTGCCTTTACGATGTATAAGTTAGATTATTTTTAAATCAATGAGTACTAGCGAGGCTGTAATACCTTTATTACATTTCTGAATAAATATTTTCTGCATTTTCATGGCAAAAATCTATATGAACTGTAAGAAACCTTTTTCTTCTCACAAAGCAAAATCATAATCCATAGGTTCTTGCTCCTGTCATTTCTCAAAAATCCCAATTAAATAAGGCAGCACTATTTCTATAAATAAGCCTGCATCCTGTTGTCATTAGACTGGCTCTGTATTTATCTAAATGTATTTGATAAGAGAGTGTTTTTCCCTCCTATATCTCATTATACAATATAATCTGATTGTTGTTGTTTAAAAATATCTTCCATCTATAAACATTGGAATAGCTTTAACATGCAGAGATATGTATAATCATAGAATAATAGAATTATAAACTCAGTCAGGTTGGAGAGAGTCCAGCGCAGAGACACAAAGATGATGAGAGGAGTAGAACATCTCCCTAATGAGCAAAGGCTGAGGGAGCTGGGTCTCTTGAGCTTGGAGAAACAGAGACTGAGGGATGACTCCATTAATGTTTTTAATGTGAGGGGTGGGTGTCAGGAGGATGGAGCTGGGCTCTGCTCAGGGGTATCTAATGATAGGACAAGGGGCAGTGGGTGTGAGCTGGAACACAGGAGGTTCCACATCGATATGAGAAGGAATTTCTTCCCGGTGAGGGTGACAGAGCTCTGGAAGGGGCTACCCAGGGGACTTGTGGAGTCTCCTTCTCTGGAGACGTTTAAAACCCGCCTGGACATGTTCCTGTGTGACCGGATCTAGGAGATCCTGTTGTGGTGGGGGGATTGGACTAGATGATCTTTTGAGGTCCCTTCTAATCTCTAATGTTCTGTAATTCTTTGATCCTGTGATTTCAGCAGAGTTGAACACTGCTGAAAACAGAACTACAAAATTATAGCTCTTATGGTTTTAGTCTTTCCATACTGCACTTAAAATGTACATCCAGCTGCTTCATTTCTTTACCACTTTCCCATATCTCTCTACTCACGTTACAAGTGTAATTTTTGTATTTTAATGTTTTCATCATTTTTCTATGTAATTTCTGGATTTTCCCCCAAGCTTCTAATATAAAGCTGCATTTTCTGGAAAGCTTGATTTGCTTTAGCTTTTTCCAAATCTTATGTTTTTTGTTTCAATTCTTTTTTCATGGCTTCACTCTTTGTGCCTAATCAGTCTATCAGACCGTCATGGATATTTTTAGACAGCTGGTATCTAGGCACCCCTTTACTGTTAAAGATATTAGAAAGTATTCTAAAATAGTGCTGTTAAAAGAAATATTCATCAGGAGGATTCATTCTGCAGAGATATGAGCGCTGACAAGGGTTGCTCCCATGCATTGCGAACCTGCAGGTTAAACAGCCTTGCAATTAAATGAAGAGGAAGTAGTGATCAGGAATTATTCCATATTTTATGTGATGCCTCTTCTGTTAAAAAAATGCATTTTACCTCAGTGGGTCCATAGAAGTGCACACACGTAATAGCTTGAGCAGTTATTGGGAAGGTATATGGAGAATCTGATCCCCTTATAGAACAGAGAAGTAGATCAGTGAGGAGAAGACACAGTCGCATTTGCTCACTTGTGCCATTTCTCCTCTAGGAGGAACCTTTTGCCACATCCTGCTCACATGACTAATAGGGTGGTGGCTGTTTCAGTATGGAGAAAGCTGAGTACAGCCTGACAAGACAATGCACAGTCTGTATACACAGTGCTGTCACAGTTCCAGAAGAGTAATGGTTGGCGTTGTGCTAGACGGAGAGGCTCTCATTCCTGTATCATCATTCATTTTCTCACCAGTTTTCCACACAAAATGGTGAAAAGTGTTAATAATTTGTCAGCAAAAAACCTGACTGACTCACACAAGTGCAATCCTGATTCTTCCTTTTGCTACCAGGCCCCCAGCTGCAAAACCTTCTGGTAAACCTTCTGACTTATCAGGTCTCAGGAATAACAGGATTACTTTGGGGTGTTTTCCAACTTTTAAGTACTTCACAATAACAGAACTATCCATCCTCCTGCTGCTTTAGTCTCCAAAATGAACCAAGAGATCTCAGAAGCTGTTGTGGTGGTGCTGGACAGATTTGTTTTCTAAAGCATTTCTCTTCTCCACGTTTCCATCTTAGAAAAGAGTAAGATGGAAAAAGGCATCACGGGCTTGCAGTGGTATCAGTAATTGTTACCTGATAAAACAGCACTTAACAGCCTGTCAGTGCCGATTGAAAGCCAAGGAAGAGATAATCTGGCAGCTCTTTTTGGCCAGGAAAACCTTGCTGCTCCTTCCTATACTTCTTTTTTTCATCAGAGATGCAGGCAAAGACTTGTCCTATTGTAAAGTCAGACCCACAAAGGGTGATCATGAGTTCAAGAGTCTCAGAAGCATCTCAAAGTACCATCGATTCATCCAGTGAAAAATCACAAGGAGGACATCATTTGACACAGAAAGTTTCCCAACACCATGTCAAATTATATTGTGACCACAGACACGCACATGCAGAAATTGATTCAAACAATTTAAAACAAAGGTCATTGACAGTTTCTTCAAGGTTTCAGAAGTCTCTGAGATCTCACTACCGCATACTTCATCGTGTCCTTTTACTGAAACATAGAAAAAAAGCTTTTCATCCTTTTTCTGCTTTTATTTGATTTTTCAAGCTTTGAATGAAGTTGTTATTGAACGGAATTACTTGGAAATGGAACCAAAGAACATATTCTTCCTCTACGTGCAGAAGTAGAAACATCTGTTGAAAGATGGATTTGGATTCTAATAAAAGAATTCCAAACATTAAGCTAATCGCTCCTTCATTGTCATTAGCATTTAAAGCTAATGGCTACTGGTTACTTTTTTTAATTTAAAGGACACTTAAATTGATCTAATTTCACACTCTTTAGAATTTTACCTGCCTCCCACTTTTATTTTTAGTACAGAATCACTCTTGATCACCTAGATCAAGTTGCACAGGAACATGGCCACGTGGGTTTTAAATGTGTCCATAGAAGGAGATTCCACGACACCCCTGGACAGCCCCTTCCAGTGCTCTGTCATCCTCACCGTGATGAAGTTCCTTCTCTGATGTGGAACCTCTTATGTTCCAGCTAACACACATTGCACCTTGTTCTATCACTAGATGCCACTAAACAGAGCCTGATTCCATCCTCCTGAGATCCATCTTTCATATATTTATCAACATGAATGAGGTCATCCTGCTGTCCACCAGGACCCTCAGGTCCCTTTCCCCTGTGCTGCTCTCCAACAGGTCAGTCCCCAACCTATACTGGCACCTGGGGTTGTTAATATGTCATGGGGAGGCGCTTTTTTCCCTCATATTCGTATTTCTTAGTAACCTTTATAAAATGTATACGAGCACCTTTGATAATTAGTACTGAAAAGGAGAGGAGTACATACCTGAACTGGTACAAACCCAGATCCATTTGGGAATCTCTATTACAACAACATATAAACAACATGATTCATAACTGTTATAAAAGGCTGTAGTTGCAGTGAGACAGATTATTGTACCTATCCACTGGGAAAGTCTGATCAGCATATATTAATTTCCCCTTTTTGCAGTTTCAATTATGCTCTCTTTTGTTTCCTTTTCGTCTTGGCAAACTATACTTTCAAATCAGGGCTATATTAGCATGCTTTTCATCCAGCTGCTGGTAAATAGATAAGTTCTAAAAGTAGATTCCTCGTTTTAAGTTTCTGCTGCACTCCCAGTTTGGTTTTTTTTTGTGACCTGAAACATCTTTGCTCAATCACAACCTTATTTGCATCTCCACCTTTCTCTCTAACAGCAGCTAAGAAGATTTAGACAGGAACCACACAAGGCTTTTGGTTGGTGAGATTGAAATATCCAAGTGTCAAAGACTGTTTGCAAAATCACAGAATTACACAACACTAGGGATTGGAAGGGACCTCAAAAGATCATCTAGTCCAATCCCCCTGCCACAGCAGGATCACCTAGATCAAGTCACACAGGAACATATCCAGGTAGGTTTTAAACATCTCCATTACATCAATTCCTGCCAGCAGATTGCAATATTCAACCTCACTCAGCTACTCATAGAGACAACAGCACGTGGGGTCTTTAGCCCTGAAACTGCAGAAGTGCCACCGGCTACCACAGAGCTGGTGACACATGGCTAAGCCATCCCAGCTCTACCTAGCCAGGGGCAATAACACCAGTGCCACAATCTCACGTGTCTAGGATTGGGCGTTCAGAGTGAAATGAATAAAGTGACAGGACCAGAACTAATGAAAGCTCAAGTAGATCCTTTGTCCTACAAAAGCTGACACAGTTGGCCGGGGTCTGCAAATCACAAAAGGAAATTAATTCAAATGTTGGGCTCTTCTTGCAAGCCCAACATTATTGCTGGATGGACCAGGGACAAGCTGCAAGAGCCCCTTGGTGATATCAATCACTGCAATGTGCTTTAAAACACCTTTTAAAAATGCAGCAGATGCCTGGATTATGTCACGTTAAAGCGCAGCCGTATTAAAATGCAGCTTCAGTAATCGACTTAATAACACATAATTCTCACATATTGGTATCGGAGCGTGAGGCCAAAATGATTTCATTAAAAAAAAAAAAAAAGAGAGACACATTTTGAGTCAGGGATGAGAACTTGCGACTTAAAAAGTGGTGCCTGTTATTAGCGCAAATCAGCCGCCAGTCTGGATTAAAGGCCAGATTAACATCCAGATTAACGTTAACTGCTCAGGCTCCTTGTGTGCTGTTCCCATCTCTTTGATTGCTTAGTTAATCACTGCAGCTTCGTGGCTAAGGAGCAGCTTGTTGGCAGATGAGCACAAAGAGGGGAGTATCATCTACAAATTGTTTTGCAGATCCTGAGCTTACAGGGAAGTTTAATTTAATGCAGGCACAGAGTGAGAAACAACCCATGATGTCCCCCCCAGCTCAACCCAAGAGCTGCCCTGGCTTTAGGTGAATTTGCAGGAGCACCCCTCAGCTCAACCAGCAGAATGTGGAGCCTGTCCAGCTGCTCCTGTGCAAACCAAGAGCCACCCAGTGCTAATCCCACCGCTTCTGCCTCAGGCAGCAAAAGGAAAAACCAGGATGAGCACCCAGAATAAGAGATGGTCAGACAAAGCTGAGTTATGATCTTCAGGAGAGTTATTCTGGCAAGAACGAAAGGCTGCCTCACATCTTTTGGGATTGAAAAGCAGCGAGAGGTATCCTGGGCTCCAAGGAAACACCCGGGTGACCAACCTCTGCTAGCCACCACCCCACGTGTGCAGCCAACAGCACAATGAGCTCAGCAAGACAGCGCTCAAGTCGTTATAGCAACCACATCCTGCCTTGACATCTCACCTTCCATCTATGCAAGCTCCCAAGAGGGCAAAAAGGCAGTACATGCTGTAGAACAGCTTCTTGGATGATCTGAGATGATCTCCAGAGGTCCCTTCTGACCCCTACCATTCTATGGTTCTGCTCTGGAGATGCTGTTTGAGCCAAACCCCATGGTGTCCTCTGGCTCTCTAAGCCCACAGCCCCAGGGTGAGTGCAGCACCGCTGCTTCAACACCGAGGTGCCAGGCATCTGGCAGGATATTCCCATCTAACTTACTTTGCACTGCATGGGCTGTTCTACGAGAAGCTCGACGAACAGTCCCGCCTGTCTCATCACCAAGGTAATGAATTGATACCCGCTAAACGCACAGATTGCCATCAGACCCTGTAAGCCTATTAGAGGGATTGGCCAGATCAGTGAGGGGATACGCAGCCTTCCACCTAAGCTGCTTTTCTCAATTCAGGTGAGGAACGAAGGGAAGTCACTGTCTGATGCCTTGTCAGACTTTAGGGAAAACTGCCACAGCCCAAGCACCCTCCTTAACGGAGGCCACTCAATGCAGATACTTGCCTACAACCTCTTCCATCGGCTGGACTGCAGCATGCATCCATCTTATCATAGAATCATTAGGGATTGGAAGGGACCCCGAAAGATCATCTAGTCCAATCCCCCTGTCTTGAATTAAAACCACCATCTCAAACTGGTATCACCCCATCTTCGTATAAGCAGTCCCATCCCCTCTCTCACCAGATAACACCGCACAAGAGCATGTGAGTCTCATCTCTCTCTCTCTCCCACCGCCCCTGCTCATCAGAGACCGCATCTGCTTCTAGTACAAGAAAATTACCACCTGGATGGGGCTGAGGAAAACAGCTGCATCCCAAGACAACTCCATACAAAAGGTACAGTTGTCACAGATGAAATCACTATTATCCATTGGCAAACACAGTGCATGATGGCAGTCACTCAACTTAATGGCTTCCATTCCAGTCCCTTCCAGTGAGCCCATCTCCACTGCAAGGAATCGGAGTACATGTATAAAGTAGCATTTCTATCCAAACAGACCAGAGAGCTGGAGCAATGTGACTCATGCGGTGCCCTGTGCAGCAGAACGCATGTCGAGAAGGCTGGGGGTTTGTGAGCCGGTGACTGTGTACAAATTAGACTGTGGACATGACTCTCCAAACCCACCGATAGCAAAGTCCCTCTCGTAGCAGGTTTGATGTTGCTGGGACCTGAAAACCAGACCTTTCACCTTTGTACCAAACAGATCAGAAATGTTTTCTGAAGGCACACGTGAAGGGATATTCAAGAGAACAACCCAAATGTTAATGAGCAGTGCAATGGAATTAAAAGGCTGCTGTCCCCGTATAGCTATTCCAACGCTTCATAGCTGCAAACCCAGCTCCGTTCCTGCCTAACAAAATCACCTCCGCAGCTTAATTAGTGTGTTCCTGTTAAAATGGGCCCGAATGCATGGCAAGAGGCATCCAAACAGCTTCTGTTTTTCATGACAACATGATGTCTTCTTCCCTGGCTAATAGACTCACAGAATTAGTGAGGCTGGAAAAGCCCTCTAAGATCACCCAGCCCAGCCTAGGACTTAACATCACCACATCAGCCAGAGCAGGGCACTAAGACCCACAGCCAGTCTGTTTTTAAACACCTCCAAGGATGGGCACTCTACCACTGCCCTGGGCAAGCCAGTCCAGGCGCTGATCACCCTTTCCATGAGGAAGGGCTTCCTAACGTCCAACCTAACCCTCCCCTGGCAGCTTCAGGCTCTGAAGCCCTCTTATCCTGGCACTAGTTGCCTGGGAGAAGAGCCCAAGACCCACATGACTACAGCTTCCCTTCAGGTAGTTATAGAGAGGAAAAAGGTCCCCACTAAGCCTCCTCAATTCATTAAGGAACAACCAGAGCCGAGCAAATGTTTGCTGATCGCATCAGCCCCTCCTCCTCGTGGATCATCCATGAGCAGACTGATTCGCACATTACTATGTTTTACCTGCTACGATTTTACATCCTTGGGGTTGGTGGGTTTTGTTCACATTAGGGATTGGAAGGGACCTCAAAAGATCATCTAGTCCAGTCACCCTGCCAGAGCAGGATCAACTAGATCCAGTCACACAGGAACATGGCCAGGTGAGTTTTAAATGTCTCCAGAAAAGGAGACTCCACAACCCCCCTGGGCAGCCCCTTCCAGGGCTCTGTCTAACTTGGCTCTGCACCGCTTGCAAACTCTTTCTTCTATAATTACTGCTTAAAATAACGATTCCTCCCAATTTCCTTAATGGATCCATTAAGTCACCTGGCACCGGTCTGTTCCTGGACTGGGGGGACTGTGGCATTCCCGCACCATTTTCAAGATAGATGGATTGAACGTTCCAGGTGAGCAGAGATATTTGCACTAGGATTTGCAACGCTATCTTAGGGCAAACATCTGAGTTGTCCAAAGGGGTTTTTGAATGAATAATTTCCTGCATTATTCACCTACCTCTAGAAAAAAAAACCCCGCTCCATCTGTTCATGGAACAGTTCCCTTTTTCTTAGGTAAAATGAAGGTCATACAAGTTAAATTAAAAATCTGCACATCCCCAACGCCCTACAACCATCCTCATCCAGGCGAACGCGCCCGTACCTGGTCAAGGTCATTAACCAGTCAAGGATAGAGAGAAATACAGCTGTCAGGTTAAGGGTGGTGAGTAATCACCTCGTGCATCATCGCTGCGACAAGCACCCCAGGACACGGGCTGGAGTCAGAACATGTCCTTTGCAATTAATCATTAATCAGGACGCCTTCCGACAACCGAGGCAAACGGCAACTCAAAAGGTGAACCGAGATGCTGCTTTAGAAACACCTACGCTTAAAATAAAATCAAATAAAAGATCCACGCTGAAATCAGAGAGGGAAATGGAGTGTGGGTAAAATCCATCCCAGCCTCTGGGTGGAAAACATTACTGGGATGTGATTCACTCCACAAGAACCAGCAGTGGAACAGCTCAGGCAAAGCTAATCCCTGGCTGTGTGGGCAGGATCTTCCACACCTGCATTTCCCCAGTCTGTCCCACTTCATTGACCTTCAGAGGTGCCAAGCACCTATGGTCATGGTTAGTACTTGAGGGAGCTCATCAAATGAAGGAAGTGGAGCACCTCCCTGATGAGGAAAGGCTGAGGGAGCTGGGGCTCTTTAGCTTGCAGAAGAGGAGACTGAGGAGTGACCTCATTAATGTCTATAAATATGTGAAGGGTGGGTGTCAGGAGGATGGAGCCAGG
>JAOXOE010000142.1:13129-34008 GCA_028565055.1 Phoeniculus purpureus
GGCCATGGTCTAGGGGTTAGGGAGATGTTGGGATGAGGGCTGGACTTGGTGATCCTGGAGGTCCTTTCCAGCCATGAACAATTGATTCCATGATGGAGGCTTTGAGATCTCTTTAGGCAACAGAAGTCAGAAAAACTTTTACAGACCTGGACATCAGGATGAGGTTTTCAAGTAGAAGCCCGAGGAGAGCCTCTCATTTTCCTGGCATTTTAGCAAATATGATTTTAGGGCACTGGAAGGAACCGAAGTGAAGGAAAAGAGGTTGAGTTTAGGATAGGTGACTAAAGTTAATGGATGTGATCAGATGCAGGTGCTTGGCTCCAATAATTACAGCTAAGCCATGGCCAACTTAAAACCTGTGGCCATCACCTGCTCACAACAGCAGTGAGTTCTGCAGAGGCTGTGCTGGAGGGACCCCAACTCCTGCTGCCCTGAGATACCTGGAGGCTTCTCTTGTCTTGAGCCTCCATCCTTCTGGGTGTTTACAGTGACATTCTGCTTGATGATCAGAAGGTACCTTCTAACTATGAGGCTGTATTTTGCTCTGAGCACCCAACACCTACTCATACTTCTCTCCACCTTTTGCTCAAGTCTGTGTCCTCAGAGCATTTACAAAGAGCAGCTCTGCTAACTGCTCAGCCCCTGGACCAGGCACTCTGCCTCTCACCCTTTGCAGACAAAGCCACCACTCCTCTCTACTGTCCTTGTCACTGTGCCAAACACGTTTCTGTTGAATATTGGCAATCAAACAGTCTACGCCAGTCCAAGTGAGGTTGCACCAGCGTCTGGTACAGCAGCATTAATCTCTACTGGAAATTCATCTTCTAATACATCCTTGGATCATACCTCGCTTTTTTACGGCCATATCACAGTGTAAGCTCATCGGCAGCCTTTGATCATCCCCCCGATGCAGCTCACCCTCCCTCCTGCACGCACGACAGCAGGCTGCAGCAGGCTCCGCTCTCCCCGTGCGCCCCACGCTGCTTCTCCGCTGGTGGGTGCTGCTAGAAACCTCAAATCTGCTGCCGGGGTAGCTGGTTACCCTGGTAATATCCTGCATCCTGCTTTGCTAATATAAGCAGCAGGACAAATCCAAGGCTTAAAGCACCTCTTTAAATAGTCAGCTCTCAATATCAGGGTATAATTAGACCCACATCTCAGCTCCAGACCAATGAAGGTGTTTCAGAAGCAGAGGAAAATCACAGCTTCCTCCAGCAAACAAGACCTGAGCTGAGAGCAGTGATCCTCACTGAGCCAGCTGCTGAGGACTGCAAGAGCAGGAGCTTCCCAGCAGGTCAGCTTAGGGTGTCAAATCAAAGCAAACTCCCCCCTCCCGCATCGATTGGAAGAGAAACAATTTGGAATGTTCCTGCCTGTGGAACACCAGAGCCCAACAGCTCAGAGCTGCCCCACTGAATGCACCAAGCTGAGCATAGCCGCCTTCCCTCTGCTTCCATGGGAATCAAGTGGCCAGACTAGACTCAGTTTTAACCTTTATCATCTCTTTTCATCCCATGGCTCATGTCAAAGCTGCCCAAACAGGGAAAAGGGAACCAGCCATGAAGATGCTTCTGCAGAAGCAAGCAGAGCAGTGGCTAACCACTAGAGATTCACAACAATCCCACCTCAAAACATCTCCTTCTGCTCCAGACCCTACTCTGCTCACACCTCAGCTCTAGCCAGTGCTACAGCTCAGCACAACTGCGCAACAAGTACTAACCCACAACACCTCTGGGTTTTAGGGGGCAAAAAGGGGACATCTAGGTTCAGAAGACCAGACCATGCAGGGAAGTTCAGCCTCCCCACAAGCTTCCACGTTAAGGGAACATGATTTGACAAACCACTGAAGAAATCAAGCTGAGAAAGATACCCAACTGCCAAGTTTCTCCATCCCTCCCCATCATCTTAGCAACCCACCCGCAGAATTTTGGTCTCATCTTGAGGAGTCATTTTTGCACCTCAGGAAAGACAGAAACATTTTCCAGACTTCAAAACTTTTTCTGGCATCCCCATCCAGCTCAAGTCCCTCCTTAAAATATCCTTCAAACTCCAGGGAAAAGAAAACATTTGTGTCTTGGGCTAGAAGTTCCCAAAAGTTTCTTTCACAGGCTGATGTTTCCTTAGGAACTACTTCTCCTCTTAAATAACTCAACGGTCCAAAAAAGCCATCAACAGGCAGGAGGAGAAATGCTAAACCAAGGTTGGCCTCCAAAGACCAAGTGAATGGTCAACACATGACAAGACTCAGCTCCTAGAAAGACAATCTGTCAAAAGAAACAGTCAACAGGATGTTCCAAGCCCCAGTGCCAACACATGCCAGTCGACATCCAACGATAGGACACAGGGCAGTGGGTGTGAGCTGGAATAAAGGGGGTTCCACATCAATCTGAGAAGGAACTTCTTCACAGTGAGGGTGACAGAGCCCTGGAAGGGGCTACCCAGGGGGGTTGTGGAGTCTCCTTGTCTGGAGACATTTAAAACCCACCTGGTTACGTTCCTGTGTGACTGGATATAGGGGATCCTGCTATGGTGGGGGGACTGGTCTGGATGATCTTTCAAGGTCCCTTCCAAGTCCTAATGTTCTGTGATTCTGTGACCTTAGGTCAGAAGAACACGAAGCTTTTAGATGCAGCGAACTTTCCTCAACCCAAGGGCATGAAGATGATTTCTCCATTAAAGAAGGCTTAGGTCAACACATTCCCACCAAGCTCAAATGGCCTTTTCCTGAGTTGGTGGCTCTCAGTCCAGTTTTGAGTAGACAGGAATCCAGAAACCACCAGCACGGTTGGGAAATCAATGCCCCTACGCTGAATTTCCCAGCTTCCAATAGATTTTCTTTAATCTGACGGTAGAGGGTCCCTGGAACATGCTGCCCAAGAGAGGTGGTGGACGCCCCATTTCTGGAGCCATTCAAGGTCAGGCTGGATGAGGCTATGGGCAATCTGGTCTGGTGAACGATGACCCTGCTTAGTGTAGGGTGGTTGAACTGGATACCTTTGGAGGTCCCTTCCAACCCAACAGAGTCTGTGATTCTGTGATTTTAATTTTGGCTACTAGTACCAATGGGATTTGGTTTCTTTGTCCCAGCATCAGACTGGGTTACCTACTCCTGCGAGGGAAAAATATAAGGGGAGGCCAAGAACTAAGGAAAACGCAGAAGGTGGGCAGCTTATCCAAATCTGAACAGAGATACTTGGATAATTCCCAGACGCTTTGTGAGCATCCAAGCCAAACGTGATCCTCCCCTTAGCAGTAATAAAAGAATCAAAGCCGTGTGCAGTATTGCACCCTTAAAAAAAGCCCAGCGATAAATAATAAACACGAGCCCACGCCAAGGCCCACGTACGGGGACTGCAAATCCTAAATGCTCCCGTGCAAACGTACCGGCACCCTCCCACACACAGACACACTTACGCAACCAGCTGTGTCCACATCGCAGAATCATTACGATTGGAAAAGATGTTTAAGCTCACAGAGTCCAACCATGAACCCAACTGTCCCAAGGGCACCGCTAAACCCTGTCTCTGAGCTCCAGATCTCCACGGCTGTGAAACACATCCAGGGATGGTGATTCAAAGCCCTCCCTGGGCAGCCTGTTCCAAGGCCTGATGACTGTTGTCTTAGAACATGCAGTTTTCTTCTACAAAATGGTGCTTATGGACTTTCTAATAAATCCTAATACTCTGAAGCACAGCAAGACCAGCCACACGCCCCAACCATCTCCCCATCAGCCCTCCTCAGCACTGTCTCAACAATCACTTCTCCTTCTGTGGCTTTTTTTAGATCTGTTGAGGGTGTCTATCAACCTCCAGGTACATCCACTTCAAACCTGCTGGATAAAAGAAGAAAACACCTTCTGGATCCTTCCTTCCAGGATTTAATCCCCCTTTATATTGGCTGCCTAGGGTGGTGATTGAGTCACCATCCTTGAATGAGTTTAAAAGACGCTTAGATGTGGTGTTGGAGGATCTGGTTTAGGAGTGAACTTGTAGAGTCGAGTTGATGATTGGACTTGATTGTCCCAAGGGTCTTTTCTGACCTGAATGATTCTATGATTTACACTGGCCAGACTGGATGCTCTGGCAGCTTCTTCCCCCAGCAAAGTCCCCTATCACAGTATCACAGGATAGCTTTGGTTGAAAGAGACCTTTAACATTATTGAATATAGTGTTGTTTGGGCAGAGCGCAGGCATGATACCACCCATCACTCATCTACAGCTTCCCTCCAAAAACTCCCAAATGCCTTTGGGTTGGGGATGCTGGGGTTCTGCCCTGGGCTCACCGGGTCCCAGACACAGTATCCTCAACCTTGCCTTTTAAGCTTCTAAGCATTTTACAGCTCCTCAACCCAAATTCCTAGCTCCAACCAGGTCAGAAACTCATTCACCTTAGCAGAGTGGATTTGGAGTAGAAATTAAGCTCAGCCCAATATAACCTCCCCACCCCAATCTCCTGACTTGTTTATTTTCACACTGCAAATCCAGTAGAGCGAGAGCACAGGACAGCCCTAAGGAAGCTGAAGACATCTACAGAAACAGCAGAAAAACTAAAGACAAATGAAAATGAAAGCTAGACTCTCCCAGCTGGACAATGAGGGAAACACCTGCTGTCCGTGGGGAAAACTGCCGTGGACATGCAATTCCTTCCACCGCAGCGCCTGAGGCACCAACAGGAGGGGTTTTTTAAATTACTGTTATCTCAAGTGTCCTCTTTTCATTTGTGCCTCGTAGAAGGGAGATTTCTTTCTGCTAGTTCTAAGTGCTGCTGCTCCACACATCTTAAAGGGTACAACCTCTGCAGACACGCCAGCAGACCCACCAGCTCCCCGACCACTGGGACTGACTGGGACAGCAGCTCCCAGAGCCACTCAGCTGCTTGTGCTGCTGCGGCAGAGCTCCACAGCTCTGGTTTAAAAGGTCCCTCATTTGCTGCATCTCTGCTTCCCGTCCTCTGTGCTGGAAATAATTCCAGACTGAGGGACCCAAGGGATATTCTGCAGAGAAAACCGTGGGCAGCTGATACATCGGGGTAATTTTTGAACTGAAACCTAGAGGGACTTTCCTTCTCCTTTGGTTTTTTTTTTCCCCTGTAGTGTCCTGCATGAAAATCTCTTTCTCTCAGCAGCATTGCTGGAAAAGCAGTGGCAGAGCTTTGCAGCTCCTGTTGGCTTCACTGATTTGCAAACACTCTGAGTGTCGGCATCGTGGGCAGAAGTGAGCGGGATGAAGGTACGGCAATGGTAATCACAGACAAAAACTACTCAGTCATCATCCCTTCACCACTCAAGAGTTTTACCCTGAATCTAACAAAGATTCCCCAAAATCTGTCTGCCATCAAGATCCAACCCCCTGTTGCTCTCCTTGGCTACGTCAACATCACACAAAGGCAATCATCACCCTTTTTTCCTGCAGTGACTGCAGATATTAGCCACCAGCCCGGGCTAGTGCAGCCTGGCAGGAGGATTAACATATTAATGAACCCTGAGCAAACCAAGCTCAAACTCAACTGAGGAAGAAGGAAGGACAAGGAAACAACCAGGAGGGGCAGCTGGCTCAGTCAACTGCCAGGAATCAGTCAACTGCAGCCCACAGATGCACATACCCGTGAGAGCAGACCAGAAAGCACCTGGATCAGAGCAGTCTCCAGTTTAGAGCTAATCTTTCCCATTCTCCATCACCCACAAGATATCACAGTGTGGTTTCCTACACAGTTTGGGGTTGTGCCACCAACTCCAGAGCACACAGAGGAGTTAAGGAAAGATCAGCAAGGAAAGACATGGGGGTTCACAACAGTGCCAGCATCTCCTCACCTAGCAGATTCATTTCTCTCAGGACAGCATTTCTTGCCTAAACAAGCTGCAGACTATTTCTTTTGATGTCATCTTCAAACACTTTGATGTAAAGGATCACAGATGTCAGGAGAAGATGTTTATCGCTGGCTAACTTGACAGGCTTAAGGAGTTGGGGCTGCTCAGTCTAGAAAAGAGAAGCCTCTGGGGGGACCTTAGAGCAGCTTCCAGTACCTGAAGGGGTGACAGGAAAGCTGGAGAAGGACTTTTTACAAGGGACTCTAGTGATAGGACAAGGAGGATGAGTTCAAGCTAAAAGAGGGCAGATTTAGATTAGATCTTGGGAAGAAATTCCTCCCTGTGAGGGTGCTGAGGCACTGACACAGGTTGCCCAGGGAGGCTGTGGCTGCTCCATCCCTGGAAGTGTTCAAGGCCAGGTTGGATGGGGCTCTGGGCAGCCTGGTCTGGTGACAGGTGTTGCTGCCCATGGCAGGGGGTTGGCATGGGATGATCTCTGAGGTCCCTTCCAACCTGAACCATTCTGTGATTAAAGTAAGTAGTGCCACTGCATTTCCTGCCTAAGTCTCTTAAATGTTAGAGAAAACACCATGACCTGTTCAAACAGTTTCCAGATACCCAAATGCCAGACCTGAGATGGAAATCACTCTTCCTTTCTTATGTCTATCAAGATATCTCCTAAATTTCTTTGGTTCAAGCACGTACCAGTATTGAGGTCATTACTGGAGGCTGAAGGCTGCTCACTCCCTGGCCTTACAAAGCACCAACCACAGAGACAGAGGGTTTGGAGGAAGAAAGGATCACAGTAATTAATCCTCCATGCAGACTCCACTCATCAGTAAGGTAATAATAAAAAGAGGGAGGTATTATGTGACCCCTAAAGGAGCTCCCTGCTTTGCACTGAACAGCAAAGAACTATTCATCGATTAGAGGAAGATTAAAGGACTGTGCACCCCTGTATTCTCCAGCCTCTCTAAAAGCTCAGCTGGAGACAGGCAGCCACATTCTTACATCATCTGAGGAAACACGATGCATCAAAGAAATACAGTAATATTTATCCTGTGCCACTGACGAACATGTGTCCCAGGACTGCTGCTCATCCTGCAGACACCCAGAGCTTCAGCATCAAAAACCGCAACACAGGAAGGGCTGCAGGAAAGGGAATGTCCCACTTGCAGATGCCAGAGGAGCAGCATCCTCTGCCTGGGGCAGCCAACTCAGCAACTTCCATTTAGAAGCAAATAGAAAAGAAGATAAAAGAGAAACTTGGCATCATAAAGGAGTTTAAAAAAACCCCCACAGTGCCAGAGAACTCCAATGCACAGTGTTTCTCATCTTAAACAGGTTGGTTCTCCTCATTTTCAGACAGACAGCATTCACAGATTCCAGCTATACATGAACGTCTCTGCTGCTGGACTACCTTGGACTTGGGTCTTCATTTCAGGTCTGGTGCACACACTGCTACCCTCTGAGATGCCAGGTAACACCATCAACCTTCCCTGAAACTCCCAAGTAACAGCCTGTTATGGTAAAATAGCTGGAGAAACCACCTTTGAAACTCTGCAAAGACCAATAATTTTTGACCTGCTTCAAAATATTGTAGTTAGCTGTGGACAAATGGTTCTCATGAAATATCCATCACAAACCAGTCACAGAATCACAGAACATTAGGGATTGGAAGGGACCTCCAAAGATCATCCAGTACAATCCCCCCACCACAGCAGGATCCTCTAGATCCAGTCACACAGGAACATGTCAAGGTGGGTTTTAAACATCTCCAGACAAGGAGACTCCACAACCCCCCTGGGCAGCCGCTTACAGGGCTCTGTCACCCTCACTGGGAAGAAGTTCCTTCTCAGATTGATATGGAACCTCCTCTGTTCCAGCTCACACCCAGTGCCCCTTGTCCTATCATTGCATGCCTCTGAGCAGAGCCTGGCTCCATCCTCCTGATGCCCTCCCTTCACATATTGATCAACATTCATGAGATCACCCCTCAGTCTCCTCCAAGCTCAAGAGCCCCAGCTCCCTCAGCCTTTCCTCATTAGGGAGGTGCTCCCCTCCCTTCATCATCTCTGTGGCTCTACGCTGGACTCTCTCCAGCAGTTCTGTGTCCTTCTGGAACTGAGGGGCCTGGAATTGGACACAAAATTCCAGATGTGGTCTCCCCAGGGCAGAGTAGAGGGGGAAGAGAACTTCTCTCGATCTACCAACCACCCCTTTTCTGATCTGCCCCAGTAGTCCAGACCAGAACGAGCCCTTTTCTTGGCAACTAAAAGGTTCTGTTAGACCATTATGAACTTAACTCTGGCCAGAAAAGAAATGGAACAGCTGGAACATCAAGGCAGCAGCTATTCTTGTTAAACTGGACCTTTCCAGGCTCAAGAAGCGGGCTGTGCAAACTGCATGGGGTTCAACAAGGGCAGTGCAAGGGTCTGCCCCTGGGTCAAGGCAATGCCATGCAGGAATACAGATTGGGAGGATAAAGGATTGAGTACAGCCCTGAGGAGAAGGACTTGGGGGTGGGGTGGAGCAGAAGTTGAACAGTCAGTGTGCACTGGCAGCTCAGAAAGCCAACTCTGTCCTGGGCTGCATCAAAAGAAGCAATGACAATCAGTCAAAGGAGGGCATTCTCCTCCTCTAGTCTACACTGGTGAGACCCCACCTGGAGTCCTGGAATCTCCAACATCAGAAGGACACAGCTCCTGCAAGGTGTCCAGAGGAGAGCAATTCAAATGATCAGAGGGCTGGAGCAACTCCCCTATGAGGACAGGCTGAGCAAGTTGGGGTTGTTCAGCCTGGAGAAGAGGAGGCTCCCAGGTGACCTTCCAGCAGCTTCCCAATCTCTGAAAGGGGGCTACAAGGAAGCTGAGGGAGGGTTGGGGTGTGTGTGGTTCTTTGTTCAGACTGTAAAAATTAATCTTTCTTTCCACACTGCCCTTCCCTTCCTGATTAATTTTCTTAACAGCTCTTTTCTCAGCCACTATAAAGCACTGCTCTGCATTCAGGCCCCTTTTAGGAAGGCAAACTTCTACACTGATCTTCTGCTATCTTCCAGGAGGCTCCCTCATCCCTTCTTTGTTCCTTCCACAGGAGGCTGAACCAGTGACACAACTGGCCAGGTATCAAGGTGCAGCAGCTGGTTTCTCCAGGATGCCTCTGCTGCACATTATTACTCCCAAAATATAAGCAAGGACAACACTGAAGACCTTCAGGTGCCTTGGGTTACCTTGGCTCAGCTGCTGGAAACCAAAGCTAACCCTGGATTTCTGTGACTTACACTCTCCTCACTTTTTCTAAAGGCCAATGTCTTATTTTCCACTGACTGACAGCACCGTGGCTCAGCAAATTAATAAATCCACTCACCAGCTCCACACGGTGATTAGTCCCTCTCTTTTATTAGGAAAGAAAATGTCAGATCCTCAAGACCTTTAATTTGAATCTTTCAGAAGCACTCGAGCAGTTTAGGAGCATTTTCTCACCTCTGAAACAGCCAAGCTGCCCCATACACAATCCTAGATCTCATTTCTGATGCCACCAGAGCTGCAAACCAAACCCGAGCAGGCTGACTCCCAGCACAGCCCAGTTTCAAGCTGCAAGGCTGAATCTCTGCTGCCTGGGACTGAAATTGCTGGAGAATGTGCAATCAGATACAGCAACTTCAGACATGATTTTCATGATCTCCATGCTGAAGCACCAGCGGTAGCTGAGCCTGAGCTCATGGCTCGTGCCCTCGGCTCACATGGTGCTGCCTGGCAGCCACCCAGCTGAGGCAACTGGGACATACCAATCACTGCTGCCCTGCAGTGTCAAACGCTACCATTAAGATCAGTGGATCGGAGTGGGTCAGCCTGAAATCCCCAAGCCATGACCAGCCCTCTCCTCTGCAGCCATTTCTCCACACACCATAGAGGCACAGACTGGGTTGGGTCGGAAGGGACCTCAGAGATCATCCAGTCCCAAACCCCTGCCATGGGCAGCGACACCTGTCACCAGACCAGGTTGCCCAGAGCCCCATCTAACCTGGCCTTGAACACTTCCAGGGATGGAGCAGCCACAACCTCCCTGGGCAACCTGTGTCGGTGCCTCAGCACCCTCACAGGGAGGAGTTTCTGCCTCAGATCCCATAGAAATCTGCCCTCTTTTAGCTTGTCCTACCACTAGATTCCCTCATGAAAAATAGAGACTATTTTTTGCTCTGATCTGGCCAGTTCTGCCCCTCTCCCTGGTGTTTGCCAGCAGCTGTAACACAGCCGGGTGTCTCTGAACAGATCAATGAACTTTTGATGGAGCACTCAAACCCTGCCAAGTGCAAGAGGATGTTTTACACCAGGCGGGTGAGAGCTCGGTGGTGGCCAGGGGCTGTGCAACATTGGCCTGGCACAGTCATGCCAGGAGCCCAGAGCCAGCAGTGCAATCCTGAGTGCACCGCTACCTGCCCTGACACAACTCCTCCTAGAGCAGCCCCATGTCCTAGGAGAGTTTTATCTCAACAAAACATCTCTCTGAGTGCTTCCCAAGGGCTCCACTCCAGTACAGTGCATGTTCTCCAAGCTGCATCCGAGCAACACCGCCCAATGTTTAGTGTCTCGCTCCCTCCTCCTCTCCCTCAGAGTTTCTCCTACCAAACATACAGGGGAAGATTCTCATCTGAGTATCATTAGGGTAAGATGAAAAATAGAAGGGCATCATCTTCTGTGGTTAAAAACCCCCAAATACATTTTAGACCAATTAATTTAGCTAAAATGCTAAACATAAAGGGAGGGTTTGAAGAAACAACTTATGAACTGACAGCATGGAAAAACTCAACTTGCTCAATCTGGGGAGAAAAAAAGGCAACAAGACATTTTAATTCACCCACACACACTCACCAAAGAAAAAAACCCCACATAAAAGACAGACAGACATACGGGGATCTGTCCCAATGTTCTTACATAACTGAGCCAAAGCCTTCATGTCCAAACCCTAAAAAGGGAACAGAGGCTTCCTGCTCAGTTGGTTCATCAGGGAAAAGAATTAAATATTGGTATAGTGAAGGAAAAAACAACTCGAGAGTGATTTGGTTTGTGCTTTTCTTGAATCCAAGTGTGGAGATCTGAGGTGTCCTGTGATCCTTACACAGACTTGGACCTCCCCACTTCTCCTGAGCTACAAAAACACCTGATGATGATGATACTTCCCTCCTTCCCTCCTCCTCACTTCAAAAATAATGGAGACTTCACAGAATCATCAAGGCTGGAAAGGACCTCCAAGATCATCAAGTGCAACCTTCAACCCAACACCTCCACAGCAACTAGACCAAATCCCAAAGTGCCACAGCTACTGCCTTTTAAACACATACAGGGATGAGGACTCCACCACCGCCCTGGGCAGTCTGTTCCAGTGTTTAACTGCTCTTTCACTAAAGAAATTTTTCCTATTTCCCGTTTGAACTTCCCATGATGCAACCTGACCTCATTTCCTCTTGTGCTGTCCCTAGTCACTAGGGAGAAGAGGTAACCACCAGCCTCCCTACAGCCTCTTTTCAGGTTGCTGTAAAGGGCAATAAGGTCTCTTCCTCAGCCTCCTCTTCTTCAGGCTAAACAACCCCAATGCCTCTGCCTCTTCTCATCAGATCTGTTCTCCATCTCTTTAATCAGCAGCTTTGTTGCCCTTCTCTGTCCTCGCTCCAACACCTCACTGTTTTTCTTATACTGTGGTGCCCAAAACCGCCCCCAGTACTCAAGGTGTGGGGCACCATCACTTCCTTGCTGGCCACACCATTTGTGATACAAGCCAGGATGCTGTTTGCCTTCCTGGCCACACTGCTGGCTCCTGCTTACTGCACACTGCAGAAGGCATGAGGCTGTTCTCAGAGCCTGGCACCCCCTGGGGCAGTACCTTTGGTTGATGAGGTACCAGCAAAACACCCCTGCTGCAGAGCACAAAGCTCCAGCAAATCCCCTTCCAAACACTCCAGTCTGCCCCCAAACACCGACTGGCAATTCTTTCAGCACCTCCCAAAAGCTCTCCCAGAGATGAGAGAGAGCCAGAGGAGGAGCTGGCGCAGACCGAGGGCAAGGCAGGAGATGTTCAAAACCCATTAGTGGGTTGAGTTGATCCTTCATCAAAATACTTTTTGCTTTTCCTTCCTAACACTTCACTGCCCACGACGTGGCAGGCTGAGCCGATGTGACAAACTGTCGAAACACATCTTTTTTAACAGAAAAAAATTAAACCCAGGCTTTAAAGGTAAAACTAGCCCCTCAGAGTCTCTCTATTATACGTGACACTCCTGCTGGGAAAACCAAAGGCTCCAAGAGCAACTTGCTGGGAAGAGGTTCCCAATAAATTGGTCAGAGCTCCAGAAGTAGCAGCTGATCTCTTGGGGTTCACCTCGTCTTTTAAGCTCCCTTTAGTTAACAGAAGCAACCACAGAGGTGCAAAAGCACTGGAGCATCTGCCAGTCCCCACACACCAACCTGGGATAAGCTGCTCTACATTGATGCCGTAACGTAACGAGGAAAATATTCCCTAAATGATTCCACTGGCACCAGAGCTAATATCTGCTACTGAAGTCAGGCCACAAACACCACCGTCATTTCCAGCTCTCAAAATCCATTCATTGTGGTTTATTACTGCTATTGGATTAGTAATGACCTATTTACCACAAGGCTTGTGCGGGTGTCGGATTCAAAACACTTTGTGCTCCCTGCTGGAGGCTGAGATTGCTATTGATGAGCTTCGTGGGTTGATGTAAAGGAAATGAGTTGAGTTTAAGGCTCTTTGTGGATAAATGCCAGGGAATTTTTAGCAAGAGGCTTTCAAAAGCAACGATAAAATACCACAGACCTGGGTCAGAGCAGGGGAATTGGTGAGGAGCAGAGGGTCTGTCTCAGATGTGCGATAACCAGTAAGAAACGACATTAGAGACCCAAGTGTCCAAACCCACACGCAGGGATGTGCACATAGCTGCACCAGCTCAGGATTTCCTGCATGTACAGGGTCACCATCACAGCGCTTTGAACACTGGTTGTGTGTTTACTACCATTTTACTCCTGCAAGTGGATGGAATAGGTTTGAATTCAGAATCACAGAACATTAGGGATTGGAAGGGACCTGCAAAGATCATCCAGTACAATCCCCCCACCACAGCAGGATCCCCTAGATCCAGTCACACAGGAACACATCCAGGCGGGTTTTAAATGTCTCCAGAGAAGGAGACTCCACAACACCCTGGGCAGCCCCTTCCAGTGCTCTGTCACCCTCACTATGAATAAGTTCCTTCTCATATTATACACAACAGCCTGCAATGAAAAATTAAAATCACTATAACAGTCCTGTGACTTCCTAACAAATCAGGAAAGCTCAGAAGGCTTAGCTGACTGAGAATCTCGGTCTTGAAGGGCTTGGGCTCATTTCCAGACTCCTCAATCCACATCATCCAGTGTCCACCCAGAGTCTTGTGTCCAGCTCTGGAGTCCCCAACACAAGAATGTCATGGAACTGTTGGAGCAAGTCCAGAGGAGGCCATGAAGAAGATCAGAGGGCTGGAGCACCTTTGCTCTGGGGACAGGCTGAAGGAGTTGGGGCTGTTCAGCCTGAAGAAGAAAAGCTCTGGAAGGACCTTATAGCAGCTTCCAGTATCTTTAGGTTATCTGTAGGTGCTACAGGAAACCTGGAGAGGGACTTTTAATGAGGGATTCTAGTAATAGGACAAGGAGGATGAGTTCAAGCTAAAAGAGGGCAGATTTAGATTAGCTCTTGGGAAGAAATTCCTCCCTGTGAGGGTGCTGAGGCACTGGAACAGGTTCCCCAAGAAGGTTGCGCCTGCTCCATCCCTGGAAGTGTCCAAAACAGGTTGGATGGGGCTTTGGGCAACCTGGTCTGGTGAGAGGTGTCCCTGCCCCTGGGAGGAGGTTGGGACTGGATGATCTCTGATGTCCCTTCCAGCCTAAACTATTCTATGATTCTCCCCAATTAGGTCCATCAGGATGAGAGAGAACCCTGTGCACCAGCTCATGGTTTTAAAATAGCTGGAGTTACTGCAGGTGAAGAAAATGGGGGAGGCAGGAGGTGTGTCCTACACTCATGCATGGGGGTAAGGTGGGGAGTGCTGATGAATAAGTAGCACAGGATGGGACAGAATTATTTAACAATTCAGGTGGGGTTTTTGTGTGCTAGAAGAACCCAATGCTCCTGGTAATGAATATAGGAGCCTTTTTGGAAAATAATATATTGAAGCTGCTGGACTCAGATAAGACCCCATAGCCTTGTCTCCCCAGCTCACCAAATACTGCCTGGGCTTTCTAAGGGCACTCGTAAATCCAGAGGACTTCTGACTATACTAGAGAGCTCAGGAAAGCTTGCAATAGGCTATTGAACTGCCAAGATAAATCCTGTTCTTACAGCCAAATCCACCTCTATCAATCTTTCCAAAGCAGTAAGCAAAGCACTGATTCCAGCAAATGAAATATCTCATCTACTTGTTTCGTCTTTAGGACCGGTGCCAAAACCAAGATGCATTTGCAGCACAAGCTCCTGGCGCCTACAACTGCAGTCTACACCAGCACCGCCACCAAACCAAACCATCCCCTTCCGCTTCACCAGTGTTTCAGGCTCACAAAGCACTGGTGGACACAGAAGCCAGGGTGATGGATGGATTGACTGGCTTTTGGATCTCCAACACCCAGCTTTCCAGCACAAACTGGCAAATCCCACCATCTCTTTAAGGCTTGAATCCACTCCACGTAATAACAATAAAATATTCCCTTCCTCTCTGCTCCGGTGTCACCAACAGCCCATTTCCAGAGCCTTTCTGCTCACAAATCCATCTGTCCTTGGGAGGTCTGTTGCTCCTCCCTGCAGTTATGATTAGAATCAGCTTATTCTCTGCAAATCCTGTCTGTGCTGCCCCACCATTAAGCTGTCTGTACCTGCACTGGAGGAAACACCCTGCTCCTCACAGTTCTTGGAGCTTGGAAAAACCCATATTGGAGTCATCTGGTCTGCTGAAAGCCAAGGGAACACCATCCCCTTGAGTACCTGTTCTGGAGTCTTTTCTGATCTCCTGAGAACTGTCCCACGCAAAGGTTCTCCAGTTATTTTCCACAAGTACAAATCCATGGCCCAGTGGATCCCATAGAGCTGTGTGTTCTAATTTGTCCTGATCTCCAGCTCCAGATTTCCTTTTACAACACCACACCTCTACACTTGGCTTTAACTCCTGCAGCAGATCCTCCTCCCTCTTTCATCTGCATTCTCTCCACTCAGAGAAGCCTGCTCCTTCCCATTCTTCACCTCCTTCCCAGACTATGGGTGGTTTCTCTGCAGCAAAACCTCTTCAGATTCAGCCCAACATGGGAAAACCTACTGCAGACCCTCTTCCCTCTGTTGCTCTAAGCCTGTAATTTAAACATGAAGACACTTAATAGTGTGTTGGCAGAAACGAGGACTAGATGATGGTATCTGTGAATAAAGACTCATCAGCCAAACCATCCTATGCTGTCCCACAAGGGAAATGGCCACACACCAGCAGGATGGAGCCAGACTCTGCTCAGGGGCACCCAATGATAGGACCAGGGGCAATGGGTGTGAGCTGGAACAGAGGAGGTTCCACACCAATATGAGAAGGAACTTCTTCATGGTGAGGGTGACAGAGCCCTGGAAGGGGCTGTCCAGGGGGGTTGTGGAGTCTCCTTTTCTGGAGACATTTAAAACCCGCCTGGGCCATGTTCCTGTGCAACCTGATCTAGAGGATTCTGCTGTGGCAGGGGGACTGGACTAGATGATCTTTCAAGGTCCCTTTCAGTCCCTAATGTTCTGTGACTCCATGTGGCACCCTTGTTCCTCAAATGGAATGCAGTGGTGACAGGACCACGTAAGGATCATCTGAGAGAGACAAGGTGAAGGGGACTCACACAGAAGCGAGGAGATGCTGACTATCTGGAGTCAACTGCTTATGATTTGAGTCATTCTACTGGGAGAACTTTCCCATTTCCTCCGACTCCCACCTGAAACCCTCACCTGTCTGCAAACCTCATTTCCAAACTGATGTCTGATCTCTGAAGAGCCTGTTTTGCCTCCTGGGTTGCCTGCATCTTGCCCCAGTGTTTGAGTCCAGCTCCCAAGACTTGCACCCCAGGCAGGACAAGAAGCAGGAGAAGACCAAGTCTAAAGGGACATCCTGGAAGCAGCCTGCAAGTGCTGAGCTCCTCAAGACCCTGATGCACACAGTTAAGGCACAACCCAAACCAAGCCTGGATAAGCAACAGTCCAAAGATGCTCATGATGGGCAGAGGGAAGCTGAAGATACCGTTCAGGAGAGCACAGGGTGGCTTGGCAACAGAACTGAGCTCTGCCCAGACCCGATGCTGCTTCAATCACTGCCCTGGATTCAATGCAAATCACAGTCAGGAGCCCTGAATGCTGAAGATGGACAAAACACAAAATCAAACCTCCTCCACAAATGCCACCAAATACAAGAGAAATGTCAGGTGCACCACGCTGGCCTTTCGGCAGGCTGCAGGGAATAACACGGCTGACGTCTGAGAGATTGAGGACTTCACTCTGCCAAGACAAACATACCAAACCCTGCCAGATAGAAGGAGTCTTCAGTCCTGATGGGCTTCAACTAGTCTCTTAAGGAGGTTAAGAAGGTATACGGTGAAAGACAAATACCAGATGACTAGGCAACCACGACACCTCTGTTGTACCCTCTGATCTAAGGTGTATAAAAGGGGTGACCAGAGTAAATAACACAGTATGGCCCCAGCTATACCTATCACACTGAATCATTGTCTAAGGAAACCAGCAGATCCCCTTGTGTGGAAAACAGCCCACCATGATCACATTCATCAAGTCTAGAAGGCATTGACATCAGAAGGGGAGTGGTTAGCAGATCGAGAGAGGTTCTCCTCTACTCTGCCCTGGTGAGACCACATCTGGAATATATATGATCACATATAAGATGATCTTTCTACGTCCCTTCTAATCCCTACTGTTCTGTGATTCTGTTACATCTCCCAGGCAGAGTCATCCCATGGGTACCCTGGGGCTCCCACCTTCCAATCCCCTTGCTCAACAGTACTACAACCTGATGGTGTTTCTCGAGAGGACAAGAGGGTAAGCTCAGATCAGAAAACCCTGGGACACTCCATTGACTGCAATTGTAAAATAGCTCAGGTTGGAAGAGACCTCAGAGATCTTCTTAACTGAACCTCCCTGTCATGAGCAGCGATGCCTCTTGGCTAGACTGAGTGGCTCAAAGCCTCATCCAACCTGGCCTTGAACATCTCCAGGGAAGGGGCATCCACAACCTGTCTGGGTAACCTATTCCAGAGTCTTGCCACCTTTCTACTGAAGAATTTCTTCATGCAACCAGGGTTGTGGGAGTCTTTCCATGGCCAGTGCAAGGAAGGAGGATTTCAAATGACTCTGGAAGGGAGCTGAAAATAACAGTCTACAAAACTGCAAACAGCTGGAAGACCCAACACTCTGCTCTACAATTCCAATCTGATTTCTTGCCTCAAATAGATTTCTAGAGGGAGTGCAATTAGACCCAGTTACACAATGCTGTAAAAACGGCCCTCGTTTCCGCTTCTCATTTTATTTTTGCATCTTGGCTTTCTAGACCCTCTTGCATTTCAACAGCAGCTCCTTGAATTTTAACTCCCTTTTCCTTTCCACTTTTCTTGTGGCCAAATCGCTCCGCATCTGTTTTTATGTTCCATTAGCACAGGGGTTGTGCTGGTGGTGGCTCACAAAGTCTCGAAGCATACCTCTACCATTAGCTGGTCAGTGGTGAAAACACCCACCGTGAGCATGAGAAACCCCACAGAAACCCATGAGCATTTATCAGCGAGACTGTTTTGTGAGTAGCCCTAACCCTCAGGATACCCTTTGTCCCATGCCTCCAGGACATAAATTTCCATCTATTGTCCTGATTCCTGCTCAAGAGCCACAAAGAGGAAGGATGGACTCTGGGAAAAGAGCTCTGCTGCTTTGATAGGCTTGGAAAGCAGGTCCAGCCAGCCCTAGGTTAGCATCACTCCAGCCATTTGAGCCAGGCTCTTCTCAGTGTCATCTAATGATAGGACAAGGGGCAATGGATGTCAGCTGGAACAGAGGAGGTTCCACATCAATCTGAGAAGGAACTTCTTCCCAGTGTGGGTGACAGAGCACTGGAAGAGACTGCCAAGGGAGGTTGTGGAGTCTCCTTCTCTGGAGAAGTTTCAAACCCACTTGGCCATGTTCCTGTGCAACTTCATCTATGGGATTCTGCTGTGGCAGTGGGATTGGACTGGGTGATCTTTCAAGATCCCTTCCAATCCCTAATGTTCTGTGACTCTGTGATTTGCTGGCTGTCATTGCACAGAGGTAGACACAAAAACAAGATGATAAAATAAGGGACTCACAGGCAGGCCAGCAGCAGGGACATCAGACACCAAGCCCAGCTCTCAGTAGCGTCAGGGTTGAGTTTTACAGATGCATCAGGATGCTACCAGAGTAGCAGTCCTTTTGCCTTCTCCTATAGAACCTGCATCTTGAGCTCCTGTGGGTAGCGCAGAAAACTGCTCGTAGTCCCAAGCCTTTGATCTTCATTTGACTTTTGAGGGTTTTCAGGCGTCCATTTCCATTTGAGAATAGAAAAGGTACTCGAGCATTTGTATGGCACAGAGGCTTTTAAATAACTCTACTTCAAAAAAGTATTTTTAAGATGCTGGGATGAAGAATGTCAAGTATTATCATTGCTTCCATTTCAACCTGAGCTGGGGAAAAAAATCCAACCCATTTGCAGGGCAAAGGAAAAAAGGGCAATTAAAAGACCCTGAAACCACCGCTGGTGATGGGGAGATGGTTTTGGCTGTGGGACAACTGTTCAAAGGGAGCACTCAAAGCCTTTCATGACCGTCTGAGATTTAACCACTACAAACATTCCCCAGCAGGTCTGACAATACAGGAGGGAACAAGCCTCGGGAAACATCCTTCCCTTTGGACAGGGGCTGGTCAAGTGCAGAAGCTCTAAAAGAGATGATATGGGCAGAGAGAAAGCTCTGGGCCAATCTCATAGCAGAGGGAAAGCACTTCCATGAGATCCCACCACCCAGGGTTGGGCTGGGATGTCTTACGGGTCTTTGCGCCACCCCCATGAGCCCCTCCAGTACTTTATCCATGGCCACGAGGTGAGGATTACTGGTTATTGGTGGTTCTTATTAGTTATTGGTGGTTCCTATTACCTGCTCTAGAAGAACCTACTCTATCCAGCAGGGGGACTGGACTGGATGATCTCCAGAGGTCCCTTCCAGTGTCAACCCATATATGATTTGATGACACCCTGGATGGAGCTCACGGACTGAAAAGCAACTACCCAAAGCTGCTGCTTCTATTTAGGAATTTCTGCTTAATGCAGATTAATTCCTTAAATGCACAAAACCACCACAAGAGACTTTGGGAAACCAAACCAAACCAAACCCCAAAAAAACCCTCTAATTTAGATCAATTAATAACAGAGAGCAAGTGTATTATTAATGACCAAAGACTGAAGGCTCTAACGAGCTATAAGAGACTTGATCTGGCCCATTAGAGTTTAAAATAGCAAAAATAAGGATGGGAGCTGACAGTGCACACGCAAAATATTCGAGGCCAACTGAACCTTTGGTGGAACCCTGCTGACTCCTCAGCTCCAGGGGGCTCCCAGGTGGAACTCTGGACATCGGTTTTATCCAGAGGAGCCAGCAAAGCCTGTCTCCTCCTCTCCCTACTGCCTGCAAAGGGCAGAGCAGCATTTTTTCCAGCAATCCTCAGGCTGCTGCAATCCCTTCTGCCTTGAATACGGCACTTTTCACCCTCAGCTGTCAAACCCTGTAAGAGGAAAGGGCAATTTTTCCTTCATGTTTTTACAGAGAGCAAAAACAAAGACGTAGGAAGACGAAATGGCCTCTGCAGTGTTGCCTGCAGGCCTGTGGAGAGGATGGGAATGGGGGGCAGCTCCCCCAATGCCCAGCCCCAAGAGCACCCCAATCACTCCGTGCTGCTCAAACAAGGGTTTTGAGTAAAACACTGGGAGCCCTGAAGGATGGGAATGGTAGCCTGAGAAGCACAACACCCCCTCGGCTGAGCTCACCAGAATTTCCCAGTCAGAGTAGAGATTTCTGTGGTTTTAAGAATACAGAAGGATTTCAATCCTCTTGTCTCCAGGCACTAGGAAAAAACCCAGCAAGCTAATGGGGGTGAAGACAGAGCACTCTGGATAAACAGGTTATTCTGTCACCAGCAATTATTGTGTCTCTCTCGATTTGCTCTCCAGCCCGTGTCTCAGACACTGTCCCAGACAGGCCACGGAGCTCCCTATGCTCCTGGCTTCAGCCCACACGGCAATTTACTGCCTCCTTGGGAAGGCTCCGAGTCTCTAAAGCCACAATCCAGCCTTCTCTCTGCTTGGAAGGCAACCACTGGCTCAGCCACAGCATAAGGACTGGGGAAGTAAAAGCAGTTCGAAGCCTCTACAGTTTATTGAACCAATAAAAATCAACCAACAAGTCCTTTTTTAATTTAACTCTGCTGATGCCCATTCCCCTCCTGGGCTTCTGAAGCATTAGAGATGCAGGTACTTCCCAGAGAACAAGCATCCATGAGCTCTGTTTGGTGCCCCATGACACTGCATCCCCTACAGCCATGCCAGTCACTTGTTGCAACTTGGGGTGCAGGATTTGCACCCCTGACTGATGTTACTGCTGTCTGACTTGAGCCTGACCCACCTTACTTGGGTTTTTTTGCTTGTCCCCCTCCATCTCTCTATAATCCATGACGGTTCTCCATCCCTTAGTGATAAAGAACCAAACTGCGTAGCCTCCCTCACCCCTTCACGTTAAGGACCACCAGTGGGATCAGACAGGTAGCTGCTACGGCTGCAGAAGCTTCCAAGATGGTGATCAACCCCCTCCAAATCCCACCCTCCTTGGCAACGAGCAGGAGTCAAGGGCTAAAAGTGGATATTGACTTCACTCTCCAGGCAGGTGTAGGAGGTGGAGGTGGGTGGCCACAAGCAGGGAGGAGGCGGACGGGGGCAACGTTTATTTCCAGCTGCCCCCCT
>JAOXOE010000145.1:0-25363 GCA_028565055.1 Phoeniculus purpureus
GGGGGGTTGGACTCGATGATCTCTTGGGTCCCTTCCAACCCCTAACATCCTATGATCCTATGATCCTATGATCCTCTTCATGTGCTCCTCTGGCTCTGTTCCACCAACCTTTCCATCATGGCTGAACCCTCCTGTGCTGGGCATCACCCTCCAGGCCAAGGGCTTGTCCCTTACTGGGACATCTCCACCCCCAGTGGGGAGGGGTGGAGCAGCTGGAGTCTCCAGTGAGAATTTTCCAAAGGATGGTTGTGGGAAGAACAAGAGGAGGCCCTAGAACCAAGGAACAGCCTTTTACCTTCTCCTGCAGGACCGCTCCGCGCTCCTTGAGGAGGCAGTTGATGATGACAGTGGCCGCGCGAGAGCAGTTCTTGTCGGGGTCCGCCAGCCCCTCGAACATTGCAAGGAGGAGGCCCATCAGCTGGTTGGGGGGCACCCGCTTCCCAATCACCTGCAGGATGAAACAGACAATAGGATTCAGACAACCCATCCCAACCAAAGTCAACACATCCCAACCCAACTTGGCCAACTCAGTCATGAGACTGCTCTGGCCACCAGACAGAGGATGTTCTGGCTCTCATCAAGTTCTCCAGAGCTGGGGGTGGAACAGGCTGCTCAGGAGAACCATTAGCAGGGGATATGTCCATGGGAAGAGTGACAACACCTGAGGAACAGCAGCTCCTCCAGCACAGACATACCATCAGCTTCTCCCCAGGTCCCTCTGGAGATGCTTGTAGAGCTCTCAGCACAGAAAATGGTCTTTGAGAAGTTCCAGCTCTGAAGAGCAGAGTAATGACCCCTCATCCCACCCCTCAGCTCCATAGCCCTGATGCACATCCATATGTCCTTCCAATCATGAGGGTCTGAGAGCCACACTTGGACCATTTTGGGGTGTGAAGCTGCATTGAGAAGCTTCACCAGTGCTGCTGCCATACTGGGAGACAGCTGGGAGCCCAGTGGCTGCGGGTCCTAAGCCAACAAGCCCAGGGCCTCTAGAGCTTCCTGCAGGCAGCAGCTTCCACTGGGGAGCACCACACACCAGTCTCCATGCTGGACCTCACTGGGGCCTCACGGAGGTTCTGTAAGGATGTCCTAGCCCACCTCCACCTCAGCTTTGGAGTGATACAGACCAGACCAACTTCCGTCAGCTACACTGGCCACAGCAGAGCAAGATCCTGAACCCAGTCCTGGGAGTGTTGAGGGCTGAAGGGTCCAGGCTGCCCCTCAGCCTCTGGGAGATGCCCTGAACCTCAGTATCATGGAAAGACTGAGGTTGGAAGGGACCTCAGAGGTCATCAAGCTTCAATCCCACTGCCATGGACAAGGGATGAGTGTCCTCTGCATCCCTTGAGCAGCTGCATTGATGTCCTCCTTGAGGTTCCCATGCAGAAACTGGGGACCAGCAGCCTCCCGGTGGGGCTGAGCTGCTCTGAGCACCCCTTGGCCAGGCTAGTAGAACCCTCTGGCTGGACGAGAGGGGGAGGCAGTTTGCTGGAGGAAGACTGCAGCTGCCCAGCAGCCTCCAGAGGCTGGTCAGGACAAAGTCCTGGTGGGGTTGGGACATCAGCTCCACTGCAGCCGTTGCTCCACAGCTGCCAGCTGCACTCACCACTGCAATACTGGTGCAGGTGTGGAAGAGGACAGTGAAGTCTGGCTCCTCCAGGCCTTTCTTCAGGGCTTTCAGTCCCTCCACCATCTCATCTCGGTGATCCCGGGCGAAACCTGCATCAGAGTGTTGGTGACCAGTGTTTGCCAACCTTTCCACCCTACATTGCTCTGGGAGCTACTGGGGAGCTGCTCCATGTTCCAGGAAGAACCAGGAAACCAAAGATGCAGCCAGGGCCACAAGAACCTGCCCAGCTCTGCAGAGCGGGACCACAGGCTCTCTCCTGATGCTGGAAGGGCTTTGCTCTGTTCCGGCTCCATTTGAGGAGGACGAGTGACCCCTCTTGGAGAGAGGGAGAACCTCAGGCTCAGGAACCTGCTCCTGCACTCCAGCCTTTGGGAGCCCAACACCCTCATGACGGTCTGTATCAGTTCTAGAACTGTGTCCTGCCCCAGCAGGGCAGGCAGGGGCTCAGGGGGAGGACCTCCTGCCCTACTCTGGGGAGACTTCTCTGTAGGGCTGGGTACAGCTTTGGGCTCAGCACAGGAGAGACACCATGAAGCTCATGGAGCGGGGCCAAAGGAGGCCCCAGAGATGATCTGACAGGGCAACTCCTTGAGAGGTTCAGCTCCAGAAGCTTCAGGGAGACCCTACAGCAGCCCCTCAGGACTTAAAGACTTTTACTGAGGGTGGAGAGAGCCTGGCCAAAGTTGCCCAGAGAGTGGGAAGCAGCCCCATCCCTTGAGCCATCCCAGGGCAGGTTGGACCCCTGGGGCTCCGAGCCACCTGGTCTGGGTGGGGATGGCCCTGCTCAGGTCAAGGGGTGGCACTGGGGGAGCTGGGTGAACCATGAGATGACCTTAAAGATCCCTTCAACCTAGCCCATCTATGTTTTGATGTTCCACTAGCTCTGCTTTGTCAGCCTTTACAGAATCTTTAGGGATTTCTCCTATGGGACAGGGGGGTGGAGGACAGGGAGAAGAGGGCCAGTACCCACCTTCATAGCAGAGCTGGATGTAGAGCAAGGAGTAGACGCAGTCGACAGCCAGCTGCCGGACGCTACCCAGGGAGTCAGAGCAGCGTGGAGAGAAGAGGGCGATGAGGACACCCAGGTTGTAGAAGGGTATGATGGTCTGTATGGTCAACAGACATCTGTGAGGAGACCATGGGGCCAGCATTTCCCCACAGCCACTGAGGGACGCAAGGATGAGTCCCAGCAGGAGGAGGTGCTGGAGCTCTGGGGTCACTCACGCTGACATTCAGCTGGCTGAGGTAGAAGTCCAGCAGAGCAGCGCTGAGCTCCACTGCCCGCTGACGCTCCTGTTCCCAGGGAGACTTGATCCAAGGGCCCAGGTGCTGCAGGGCAGAGAGGTGAGAAGACAGGTTCAGCTGCTTCCCTGCACACCAAGGCATCCCTCAGTAATGACACCATGGGATCGGGTCAGCTGGAGATGAGAACAAGGTCGTCAAGAACCTCCTGGCTGATGCTGGCACTGGGGTGACCAGCAGGACAAGGGCAGAGATTGACCTCAGGGTCAGCTGTAGGTCCCTCACTCCTGGCCAGAAGGATCTGGAAGGGCTGCAGTGAGGCCAGAGAAGGGCAACAGAGATGGGGAAGGGGCTGCAGCACCCAAGGAGCCCCTGGAGCAGCCCCAGAGAGAGGGACAGTGGGCCTGAGGAGCAATCTCTGCCCCACAAGGGGTCCAGAGCAGTGGAGAGTCCCCATGGTCTGGAGGCATTGCAAAGCCAGGGAGAAGTGGGGTGAGGAACAGGGGTAGGTGGGCACCTGGCTGTGTCTGGTGGGACTGGAGGAGCTCAAAGAGTTTTTCCAACCCTAAATGATCCCCCAGTCTCTGGGCCTGTGGGATGCAAAGCTGGGGAGATGTGGGGTAAAGGATGGGGTAAGGACAGGGTTAATGGGGACTTGGCAATGCTGGGGCAGCACTTGGAGGAGGAGCTCAAAGGTCTCTTCCACCCAAAGACATCACAAGGAAATGCCAGCACCCTCCTGCTTTGGGATCAAGGCTGCCCTGTGCCCCTAGTTAGGCAGAGGACCCCACCAGACCAGGCAGCACCCACCGCAAACATGTCCTGCAGCCCATGGGGGGTCAAGTTCTTCTGCAGGAGACTCTTCAGCAGATCCTTCAGGGCACCCATGGTGTCACCAAACAGCATCTGAGGAGCAGATTGTGGTGCCAGGCTCTGCCTACCCCATCCCAAACTCCCCAGAGCCTCCCAGGACTTTCGGGGTCAAAGGGAAGGCAAAAAGGATTAACTTCTTCCATTTTGGCACCAGATGCCTGGAAACACCTCACTGGGGACACAGGGAGCCCTGGGTGACCCTAGGAGGAGCTGATGGGTGGGAGCTGGGGGCAGCCAGCAGCTGCAACAACTTCATTAGCGGAGACTCATTTGCAGTCATTAATCACCTGAGTGCAGCCGAGCGGCAGCTGCTGTCTCCTGCAAGCCTGTTATGGAGCAGGGAGCTTGGCCTCCCCGCAGTGGTTATAGGATCGGGGGGTTCCCCCCTCTCATTAGCAGCACTTGGGGCTGCCTGGCCCTGCTCCCCATTTGCTCTCTGGCACAGGAATGGGATAAAGGAGCAGGGAGACCCTTCCCTTGGCAGTTGCTCTACGGGGCAGGAGACAGGCTATGGGAACCCCTAGGGCTTGTGCGGCTGTGAAAAGGTGTCTTGGCCCCGAAGCCAAGGAATTTGGCCCTGAAACCAACAGCAACTTGGCCCCAAGACCAATGGCCTCAAAACTGCTGTCACCATGGCTCTGCAGAAACAAAACCCCATTTGCCCTGTCCAGCACCAGGTTTGTGCTCTTGAGCTGAATCACAGTCTGGGCTGGGTTGAGGGGACCTCAAAGTTCCCTCAGTGCCACCCCCTACCCTGAGCAGGGACATCTCTGCCCAGAGCAAGTGGCCAACCTGCCCTGGGATGGTTCCAGGGATGGGGCTTCTCCTCGCTCTCCGGGCACCCTGGGCCAGGCTCTCCTCACTCTCAGGATGAGTTTCTCCCTAAGGTCTGACCTAACTCTCCTCTCCTTTATCCTGAGCCCATCCCTCTGTCCCATCTCTGGGTGTCCTCAGCAAAGTCATTGGGTGCAATCAGGGTGCTCTGGCTGCCCCATTAACATCTGGAGGGGATTGTGTAGCTTCAGCCCTGGAATCACAAATCCTTCAGGCTGGAAAAGCCCTTCAAGCTTCAGACCACTCTGCCCAGATCTCCATCCAACCTGCCCTTGGACCCTTCCAGGGATGGTGTGGCCACAACCTCCCTGGGCAACCCATTCCATCACTCTATCCTATACTGGACCCAGCACCTCCTTGTGCCAGGCGTCACTGCCGCAGTTGGGGCCAGCAGGCAGGGCCAGGACACTGCCCAAGCAGGCATTGATCAGCTCTGTCCGGTCGGGGTCACTGAGCTGCGGCTCCAGGGCGCTGATGCTAGGGTTAAGGAAGCACTGGGCTGCACAGAGCATCCCGCACCTGAGAACTGGGATTGGAAACTGCAATCCCAATGGCCTGGCTCTATAGCAAGCAGCATGGGGTGTTCCCAGTATCACCCAGTAAGGCACTGCCCTGCATGGGGTATTTTTAGCCACAGCCCTTGGGCCAAGAGCAGCTGCTGCAGAGCCCAGCCAGCAGCCAGTTTCACCAGGACAGCTCCAGGAGGCTCAAAGTGGGGAGCAGTCATGGTCCTGTGATCCCACAGGGATGGGGGGAGGAAGGATACACCAGGTGGGTGCAGGTGACCATTGCCTGCTGCCGAACTGGTGTCTGCATGGTCTCCAGTGGCTCAGCCTTGATGAACTCCTGCAGGAGAGAGCCAAGGGGATGGTTTATGGCCATGGCCAGCTCCATCCCATTGGTGCAAAGGACAGGTTTCGGGGTGACCTCCCTGAGACAGCTAATGCGGAGCTGCACCCTAAATACTGCAAAACAACCCCATGCCTTGGGCAATGGGCCCATGGAGAGCGGCAGTGGGTTGGGTTTGATCTTCAAGGTCATCCAGGGCCACCCCCTGCCCTGAGCAGGGCCATCCCCACTCAGAGCAGGTGGCTCAGAGCCCCAAGGTCCAATTTGCCCTGGTATGGCTCCAGGGATGGGGCTTCTCCCCTCTGTCTGGGCACTCTAGGCCAGACTCTCCCCATCCTCAACAGCAGCAATTTCCTCTTTCTCCTCAGTCTGAATGGCCCTCTTCCAGTTTAACCAGCATGGTGCTCCTGTCCCACAGCCCTTGATCACAAGTCTCCCCCTTCTCTCTTATCGGCCCCTTTAAGGCCTGAAATCCCCACTGAATTTCTCTTCAGAACCCTCAAACCCAGCAAACCCCTAATTTCACCCAGCAAAGCTGTGTTTCATCACAGCAGATCAACCTCCCCTGAGAAACTTCCCACCAGCAGCTCCTGGGCTCTGCACAAGGTCTGTGAGGCCCCATTTCAGCCCCAGCCCCGAAGCTTCTCAGGGAGGTCTGTTCCCATCACCTCACATCCTGTCCCACAGCCTTTGATCAAAAGTCCCCCCCATCTCTCTTATGAGCCACCTCAAGCCACTCTCCCATCTTACTGGGAGCTCTCCAAGGGCAGCAGATCCTACACCACAGACCTGCAGGTCCATGGGGGTCAAGAGGCCCCACAGACACATAGGGATGTGGCTGAGCACAGTAAACTCAACCCCCACCCTCCCCAAGGCCCAGAGGCAGAGCAGTGACTCCCACAGTTAACCCTCAGCCCTGTGGGCTGGGAACCTGCTCCAGTGCCCCCTCAACCAGCCTCAAGCCCAGTCACCCTCCCCAAGACCCCCAGCCCCAGAGACAGAGCAGCAATACCCACAGCTAACCCTCAGCCCCATGGGCTGGGAACCCAAGCCCAGTAACCCACTGGGGACTGCTCTTACCACCATCTGGGCCACCAGCTCAGCTTTGCGGGCGAAGCTGAATTCCCCACAGTGGAGGCTGTTGCGGATGGCCTGGCTGATCATGGAGATGCTCCGGATCAGGCAGAGCTTCAGAGTCAGATCCTGGGAGCAGAACCAGGGCCAGAACTGATGGCTGCGCTCAGCACATGGCCAGAACTCACTGGCCCAACCTGCGCTGGTGACCCTCCAGAAGAAGAGCTTGTTAGTAGGGCATGGGCTCAGCTCCCTGCTCCTTACCCTGGCTATGGGCTCTCTGAGAAGCAGCAGGACCCCCTGATCCCACTGTCAGACACAGCCTGGAGCTCCCTGCAGCAAGTGGGATGAGGACAGTCCTCCAGATATCCCACTGAGGCCCTGGGATGCTCCAGGCAGCTCTAGGAGCTCTTCCTCCTGCACAGCTCAGGCTTTGGGATGGTCATAGGACCATGGAATTGTTTAGGTTGGAAAAGAGCTTCAAGATTGAGTCCAGCTGTTAACTAGCTCGACACCAGGTGGAGAGGAGTAGCCCCAGTTAGCAGCTCTGCCCTCACCCAGGAAAGCCCCTGGGGAGGGTTTGAATGAGAAGGTCTCAGCTCAGGTGCTAGAGATTCTCTGCAGAAGCTGTTAGTGCAGCAGGAGCCCAGAGGGAAGAGGAATTAGTGGGGCTGGTGGCAGGTTCCATCCTACAAAGGTCATTTCTCCTGCTCCCCTTTAAAGAAAAAGCAGGGGGAGGAGTATAACCCCCCAGACAATGACCTGAGGTTGGCAGGACAATTAGTTCAGTGGGTTTCAGCCCAGCGGTGGGTTGCAGCTCTGGAGACCCCAAAGTTCTCCACTTGGAGGGGTGTCCCCAGCCAACACTTCCACCATCAGCTCTGTCCCCTCCCCAGTGCCCCGAGCTTGGTCAGTTCAGGTAACTAGGCTGGGCAGCTCGGGGCAAGAAGCAGCAGCTCCTGCAGCTCTCAAGGGCAGAGAAGCTGTTGCGGAGAACCTGGAGCAAGAGGCAGAGAGAGCAGGAGAGAGCAGAGAGAGGCTCAGCCCTGAGGCCTCACACTGTACCTTGGTCTCTACCTTTATGCCCAGAACCTGAACAAGTGGAGAAAATAGAATATGTTAGCAAGGGGGACCCAACTCTGCAGCCTCCCATCAGGGTCCTGGAGGGACCTTTGTGGAACCACCTGGCCACTCCAGCTCACCCCAGTGCCCTCAGGGAGGAACAAGGGTCCAGTCTCCAGGGCTTTACCTTAGTGTTGAAGTACTGGAAGATGTTCTTGAGGATGTTGGCATCAACATGGGGCAGCAGCAGCTCATGGGGGGCATATGAAGCCACGTAGCCGTAGCACAGGATCAGGGAGCTCTTGATTTTCTCCACTTCACTGTCACTGCGGTCCTGGCAAGGAAGAGGAGGGAGTTAATGGGATGGGGGGCGTACTGGGGGGAAAGCTGAGGTTTCTCAGGAGGAGATGGGGCTGCTGGACCCACTGAAGGACATTCCCAGCCCTTTAGTGGAGGCAGTTTGCTCCACAACCCCGATGGAACCAGTCTTGGTCTGAGGCTTCAGCTCCAGTTTGCAGCGAGAGAAACCAATTAGAGCCCCAGCAGGGTTTCCTCACCCAGCCTCGGGGTCTCCTCAGTGCTCCCCCAGCACTAATCCAATTCCTCACATCCCCAGTTGGAGGGTTGAAACAACATCTTGGGACAGAATGCTGCCTGCAGGAGCCACTCGGGGGTTGCTGCCAGGCACTAGGTCATGGGGTGGGACCCACAGCAATGTGGGCAACAGCCAAACTGCAGCTCCACATGGGGCTAGAGTCTCTTGATGGATGCAGATGCCAAGTTCCAGCTGTCTGGAGCCCACTCAGGCACAAATGGCTCCATGGGGAGAGACATGAGGTTCTGCAGGGGCTGATACCAAGAGCCCTCCAGTGCCAAGAGAAGCTCCCGAGGGTATTGTCTGGAGGATCCTTTGGCTGTGGTGGGGGGAGTCCCCACTGGTTCTTACTTTGAATATACTGAAGAGCCCCACAGATTTCTTGAAGACATCAGACCTAACAAACTCCTCCAGCTTGGCCAGGGTCTCCTCCAGGTGATTCTTTGCACAGATCCCAAAGCAGGAGGCCAGTCCCTGGGGGAAGCAGAGAAATCCCATGCATTTCCCAGCCCCAGCTGATACCACCAAGCTGGTTATTTGGCTTGTTTCTCCCTGGGGGGTACAGGGGGGCAAGAATGGAGTCATAGAGGTGACACAACTAGGGACAGTCCCAGCAGGGGTGCTGGTTAAACTGGAAGAGGGAGATTCCAACTGGAGAGAAGGAGGAAATTGCTGCACTGAGGGTGGGGAGAGCCCGGCTCAGGGTGCCCAGAGAGTGAGAAGCCCCATCCCTGGAATCATCCCAGGGCAGGTTGGACCTCGGGGCTCTGAGCCACCTGCTCTGGGTGGGGATGGCCCTGCCCAGGGCAGGGGGTGGCTCTGGTGGAGCTCCAACCCATACTGTGTGTCAACTCCATGATTTACCCAAGGCAATAGCTCTAGGATGGGGACTGTGACCCTGTGGTCTCTCTGCACTGTCCTGGACCCATTCCCCCATCTCCATGAGGTACATGGGACAGGCACAAAAGGGTCAACACAGGGAGCTGGTCCCTCCTGGGCTGTCAGGGCTGATGGACTCAACCTCTCACCTCCCTTTCTGCCTCCTCATGGTATCTGGCTGTTTCCAGGAGCTCCTGGAGCTGCTTCTGCACCAGCTTCTTGCTGCCGCTCGCCCCAAGCGCCGTCCCCACACATTTATAGAGGAAGTTCTAGGGGAGCAGGAGGGACCATCAGGAGCTGCTGAAACTCCACGGAGCCCTCCCAGTCCCCAGTCCCAGTCACCTTCTCAGTGGGGAAGCCGTTGTAGCTGCCTAGCTGCTGGCACATCTCGGTGGCAAACTGGGAAATCCAGGCACTGTCCGAGACCGCCACCAGTGTATCCTGGAGGAACTGGGGGAGGAAGATCCATTAGCCCTAACAGAGCTACTCTTGGTAAATGAGGAGCCTCCCTTGAACAGGAGACCTAGGGCAGTGCAACCAGTAAAACAGCAGCAGGATCAGTCCAGCCTGACCCTCATCTGCACCCCCTGGAGATCCTTGTTCCTCTCACCCTAAAAACCCCAGGACCCTTTTCCTAAGGGTCAGGTCTCTCCTGAGATCAGCTGCACCCCAGGGGCACCTCTTCACGGCATTTAATTGCTCCTCCCTGCCCTAATTCCAGGCAGTTCAGTAGGGAGATGCTCCTGGAAGCCACGAGTGAAACCCAAAAGCCCATTTATGGTTCCGACTCAAACTTTCGGTTCCCAAGAGACCTCCACAACCCTGGGTCTCCTGCCTTGCCACCATCCCACTGGCACAGGGACTCTTACCTGCAGCAGCTTCTCTTCCCACTCAGTCTGGGACAGGGACTTCTCCGTGTTCTCTAGAAGAAAGGACGCCATTAACATCCATCCGCACCCCCTGCCCAGTCCAGGAGCTGCTGGGGAGCAGCTGAGGGTGGCTGTGAGGATGAGGGGGACACTGGGGAATCTCTGTGGGTGCTGCTGCGGCTGTTCAGCTGCAGAAGAGCAGCCGAGGAGGATCTGGTCGATGCTGGGGGCAGGGTTATGGGGCCAGACTCTGCCTAGTGGTGCCCAGCCTAAAGGTTCCCCCCAGCATAAGGAAGGTCCAGACCCAGAAGCAGCCCTTTCCTACCTTCCAGATGCTCCACCAGGAGAGGGATCTTCTTTCCCCAGAGCTGTTCCAGTGCAGGGTGGACACTGCAGTTCAACACGTTCAGCAGCCGCAGGGCAGCGGCTCCCCTGCCATCCCCCATGTAGGGCTGGGAAGAGACAACCTGGGGGATGGAACAAGGGGGAAAGTCACCTCAAGGCACCCAGAGAGAGACCATGAGGAACTTAGACCTCACCTCAAGGCACCCAGAGAGACCTCAAGGCAACCTAGAAGACCTCGAGGCACCTAGACCCAACCGTGAGGCACCCTAGAGAGACCCTGAGGAACGTAGACCTCACCTCAAGGGACCCAGAACCTTAAAGGACCCAGAATCCCAAGGGACCCAGAGTGACCCAACCTAAAGGAACCTGAACCTCAGCAAAACTAGAGGCTCCTTCTCAAGCTGTTGGTAGAGGAATGCTGTCAGGAGAGAAGGTCTCTCCGCACCCTGGGGCTGGGAAGCAGATCCCAGGCTCCTCAGGGCTGAGGAACCATCTAGGATCATGTGGAGATCTGCACTGCAGCTCTTGTGTCTCAGGAGCATCCTGAGCTTCCACAACCCACACAGAGACAACCCTGGGGGCTGAGGGGATGGGGTCGACCCAACCTGAGAGGTGCAGAAGGGCTCAGGGTGGCAGCACCTCTGTCTGAGGCTGTGGGGCAAGGGGCTCCTAGTCCATCTAGGAGGGTGGGAGATTCCTTTGTTGCCTCCAGCACTCACCAGAAGCCTCGTGGTCAGGGTGTAGGGAGAGGGGAGATTGGCTGCAAAAGGAAGGGGAAAAATGAAAACATCAGCAGGGGAGCAACTCCCACCCGGTGGGGTTGAAGGGGGGTCCCAAGCCTGTGTGTCCCAGCAGCTGCTGGCACTGACCGTTGAGGTCGTATCGGATCAGCGATGGGTTTTCCCCCTCCTCCTGCTTCTTCACAGCCAGGAACAGAAGGCTCTTGCAGAGTGGGGTCAGGGCATTGGTGAACTGGATGGGGGTCACGAACTCCAGCAGGTAGGGCCAGAGGACCTGCTGGGACAACAACGCCTGAGCCAGGGCTCATGTTCAGGTCAGGGATCACAGAAGGGTTGTAGCCGAGAAGCCCTTTGAGCCCCTCCAGTCCTGGCAGACACAGCCAGGTCCCCGCTACCCCCTCACACCACATCTTTGGGGTCTCCCCTCACTGCCCTGGGCCAGACCTGGACACCCCTTGTGGGACAGAAATTGCTTCTCAGGGCCACTCTCCCACTCCCCTGAGGGCAGCTTGAAGACAGTTACCCCAATCCTGTAGCTTGTTCCTGGGGAGAAGAGACTGACTCTTCTCTCTGCTCTAGCAGCCTAGAGCTCCTGCCCCAGGGTGTTCCCCTCCACAAATCACAGACTTGTTTGGCTAGGAGGGACCTCAGAGCTTCCCCAGAGCCACCCCCCAGCCTTGAGCAGAGCCATCCCTACTCAGAGCAAGTAGCTCAGAGCCCCAAGGTCCAACCTGCCCTGGGGATGAGGCTTCTCTCCCCTCTCTGGGCACCCTGGGCCAGGCTCTCCCCAACCTCAGCAGCAGCAATTTCCTCCTTCTCTCCAGTTGGAGTCTCCCTGTTCCAGTTTAACCACCACCCCTGCTCCTGTTCCACAACCCCTGATTGAAAGTCTGCCCAGTCTCTTTATCAGCCCCTTTAAGCACTCAGATCCTCAATAAAGTCTCCTGGAGCTTCTCTTTTCCAGATGAAGCCCCCAAACCAAGTGGTTTCATTCTCAGACCATCTCTGGACCCCCTTCTGGTCTTGCTCCACTAGCTCCATAACCCAAGAAGGACTCCCCCCAGCCCCTGATTGGAGGGGGGGGGGCACTTCCCCAACTACCACCTCCTAGAGGGATGGAGTTGGTGGCAGCAGCCACAATGACAGTTGGCAGTAGTGCCAGCCCATCCCACCCCTCAGAGGGGGCACCCTGCTCATCTCACAGGTGGAACCAGGGCAGTGGGGGATTCCCAGCCCCCCCAGAGGTGGGAAGGGCTGGTCAGACTCACGTTGCTCATCCTGTCAACGGTGGTGCTGAGCAGGAACAGTGTGTTGACGCTGATACTGTGGACGCTGTCGCTGCTCAGGTCGTCAGCATCCAGCAGCTGCTTTTTGGGTTGCTGGAGGAGAGGGAAAGGCCTGGGAGGTCAGGAGATGCAACAGAAGCCAGGGACCTCTTGGGTTAGGGCCCATTTCCAGATAGGCCCATGGAGCTGAACAAGCTGCAGCCCAACGCATCACCCCAGCAACTCTTGGAGGGGAAACAGGATGAGCCCAAGGGTGCTGCTGGTTGCACCCAACTGCCGAGGTTTGTCCTTGCTCCTCCAGAACCAGGAGAGATCATGAGGGGATAGCAACGGGGACACCTGAGGTGCCGAGAATAGAACTAGGGAGAAAGGTTGGTGCTAAAACATTGCTTTGGCCCCAGAGCTGCCCCAGGGAGGGTCCAGGGTGGAGATTTGCAGGGGCAGAGAAGTAAAATCATGGGAAAGATGTGAGATGGTGGAAAAGGGGAAGAGAAATCTTCTGATGGCTCTGAAAAGCGCAACTTGAGGATGTTGTTCCCACAAAACCCCTGGGGAGCCAGAGACACACAGAGAGCCACAGATGGAGACTTTTCATGCCCACCCAGGGTCTGTCTTGAGGGTTTCCCCCCCATGCCAGGTCCCAGCTCACCGTGTCTGAGGGCAGGGCACACTGCCGCACCAGGAACTCCACCATGGCCTCTCCTCCGGGCTGCTCCAGGTAGCCGTGGTGGGCCATGGCGCTGATCACCTGTACCAGCGCCCGCTTCACCTGCACCGGGGTCAGGGGAGCAGCTCTGGGCAGGGGGCTCTGCCGTTTGCTGACACCCCATTGGGACTGGAGAATGTTAGTTTGGGTCCTACAGGGACTTTCAGCTGGGGCTGGGGTCCTGCCACAGCAGTTGGCCCCATAGAGGGGTTGTGTTTTCACAGATTCACAGAACATTACGGATTGGAAGGGACCTTGAAAGACCATCTAGTCCAGTTTTTTGGAAGAGACCTCTGAGCTACTCCAGTCCAACCACTGACCCATCAAGTCCAACTACTGACCCACTGAGTTCAGTCATTGCCCCAGCTAGTCCAGCTGCTGACCCAGTGAATCCAGCCAGTGTTCCATGGAGTCCTACACTGATCCCAACTACTGACCCATTGAGTCCAACTACTATCCCATGGAGTCCTAGCGTTTCCCCAGCACCACCTGTTCCCCCCTACCCCTGTCCCTCACCTCACTGGCCTTGGGGACTCCTCCCCTGCCCTAGACCAGGCCCCCCCGTGGGCCAGAAACTGCTCCACAGGGCCAACTTCTCCCTCTTCCTGGACTCCTCCAGGGGCTCCCCTGGTGCTGCAGTTCCTTCCCCAGATAAGGTCACCTCTGTGGGGTTTTCTGGGGGAGCTCACGGCCTCAGCACCCACCATCACCCATGCATGGGTCTCGCAGAGCCCAGTTTGTGCTGTGGAAGCTGGACAGCCACCGTGACCACACGAGCCACTGGCGCTCCCAGTGAGGCTGTGGTTTGGTCACACGCAGGGCTGTGGGCAGCACCTCGTGCCCCAGCAGCCAGAGTCCCTGCCCACACTGTGCAAAACTAGTCCCTAGGTGCTGCTCCATTACCAGAAGGAGAGATCCACAGCCAGAACCCCTCTGAGGAGCAGCCAGCCATAACTCCCCACCCCACAGGGTGCCCCATGCTCAGCCCACCTTGTTGTTGGTGTCCTGCAGCGGCAGTTTCATGGAGGAGATTATGAAGGGCTTTTTGATTTCCATTTGTGACGCTGCAACAAGCAAACAGAGAGACCTCAAAGCTTGGGGGTGCTGCTAGACCCCAAACCTCCCACCCTTCCCCCACTGGGGGGTTTTTGCCCCCACCCTCTCCCCAGTTGGTTGGGTTCCTCCTTTCAGACCCTAAAGACAAGGAGAGCCCATCTCCTCATCCCAGTAGGGCAATGAGGGGATTCATGAAAAGAGCCCCATCAGAGGGAGAGGAAAACCCTCTGGAACTGCTTTGGGACCACAGCATGGAACATGAGTGGGTGGGTGGGTGGAGGGTAGCACCACGGTACTCACAGGCACTATTGATGATCTGCCTCATGATGAGGAGGGTCCCCACACGGGTCTTTTCATTGCTGCTCTCCAGCTTGGGCAAGAGGAAGGCCAGGACCCGGTCCGGGAAGGAGCAGGCTAGGGGCGTCCAAAGGGACCATCACTAGGGGCCAGAGTCCTGGGAGGGGGGACCCTGCACCCCATCCCTGACACAGGAATGGCCCACAAGGACAAGGGTGAGACCCCACATGTGGCTCAGGGCAGTCCAAAGGCAAGAGATTAGGAGATGGGGAGCAGCACCCAGTAGAAGGACAGAGGGTGCCGGTGGGGGAGAAGTGGGACAGAAGGCACCAAGGTGGGGTCACACCCCAGAACCCCCTGTGCCCTGCGCTGGGGCCCCAGTAGGGTGGTCTGCAGGTCAGGTTGGGGATTGAGCCCCTCTGCCCCACTCTGGGAAGTAACCCCTGCAGGGCTGGGTCCAGCTTGGTCACTCAGCACAGCAGAGACACCGTGGAGCTGGTGGAGCAGGGTCAGAGCAGGCCCCAGAGATGGTCTGAGTGGGGAACCCCTTGGTTGAGGGGGTTCAGCTGGAGGAGAGAAGCTCTAGGGAGACCCTACAGCAGTTGCCCAGGACTTAAAGACTTTGACTAGAGGGTGGAGGGACCCTGGACCAGGGTGCGCAAAGAGCAGGGGAGAAGCCCCATCCCTGGAGCCATCCCTGGAGCCCCCACAGTTGGACCTTGGGGCTCTGAGCAACCAGCTCTGGGTGGCGATGGCCCTGCACAGGGCAGGGGGTGGCACTGGGAGAGCTTTGAGCTCTCCTCCCACTCAAACCAGTTGAGTGTCTCCCAGGGCAGCAGCTCTGGGTGCAGTTGCCAGCCCCAACCCTGATGAACCGGCTAGTCCAGCTCCTCTCAGCCAGCCCTGAGATCTACTCTGGTGCTTTGAGCAGCTCCCAGTGTCTCCAGGAGCTGCAGGAGTGGGATTCTCCCCACTCCCGTCCCAAAATTTTCATTGTTAAAAATAAACCCCCAGTTGATTGAGGCTGGAACTGGAGCAGCTCCTGTGGGCACTGGGATGCAGGGGGGTTGGCCTGTACTGAGCTGAGGAGGATGAGGATGCCTCTGGAGGAGGCAGCTCAGAACAGGGTCTCCCCTTCACAGAGGATTCATCTCCAGCACTGAACCAGCAGGGTCCACAACCAGAATCAACCTACAGTCCCTGCCCTTACCCCATACTGCAGGAATGGCTCCAGTTTATGGGCTAGAGCAACTCCAGAGGGTTTGAGGAAACCCTTGAGGCCAAACCAGGAGCTTCTGGGAAGGTCCCAACCAGCCTGAACATCAAGGGCTGGAGCCAGGGTGGCCACCAGCACCTCCTGTTCCTCCCCTACTGGGTCAGGAGATCATTGAATCACCAGATTGTTGGCATTGGAGCAGCCTTTTGAGCTCCTCCAGTCCCATCAGACACAGTCTGATCCTCCCTACACCACATCCCTCACCCTATATTTTCAGGGCTTTGCAACCCATGACCTACGGATCATGGGATCATTTGGGGTGGGAAAAGCCCTCTGAGCTCCTCCAGTCCCACCAGCACAGTCAAGTCCCCTCTAACCCCTGTCCCTCATCCAACATCTCAAAAACTTTGAGACCATTCCAAGAACAGGAACTCCTGTATACCCCCTGTGGAGCAGAAATTGCTCCTCAGGACCATCCTCAGCCCCACAGACAGCTCCTGAGGGGGCAGAACCCCAGCAGAAGGAACCCCCAGGTGCAGGGCATCCCACAGGCATCTGTCAGCACCCTCACCCAGGACAGTGAAGCAGCGCAGGACCTCCGTGTGGTTTTTGATGGTCAGGGGCACTGATGGGTCTGCAGGAACACAGATCTGTGGGGAGAGACTGCCTTGAGGTCTGTGGGGCCAGACTCATCCTATATCCCACACCTCACAGCCCCAGAACCCCTAGAACTGCTCTGTGGGGCTATCCTACAGCCTCAGACCTGCTGTGTGGGATCAGCCTCATCCCACATTCTGCAGCCCCAGAACCCCAGAGCTGCTGCATGGGGCCATTCCCATCCCATCTCCCACATCACACAGCCCCAGAGCTGCTGTGTGCAGCCAGCCCCATCCCATTATCCCACATCCCCAGAGCTACTCTGTGGGGCCACCCCAGACTCAGTCCATTCATTACTAAGAAAATGAAGGCTCAACCCAGTTTTAAACCCCAGGGATGGTGATCTGAAGGGCTGGGTGCTAGGACATACCCCAAAGTTCTCCGTCCCATGGCACTCACCTGGGGGTGCAAGGTGCCCAGTAGCGGCTCCAGCTGCACATCCAGGCTGCGACTGCCAATGTTGACGGAAGCTTCCAGAATCTGACAGAGGCTCTACTCGGGCAGAGGAGGTTGCAGTCAGTGTCAGGGGAATCCTCGGTGATTGGGACTTCTCCAGAGCTGCCCCCATACCCTCTCAGGGGGCTGTGACCACCTACCCCCCTTCCCTAGGTACCCAGAGATGACAGCAGCTCACCCCACTCTCCCAGACCACTGGATGCAACTACTGTGCATGAGGGATCTGGGCATCAGCAGCCCAGTTTGCCCAGTTTGGGTTCTGTGACACCAGTGTGAGGTTGGTGAAGACTTCACTGCTTGGCTACACTGCTTTGGGGTTGGCTGAGCTGCTGCTAGGGGTCCCCCTGGCATTCACAGATGGGTCTTTGCACCACCAAATGCAGTATCCACCCTGTGGCCCAGCTGGCTCCCAGTTGATGTGGCTGGGGACACTGGAACCGCTCACCTTGGATATGAAGAAGGTCTCCGTGTGCTTCTTGTAGAGCCCCAGGATGCCTGGAATCAGCTTTGGAAGTTGTTCCTCCAGCTTCTCTCCCGGCATCAGGTAACTCATGGGGCCCAGAGCCCCCACCACAGCCAGACGCAGCTGTAGGGAGAGACTGGGTTGTACTGGGATGGCCAAATCACGCACAGGTGGACCTCACTGGTGCTCTGTCATGATGGAGCTATGGGGAACAAAGGGGTTTTGCCCTTCTGAGGGACTTTCCTTGGGAAAGCTCCACAGTGCCTCAAGCTATGGCCCTACAATCTGCACCCAGGGAGGTCCCACTGTGTCCGTCATCCTCAATGAGAGTGGGGAGAGCCTGGCCCAAGGTGCTCAGAGAGCAGGGAGAAGTCCCATCCCAGGGCAGGTTGGAGCTTGGGGCTCAGAGCAACCTGCTCTGAGTGGGGATAGAATCATTAAGGTCAGAAGAGACCTCCAAGATGATCAAGTGCAATCATCAACTCATAACATCAACACCATGAGATCTCTCAGTCCAGGGTAGAGGGGGGCACTGGAGGAGCATTGAGGTCCCTCCAACCCACTCCACCCCACCCCACCCCACCCCATCGGTTGGTGGTTGCCCACCTTGGCCTCCCGGTGCTGCAGCCAGCTGTTGAAGAGCACCTCATACGCACTGAAGATCTCATTGGAGAAGGTGTCCTTCCTGACTGTGGGGTCAGGAGCCTTGTCCAGGTTGGCCAGGTACTCCTGGATGCTCTCGCTGAAATGCTGCAGAGCTGAGAAACACAGAGACCTCCCTGTGAGCCCCCGCCCTAGATCACCTTGATGTGCCCTGACGGATGGCTGAGGCACCAGGACACTCCTTGGCCACAAGGGACTGTGGCTAGAGACATCAGAGCTTTGTCCTCCTCAGCAGAGCCAGCTCCACCAACACACAGGAACCTGGATTTACCACCTCTGCTAGCCCTGGGGTGGCCAAGAGCACAACTGAGTGGCCAAGAATTACAACCTTGTGGCCATGAACTGGCAGATGGGTCTGGCCATGAGTTGTCCTTCCCTCCAGCGGCTTCTCAGAGATCCTGAGGACCTCCCACCACCCAAAGTGGGTGTGGGCTGCAAACCACCCTGCTCCTAGAGCCACATCCTGCACTAATGGGGTGGAGAAAAAATACCCCGAAAACACCCCAGGCAAGAGGTTTCCCCCAGTAAAATGGGGTAGCTGGTCCCAGGTCAGCCTGGGGCTGCTTCTGACCCCTCTTGGGGGGCTCCTCTCCCTCAAGAGCTGCTCCTGACTCTCTTGAGGCTGCCCCTAACCCTTGCAGAGCTGCTTCTGACCCTGAGAAAGTGGAGCAGAAAGCTGGAATCACTGAAGCCCTTTGAGCATCTCCAGCCCCACTAGGCACATCCAGGTCCCCACTAACCCCAGCTCAGTATTCACCCAGATCACCCTAACAAGAGCAGGACCAGAGTTCTTAAGGCTGGAGCAGCTGATCCCACCAACATCCAACTTTTGGTGTTTTCACTGAGCTCAGTCCTGCATCCCTACTGCAGATATCAGGGCTGTTTGGAGCCTCCCCCTCACCCTATCCCTGCTGGAGCTGTTCCAGAGCTCTCAGACCTTGAATGAAGCTATCAGAGGAGATAAGAGCTGGTGCAACAGTGGAATCTCAGACCCCTTGGAGCTTCACTCCCCCACAGCATGGACCGGGTTGGGGTGGAAGGACCTCAGAGGTCATCTAGTTCCAACCCAATGATGTTTCCACCCAGAGCAGGTGGCTCAGAGCCCCAAGGTCCAACCTGCCCTGGGATGGTTCCAGGGATGGGGCTTCTCCTCCATCTCTGGGCACCCCGGGCCAGGCTCTCCTCACTCTCAGGATGAGTTTCTCCCTAAGGTCTGACCTAACTCTCCTCTCCTTTATCCTGAGCCCATCCCTCTGTCCCATCTCTGGGTGTCCTCAGCAAAGTCATTGGGTGCAATCAGGGTGCTCTGGCTGCCCCATTAACATCTGGAGGGGATTGTGTAGCTTCAGCCCTGGAATCACAAATCCTTCAGGCTGGAAAAGCCCTTCAAGCTTCAGACCACTCTGCCCAGAGCCACATCCAAACTGCCTTTGGACCCTTCCAGGGATGACAGAGCAGCCACAACCTTCCTGGGCAACCTGTTCCAGGGCCTCAGCACCCTCACAGGGAGGAATTTCTGCCTCAGAACTACCCCAAATCTCCCTTCTTTGAGCTTGAGCCCATCCCCCCCGTCCTCTCACCAGAGTTCCTCATAAAAAAGTCCCTTCCCAGCTTTCCAGGAGCCCCTTCAGGGACTGGAAGTGCTAGTGCTTCTGCACCAAACCCCAACCCCACAGCCACAACCCCAAAGCTTTCAGGGCTGAGGGTGTTGGGAGGAGGGAACCCCAGGACATCCTGCCTGTCCACTGCAACAGTCACATCCTGACAGTGGCTTCCACAGTTACACAAGTGGCGGCCCAACGCACTCTCGCTACTGGGGCTAACACCAGTGTGGTGCAATGTGCTGTGTTTGTGGGTTGAATAAAGGGTTAATTTGGAGGAATAAAGGGTTAATAACAGGCTAGGCCAGTTTATAGGATGGTCTGGGGTCTCCCTCCTTCCCCATCCCACTGTGCTGGGGGGACATGAACTGGGACAGTCCTGGAGCACCCACATTCTCTTCACTACAGAGCTCCAGTACAAACTGGGCTTGGAAGCAGAAGTGACTGGGATGAGGCAGGAAGTGAAGAAGAACTTTATGTGTATCCCAGTGACCCAAAACTGAGATCTCTGCCCTGTTCTCCAGAGCCAGACAGGACCCTGCTGCTGGACACTCCAGAATAGCCTCAAGGGAGCCACAAACCCCAGTCCACTCCTTCTCCAGGGCAGGGAACCCCCTCCCAGAACACCACTCCCCAGCAGAGCATCTCACCATAGCAGAAGACAGACTTCATGTGGTCCTGCTTGGCCATCCCCAGCATGGGCAGCATTGTCCCCAGGATAGAGTTAAGGAAAGGCACCATCCCAAACACTGGAGAGGAGATGGAAGAGGGCTCAGAGCAGAGAACAAACAATGGGGACATGAGACACACCATCACATGGCAGTGGCTCATTCTCTGGGCCCTTGAGGTCTTCTGGAAGCTGCTGACAGGATCCAGTGGATCTTCCAGCTCTCCTCTTTCTGGAAACCACAGTGAGGGCTTCAGGGATGAGGACCCCAGGGCAAACCTGAGGTCTCCACTGTGGGGTTTTCCCTTTTCTTCAGGGCCCCTTACAGAGCCAATAGGAGGGTCCATGAGGTCCTGGAGCAGCTCAGGTGAACCAAGTGAGCTCCAGCACCCCATTTCCACAGTGGCCCAGCAGCTTGTCAGGAAGAGTAGCCAGTAAAAGGGGGTATTGTCCAGATCTCCCAGTTCCCTACAGCAATGGCTTTGTTCCCCCTGTGTCCCAGCTCTTCTGAAGAGCAGAGGAAGTAAGGACCCCAGTGACAGGGTACAGAGATTCCCTCTTGTTGAGGGCTCCCATGGAGAAGACGATGGAGAATGGAGACCAGTTACAACTGGAAAGGTTTCAGTTGAGCATGAGAGGGAGATTCTTCACAGCAGGGACAAAGAGCCCCTGGAATAATCTCTTTGTGGCAGTGCTGGAGCCCCCAGTGCTGGATATTTCCATTACTTGGCCCAACATGGGGCTAGGTCCCCTCATTTAGTTCTTCTCCCAGGGAAGGCTGGACCAGTGAGGTCTCTTCCAGTTCAGGTACACTGACTGGTCCCTGTTCCCTCAGCCCATCTCAGCACAGAGTTTTTCTGCAGAGCAACCTCCTCCACAGCAGCAACCAACCCACTTCCAAGAAGTTTCTTCTGAAGGTCAAGAGCTGGCTCAGCCCCACAAGACCCCAAACACAAGAGCCCCCAATGCTGAGACCCCCAGACCACCCCACTCACCATTGGACACCGAGAGGTTGGCAAAGGTCTCCATGACAAAATAGTGGGGCAGGATCCCTGGCTGGAACTTAGTGAGGACCTCTTCCATCACCTTGTTGATGAAGCGCTGCCCCACTGCCACTAGGACGCTGCTGGCTGCCTGCTGCCAGTCCCGGATCACCTCCTGGGGTGGAAGGACATTGAGCCTCAGGAAGTAAGGGGCTGGAAGGGTCCCCCTGGGCCAGGGTCTCCCTCAATGGCAACAAGTTTCTCCTTCTTGTGGCCAGAGCATTGCAGTGGGTGCCCAGTGCCCCTTGTCCTGTCACTGGGCACCACTGGGCAGAGTCTGGCCTCATCCCTTTCCCCCAGCATCGACCAGATCCTCCTCAGCTGCTCTTCTGCAGCTGAATAGCCCCAGCAGCACCCACAGAGGTGCTTCAGTGTCCTCCTCATCCTTACAGCCTCTCCTGGCTGCTCCCCAGCAGCTTCTTGTCCCTCTGGGATGGGAGAGCCCAGAACTGGTCCTAGAACTCATTCCAGGACTCCAGTTGTGGTCCTGCCAGGGGAGAATAGAGGGGGAGAAAAATCTGCCTTGACGGGCTAGCCCCAGAAGCCCCCTGGCCTTCATGGCCACCTTGCTGGCTCATGGACAATTGGATGCCCCCATGATCCCAAGCCCACGTAACTAGACCTTCCCATCCAAGAAATCAGTCCCAGTAACCTCCACCACTTGGGTAACCCCAAACCCAACTGCAATGGTAGGTTCAGTTCCAACACCCAGAGAAGCTGGAGCTCTGGGGTCGCACCTTTGACTTGGTCATCTCGTTAGACGCCAGGAAGATGACGACCTTGGCTGTGCTCTTGTCCAGCAGGGAGATGTTGTTCTTCACCACTGTCTCCATGGCCTTGAGGATGATGACCCGGTGAGGATAGGCCAGCTGTGGGGGATGGAGAACGCAGCAGCTCAGTGGGCCTGAGCAGACACCACAGTAAAAGGTGCCCATCAAGGGGTGGGTGCTGTTTCCATCACATGTTTGGCTCCAGAACAAGTGACGGCTCAGACCACCAACCCCTCACGATCTATTTCTCACCCATTTTATCCCTTTCACAGCACTTGGGGACACACAGTTCTCAGCCAGCTGGTGCAATCATGGAACGGCTAAGAAGGGACCTCAAGGATCACCTACTCCAATCCCCTGCCATGGGGCCACGTCTCAGCTCATCTTGGTTGCCTAAGGCCTCATCCAACCTGGCCTTGAACACCTCCAGGGAGGGGGCAGCCACAGCCTCTCCAGGCGATCAATTTCAGGGTCTCTCCACCCTTTCATTGAAGAACTTCTTCCCAAGATCTAGTCTGAACCTCCTCTCCTTCAGTTTCAAACCATCTCCCCTTGTGCTCTGGGTGGATCCCCTTGGGAAAAGGCCCTCTCCAGCCTTCCTGGAGGTTCCCTTCCAGTACCTGAAGGCAGCTCTGAGATTCCCCCTTGGCTGAACAACCCCAGCTCCCTCAGCCTAACCTCAGAGCAGAAGGGCTCCAGCACTTGGATTATCTTGCTGGCCTCCTCTGGACTCATCCCAACAGCTCCAGGTACTGCTGATGTTTGGGACATCAGAACTGGATGAAATATTCAAGGTGGGGTCTCCCCAGAGCAGAAGAAAGGGGGACAATCCCCTTTATGCTCTTCTGGCTGCTCTTGGTTCATCTCAGGATCCAATTGGGGTCTTCCCACTCTGCTCCTGCTCAGCTTCTCCTCAACCAACACCCCCAAGTCCTCCTCAGGGCTTCTCTCACCCCACTCCCACCTTACTGTCCGTGGGACTGGCCCCACAAGAAGCAGGGCCCTGTGCAGGGACTTGCTGAACCTCCTGCAGGTTGCATTTCTCCACTTCTCCAGTTCATCAAGGTCCAGCCAAGCCATGAGGACCATCCCAATGCCACTGTCCCCATCCCGATGCTGCTGTCCCCGAGCAGCCCCTACCTTGTCATGCTGCCGGAGATACTCATCACAGGAATTGAGGATCTCCTCCGGCTCTGCCTCACCCAGGTAGCACAAGGCATTGTAGATCTGCTCCTGGACTAGCGGGTCCTTGTCTGTCGTGGCATCCATCAGTGTTGTGGCCAGCCCTGGGCAACATGATTGAGCAGCAAAGATTTTGGGGTCAGAAGAGCAGGAAGGGAACAGCCTCCCTGGGTTTTCATCCCTCTGTTCATCAACTGTTAGAACATCTGGAGAAGGTTAGTTCCCACCCAACATCTCTTGACAAAGCCTTTGCTCTGAGCTCCCCTCCATAACATAGGGTCATTCCCTGTTCCTTAATGGCTCAGGCTAGGCTCTGGACTCACCCCCATAACACAGGGACACCCCACACTGGCCATTCCCTGTTTCCCAAGGGCTGGGTCACTCCCATCTCCCCCCTCAGGGTTCCTTCCCTGCAGAAAGCACTGGATGCTGCGTTGGCCTCCCAGTCAAGGTGATACTGGCTCTAAGGTTTCTCACTGGGGCAGGGATTTATTACAATGGAAACAGGGCGCTGGCACCTCTGAAGTGCCCAGGGAACCCACACAGGGCTGTCACCGTGTGGGACACACCATTGGGCACATCCCAGAGGGGTTGGTGGAGAAGCCCCACAGTCGTGATGCTGAATCCCACCACAGGACCAGGATCTGTGGAGTGAGGGCTCATGTCCAGCAAAGCCCTTCCCAGTATTCCCAACCCTCCAGGCCCAAGGGGACTCTGCGATGCCCCGAAAGCCACTGAAGATGGCAGCAGAAGGGTGACAGCGTCCCTCACACTGCAGCCAGGAGGAGCTGCCCATCCTCACAGCTGTCTGTCAGTCTGTCCTCAAAACCACCCAGTCCCACCCCATGAGTGAGAGAAGCCCCATTTGGGGTTTTTCACTTCACCTCAGGGTAGGGAGTCAGAGATATTTCCCTACCATGACCCCAGTGCTGCTGGAGGTAAATCCACCCCCTCCCCTTCCCCACAGCTCCAACAACCCAGAAAATTCTTTGTTGCCTTAAAAAAAAAAAGAGAAAAATGAGAGGTTGCTGTCAGAGCCGTTTGAGATTAATGTGGGACACGCAAACACCAGTCCAGAGCCCATTCTAGCCGATGCAATTTGCAGCAGAGACAAGCCGGAGATTAATTTCTAGGGCAGGGAATTCCAGAGCCTGGAGAAGGGCTCCAGCTCTCCAGATGCTGCAAAGAGCTCCATCAGCTCCTGCTCTGCTGCAGAGGGCCAGGGCAGGGCCGAAGCCAGTTGTGACACTATAAAAGACACTGAGCCCTCCTGGCCTGCCCCAGTAGTCCCTTTGCTCGCCCTCACGTTTTATTCGCGATTCCATCATGCTCCGGGTCTGCAGCTTCCCCACCAGCACAAGGCAGTCAGCAGCTTCCTGGGGCAAAACCGCGGGGATCCCGGAAGACCCTATTTTTACCGGCTGCTGATACTTTTGGGGAGAAGAAGCGTCTGTGGGGTCGCTGCGGGTGGGCAAGAGGCTCTAGGGTAGGAGGAAAGGTAAGAAGGAGGTTTGGTGCCGATGGAGCACCCCGTGTCTCAGCCCTGGCAGTGGTTGCTGTGTTTCCATGGGTCCCAGCACTGTCCTGGGATGTTCCCGATGTTGTCTTCGGTGACCTGGGGGTGACACAGACCCCAAAAGCTGAACCACCCCAAACCGTATGGAACCCCCAGATGCAGTGAGGTGGTGCTGACCCCAATTCTTCCAGTCTGACCCCACACAAGAGGCTGTGCTGGAGCCCAGCTCCTTCCCTGACCAGTTCCAGCCCAGTAAAGGGCAAAGCCCTACTGGTAAAAGGTTTAAAGCCCCACATTCCAGACTCCCATCCCAGCACTGACCCCGGGTAGGGAGGGGTCGTTCCCGATCCCTGCGGGGCAGCCCTTGCACCCTGGGGACTGGTCTCAGAGGCTGCAGCGCTGCCAGGACCCCTCAGCGGGGAGGGGGGGCACCCCCGGGGCACAGGGTGGAGGTGTCTAGGGGTGACTCACCTTCCCTCCGGTACCGGAGCTTCCACGCAGCAGCGGGTCTCCACAGCGAAGCGCCCACCCCCCGCACGGGGAGCCCCTCAAAAGCTGCAGCCTCCCCCTCCGCGAGAAGGTTCGCAGCACTGGGTCCGGGAACCAGGTGCTCCCCGGTACTGGACGAAGGGTGCGGTGGGTGAGGTGGGGTGACCCCTTCAGAGGGTCCCTAAGCTCAGAGGGTTCCCTGAGCCCCGGGGAGGTGCCCTACACCCAGTCACCCCCTCCCGCCCCGCCCCGTCTCGTCTCATCTAGTCTTACCGCGGCCGCCGCTGCAGGACCCACTCGGCT
>JAOXOE010000151.1:0-25473 GCA_028565055.1 Phoeniculus purpureus
AGCTCAACGTGAGCCAGCAGTGTGCACTTGCGGCCCAGAGGGCAAACCGGATCCTGGGCTGCATCAGGAGAAGTGTGACCAGCAGGTCAAGGGAAGTGATTCTCCCCCTCTACTCCGCTCTGGTGAGACCCCACCTGGAGTACTGCATCTAGTTCTGGAGCCCTTATTACAAGAAGGATATGGACATGCTGGACTGTGTGCAGAGGAGGGCCATGAAGATGATCAGTGGGCTGGAGCACCTCTCCTGTGAGGACAGACTGAGTCAGTTGGGGCTGTTGAGTGTGGAGAAGAGGATGCTCCAAGGTGACCTTATTGTGGACTTCCAGTATCTGAAGGGGACCTACAGAAAAGCTGGGGAGGGACTTTTTAGGATCTCAGGTAGCAACAGGACTACGGGGAATGGAGCAAAGATGGAGCTGGGTAGATTTAGTCTGGATATGAGGAGGAAGTTCTTCAGCATGAGAGTGGTGAGAGCCTGTAATGGGTTGCCCAGGATGGTGGTTGAGGCCCCATCCCTGGAGGTGTTTAAGGCCAGGCTGGATGAAGCTCTGGGCAGCCTGATGTAGGATGGGATGTCCCTGCCCATGGCAAGGGGGTTAGACTAGATGATCTTTCAAAGTCCCTTCCAATCAGTATTAATTCTATGATTCTATGAAACATTAGAAATAATCTGGAAAAGAAATTACATTTGCATTACTAAAGTAAAATTCATCTCTTCTGTCCCAATTTGTCATTCTATAAAATAAGAATTAATAATTTAAATATTAGTAATTAAAATAAGTAGTAATTTTTATAATAACAAGACCAAAAGTAGTATAACATCCAGCTTGTTAGATTGGAGAACAAGGGTTTTTTAATTACTCCCAAAACAAAATTGCGGAGGTACCTAATGTTCTAAACATTTAGATACATATCTAAATCTATTAAAATAGAAAAAGGATTTTTCTGGTTTATGAAAAACTGAGTTCTTTTCCCAACAAATAACTTATGTGCAAAATGTAGTGCTAGTGTACGGACAAGTCCAAGGCTGGCTTTAGTGAAAACAGTTACTGGACGAGCTTAGATGCTAATGCCATGGGTCCCATCAGTTACAGCAAGTCACTTCCCCAAAGCCATGCAACCTGAGAGGAGATCAGAGAGAGATGCGTTCTTAGCTGGCTACCTGAGGAGCCCTCCTGCTAGCAGCATTGAAAAATGTATCAAAGATAAGCATCTATTACATGTCTCTCACTCTCTTCCAGCCTGTAAGAGAATGCCTGTGGAGACACTACAATAATACAAAGCTATCATTCCACTTAGAACTGTAGTGAAAATTGAAACCAGTCATGAATTTGCCACTGAGGAAGACAATTTACAAAACTATCGGTTTAATTTTGTTAAGGAGTTTCAATACATGTTTGTCTTACTGTTAGGTGATGAACTAGTTATCTGAAATACTTAATCATTTTGTGGTAAGGGTATACTTGAATAGGTAGGAAAAGCGTACATTATTTAAGCATTAAGTCAGCCACTAAACAGCATAATGAGTACTTGTGTTACACCAACAGTTTCCACTTTAAGTACTGAAGAATAATTTGAGTCAATAGATGGCTGGTAGGAGTATAAAATTTTGAAAACTTTGTAAAATGAATGAAAATAACTCAATAATTTCAGAAACAGAAAGTGTATTTCAAATGAGGAAAAACCATCATGACATCCATTTTTAAATTCCAGCTGATTTTGGCTACAACTAAACAATGCCTAATTTCACCTAACTAATTAATATTTGTGTCTTCCATAATTCTGAGATGTTGTCTTTTCAGGTCGTTGTACACAGCCTTATTTTTCCTGCTACCATCGTAATTTTTCGTTTCCTTCTTCTTTTTCTTTCCCACTGGGAATCTTGGAGATCTCTTTAGAAACTACAGTGCTAAGATCAACCCTTCTTATCTTTTTAATGCTTTCCTAATTTCCTTTCTCTTGAACTTTGAGCCTAAGTGCCTCAGCTTTACAGAAAATAAAGTATATGAAAATAAATTTTACTAGCAACTATTCCCTTTTGTCTTTTTGTTTAGTTCAGATTCTAGTTTGAAGACTGAAAATAGCTAAGAAAACAGTGACTTTGAAAAATAAATTAGCAGAATCCAAAATCCGAATCTGAAATTATACATAATATAATAAAACCTCAATCCCTGTAAACATACATTACATTTTTCTGCTTTCATTTGAGTTCAGTTTTCTAGAGTTAGATCCTCGGTGGATTAAAAGAATATGTCTTCCCTACTTCCATGACAGATTAAGGCAATTTAAACAATTTAAACACCCATAGTTGCAAACTCTTAGCTACAAACATCATAAGCTTTACAAATACAGCTTAAACATACTTCCTATTTTACCTGGAAAATTTTATTGGAAATGTGGAAAGAAAATCACGTTTGTGATGAGAGGTGAAGACAACTTCAGATAGAATAACATCATCAAGGAGATGTAACTTTTGTGATCAATATCCAAACTGCTGAAGAATTAAAGGTGGGATATAGCAAGTCAAATATTAGCTACACATGGGCTTGTTTCTTCCTAAGTAGCCATTAACAGAGGTAGCATATTGTACTATTTTGTCTGATTCTGTTGTGTAACTCTTCAGTAAAGTGGACAGAAGTTAAATACAGAGAGAGGTTTCTCATTTGTGTAGTATATTTGCTTCTTTACTTTTGGTTCCAAATTCAACGAAAATAACCATAAAGTGCAACAGACAGAGCAATGGAGCTAATGAACAGTAAAGTGAAACATGCCTAACTAACAAACAGGTTTTTAATTGCTTAAATTTTATTTCTCTAATGTTCTCTAGGTGATCATGTGACAAGAGTTCTTACTGCACTCATTATTTTAGATCAGGTATTTGTTGCAGTCCTACTGATGTGTTGAGCCATGGTTTCACAAATAGCAGTTTTGATGATCTCACCTTGTGCTTTCCTCCAGCCCAAACTCTAATACAGTACTGGAAGCTATTAGACATCTCCCTCCTCTAAGAATTCAGGATACCCCTATTGGCCTGTTATGAGTATCTCTGGAAAAAAGACTTCGTACAAATGACAAGCTGAATTGTCTTAATTTTAGAGCAGATCAGAAAATACCCTTTCTGCCATGGCCATGTGAGGGAGGTCCCACTTGGTGTCCGAATCTCAGCCCAAACAAGATGCAGAACAACACTGAGAAGTTCATGGACCTCTATGTCCATTGGAGATGCTCTGTTAGAAATTGAATAATTGGTTCTAAGGATCATGCTTCAATTCAGATAAATATTTTCAGGTTGACAAGGTATTGGGCAGAGTAAATAGCCAATTCAAAACCTTACCCCATTTGCAGACCCATCCACAGAATGGGTGAATCTGTAGAATGCATGAATCAGGTCACTGAATTCCGCATCTGGCAAAATAATGAGGAGTAAGAAGTAGAAAAGTTTGGCACTTGCACTGAAGGAAATGCAGACAGCCTCTAGTAGCTTGTTCTTGCTCTGTACGTTAACATTACTGTCCTCTCAAAAAGTTTGTACCAATACAGCAAAGATGGTGGAGTGAATGCCACTACCCCTCCTGTTGGCTGAATCTGCTGCAAAAAGCAACCGCCACTGTCCATTTTGGGAGACAGTACAGTTCGTTCTTCAGACAGAACTCTGGTGAATATTGTGCACAAATACTCTGTGGATTCCATAGCTGCCAAAAAAAGAATTCTATCCTTTCTGTCTTCCTGTTTTACCTTTCTATTTTCCGTGGAGTGCATGACCAAAGGGCAACAGACACTTCACTTATTTTACAGTGGTCATGTCTTAATACTTTAACTATTTCCTTTTCTTGACTGATTATCTAAAAAAATTGTCACGTGGTGGGATGAATGACACTTAGACATGTTGCTTTCCACTCTTGCTTTGTGTTTGAGTCTGTTAATAAATTTCCAGAGAGCAGGGGATGCCATTTTTATTTACTATCCATGTTGTAAAAGCATCCAGTTTTATTGTGAATCCTTGTCATAATCTAAGAAGCACTTGAAAACACTAGAGGTATCAAAATGCTCAGTAACTGAACACTGTGAAGGTTATGGAGTATCAATTTGTCACAGGCAGTAAAATCCCTTGAGTTAACTTTATATCTAACATTTTGCTGGAAGGAACTGTAACTAATTATTTACAACACAAACCTTGCTCATACATACTCCTTGTACAGGGCTGCAAGACAGTAATTTCTTGCCAGGCTGTTTCCCCTTTCTTAGAATTTATTAACCTATCAACCCTTTCCCTAGTGAAAAAAAAGCATTTATGGATCAGAACATAACAGTATTTTGGATACATCAAACTAACACATAAAATTAATATGCCACTATCATACGACTAGATTTCTTTTAAGTCTGCTGTCTTAGGTCTGCTGCCCATTTCACTTCAGAAACCTTAAGTTTCCTGCATCCCTCTGTAATCTTTTCTGAATCTCTTATGTTCAAAATTCAGTAGTTCTGTCTCAGAAACTTTCCTTGATTAAATAAATTAGCTCAGTGATCAAGCTCCTGCCTCGTGTTAAAACTCAGGTTGCCAGCAATTATTCCTCATGACAAAGAAAAGTTTATTTGTCAATGTCTGCTTGTTACACCGTTCCAATAAATCTGTCTCTAAGTGAAGTGTCTGAGTTACTGCCTGAGACTATCTGAAAAACATGACCATTCAGCCCAATCTCATATTTACACCCCAGTTCAAAATACAGTCAAGTGGGTAATGTTGCCTCTAGTCCTCACTGATAATGAACCGATCTGTGATTTGACATTAAACTCAATTATTGGAAAAGAAAAAATAAAAGGGTGCTTTTCACACGCTTTAGCAAAAGTGTCACTGTTACTTTATCTTCTATTGCATCAAAGAGACTCAGGACTGCATTTCATATGTTTTATTGCTAAAATATTTTAATTTTAAAAGTCTGTAATTTATTTTCTTATTGTTGATGGTTATAAGAATAATCTCTTTTTCTTATGAGGTGCAAAATCTCATATTTGCATATGAAAGCAATAACTCTATGATATCTAGCTGTCAGCATTTTTAAAAAAGGCTTGTAAACCTGCCAAAGATTCCTTAATGTTGTAGCACATTGTAGGCTATTATTTCAGATCCAAATGGATAAAAAGAAAACAGCTTACTTTGCCCTACTTGTCTTCCAAGAACTTAAGAAAAATCTTATTCAATTTTTACTCTAATGTAGTGATGCTTCAAGAATTCAAGGTAAGCAATACAAATGTAATTGATGTGGTTTACCATATTTACTTTTTTGTTTTGTTTTGTTTTGTTTTCATGGTTTACCAAAGTACATGTGATTATAGCGAATTCATATGTCTCATCTCTCTAGGTACATGTCTTACCCATGTAGGGCACATTTGGCCATGTTCATGAAGTCATGCATATCTTGGGCATATATATGTATATAAATCTGGACAGGACAGAATTTCAAGCATATAGGTGAACATCTTGCTTATCGTCTTTAGCTTACACAGGAGTATGGCAACCCACATTGGCCCAGTATACATTCATCTGTGTTTATCCTCCCTGTATGTGTATGAAGACTGTTGCTGTTAGTATATATTGATCACATTCCTTTTTTCTTGCATTAAATTTTGCATCTACATTCTATTTGCTGTATTCAAGGGGGTGGAATGTTACTGATAGGACTTGATTTTTCTCCCTAATTCTGCCTTTCGCTAATAGAGTATATATATCCGTAAAGACTGCAGTCTTGAATTCAAGTTTCTTTTCTGCCATTGTAATTGAATGAAGGTGTGCCTGGTGTTTTTCTAGAGCTGATGGCTACAGCTTGAGATATCCACAGTCAAAGCCCTCTACTTCTTCAAGTGTGTTTTTGCCTTCTTCTCTAACTGTTTCTGTCTTTTACTGAATGTTGCATGCCATAACCACTCCCTGATCTTTTTCTACAGGAGCACTGAATGAAAGCTTCTGAGTGAGACATCTCTCAATTTCTTCTGTGTGAAGGAAGAAATGAGAAATTGACATCTCTTCCTTACTGAAGAGATGAACATAGGTAAAAATACTTAAATGATTAACTAAGTAGAAAATACTAATAAATAAATTCTATCGTTAAGGGTTGTCATTTTTGTCTGGTTTTGAAGGTTCTTATTTAACAGTCATCCTCATTAGAATATGCACTCTTTGTGACCACTAGTAACTTGACTTTCCTGGCACCATCTAGGGAGTAAAAGGCTCTAGGACACTCAAAACCCTATGAGCTGACCATAGAAATTTCATGTAATTATTTTGAGGTCAGAATTTTCACTTACTTTCCCACTATATTAATTTATTTTGTTTGTTTCTTGGGACATCGTTCAAGGTCAGCAGTGTGCTGATTATTCTAAGTTATGTGCAGAAGATTAACTCTATTGAGTACATCTTACTTCCACTCCAAAAATCTGAAAACTGAAGACAACTTTAGCTCTTCCAAATATAATACCTATTTTGTAGCACCTAAAGTGCTAGGTTGCACCACAGGGTAGGGGGTTTTAATATTCTTTTCCTCAAAGATATATGTATGTTTTACTTAACAGTGTTTTAAGAGTCCCACAACATTGGTACAGACTGCACAGAAACTGAGTCTCAGCTATTTCAAGTATAGATTCCATTTAATGTTGATTATGGATATTTTTCCCACTAGTAATTGTTTTTGATCTCTAAAATTCACTGATTCTGAATCTCAATGTATTCAACTTCAATGTCAACCTCTTCAACTTTAGACATATCCAGGGATGGGGATTTGAACATCTCCCTAGGCAGTCTGTTCCAATGCCTGGCAAATCTTTCAGTAAAATAGTTGATCCTCTGAGACCTCTACAGGTAGCCAAGACTGCTGATAGATGTTGGGGAGTGGCTTGGTGAGGACTTCTGACAGGTCCCTAAATAGTCTTGGGTGAATCCTTTCAGGCCCCACAGACTTGTGTGCAATTGGTCACTGACCATTTCCTCTTAGATTATGGGACATTCATTCTGCTCCACATCCTGGGCACTCAGAGAACTGGTACTACTATTAAAGTATCAAAGGTGGCATTAAGTGACTCAGCCTTTTCTTAACCTTTGGTAACTATGTTTCTCCCCACATTCGTAAAGGATGAAGATTCTTCTCAGACCTCCTTTTGTGCTAATGTCTTTACAGAAATATGTCCTGTTGTTTTTATGGCACTGGTCAAATTAAATTCTATTCAGATTTTAGTCCCTCTAGTTTTGCCCCTGCATAACCTAATGACATGTTTTTAGTCCTCCTGAGTTGCTGCTCCTTCTTCCAAAGGTCTCCTATTTCCCCTGACTTCTGGACAGTTTGATCTTTAACCAGGACAGGTTTATTCTGCAGTACTACATCTTTCAGCATGTGAGGATAGCTTTCAGATTTACTTCTTGAAGAACATCCAGATTTCCTAGACTCCTTTGCCTTACACAACTGTCTCCAAAGGGCCTCTGTCAATCAGTTTGCTAAACAGGCCAGAATCTGCCCTCCCAAAGTACAAGGCAGCAGCTATGCTGATCAACACTCCTTACTCCTCCATTAATTAAGACCCGTATACATGTTCACCGCACTTGAGACAGCCTCTAATCATCACATCACCCATATACACATCCTTCTCTGCTTGTAAACAACAGGTTCAGTGGAAGTCTGGACTTGCTGGCTCTTTCACAAGCTGTGTCAGGAAGTGTGTGTGTGCAGGAACCAACTGTTTCTGATGTATAAGTATTTCCAGTAGGCAGCAACAACATTTGAGGTAAGTCTCCCAAGAGAACAAGAGGTTGTGACTGTGATACTTCCCCCAGCTGTTTACAGAATATATCATCTACTTTTTCATCCTGTTGTAGTTTAACATTACCCATATTATTTTTCAGATTACTACAGAACCAGAACTCCTTCTTTTCAGAGTCCGTATTTTTTTTATTGTTAAGCTGTATGCTGCAGTCAAACTCTTGTGGTAGATTACGGAAGAGCCAATGGAGAATTGAATATTGGGTAACTAAAGTACATGCTTCACATAAAATTACAAGAATGAGAACAGCACAATAGTCCAGGTTCTTGCCAGTACAAGACTTTTCCCCACAATATATTTTTCAGTGTTTTGTATAATAGAATTGTAAATATCCCTAGTGATGGAATTTTTCCTCACCATTTCCCAATTGAGATTATTTCACAACTGAACAGTGCTTACTGTCAAGCTTGCATTTTTTGATGTTAAATTGTCAAAATGCAGATTTGCACGTCTTTATTTATTTGATTATCAGACCATAACAACAGCATTTCAATATGCATTATAAGTAACAATATAAAAATGTTGTATATTTGTTTTTTAAACTTAAACAGTATGTGGATTACTTGATGTTCAGCACTGAGTATCTCTGCTGTGCCTTACTTTTACTCAATAAAAGTAAGGAATCGTTAGAAAGTGTATTGACCTTTCGTGGGCATTGGTCATTATAAAATGTCACATTTAAACAGTTCTTTAAGTTATTGAAAGATTTCTACCTTAATTTTTGGCAAAGTTAACTGGATTTTTTTAAAAAGGAAGAATGAAATATTATGTCAGTTTCAATAAATCCAAAATGTAGCATCTTTTGTCTTCAAATGTCTAATACGGCAATTTGTACTGATGTAGGTAACAATAAAACAGTGGAGAATCATTACATGAACATTCAGGTTTGAGGTTGTTGGGGTTTTTTTCAAGTAAACAGATGTTACTTCTCATATTTTCAACCAGATGTTCTGTGTTTATTAGAGGAACCTTACCAAGGAGTTCTATTGACAGCAGAGGAAGTAGGAGACTTAATTTTACTTCCTGTTTTCTCTTTAGATAATATAAAATAGGGGACAAAATGCAACATCTTCAAATTACAACCATATTGTCCTCAGCAGGAGGATATACAATTGTTAAAATCCACCACTGAATGAAAAACTTCTGTGTGTTTTAATCAGTCTTTACGTGATCTTTTTCAGCTATCATGTTGTGTATGTAATTAGGATTACTCTTCTTCCACAGTTAGGCCCATGAACTTTTGACAATGATGAGACATTTGAGGAATTTAGTATTTAAACCCTACCATTAAAATAATTTGTCATAGCTTTTGCATTTACCTACAATATTCCTGAACACAGGAATACATAAGCCACTCCGTGCCAAAGCTTACATTCTGCCTTTTTGCTACTTTGGCATGAAAATAAGCCCTGAATATGGAAATATAGAATAACCAGAAATATGAGACAACTTGGCTACATGTGGTTTCCTCTCTACTGGAGAGGGAATGCACAATCTAATTTCAATATTTTTTAAAATAACATTTATCATAGAAAATAATAATTATATTCTCACCAATCAATTTTCTTTAACACAGAAAATTATGTTCAAAGAATACGAGTTTATGCCATTGGGGATGCCATTCAATGTGCAAAGTAACAGTGATCCTTCCGATCTGTCAGTTCAAAGCTGAAAATTTCTCCAGTGCAAACTCTCATTGGGAGTTGAGAGACTGAAGAATCTTGCGTGAATGAGCTGGTGCACAGAACACTATTGGTATCATATTGTGAAGAAGAAAATCAGGCAAAGATAAATGTTATTTAAAATTGCATAATCTATAAGTAAGAATTATTTAAAGATGTAACACATAGATGTGTCCGGCCAGACAGCATGGTCTACTGAGGTTCTTAGCTAGATTTGTGATGTAAATACACAAAATCAATACAAAAATTATTAATAAACAAAAATGCTTTACTAAGAACAGCTATAAGAAAACAGAACACATTCTGGTTCCTCTGTAGGGCAGCTTTCCTTTCTTATGCATCTCAAGGATGGGTATGTATATCTGTCTTGTTCTGTAAAGATTGTTGAGTAGTCTGCCCTTCCACTGAGCTATCCATAAGTCTGTCAGAGACAGCAACTATAAAAGTATGCCTGACACACTTTATTTTTACTGTAAAGCAGAAGTGTACTGGCAAAGTTTACAGGTAGGTATTGCAATTATTCTGTGTTCTTTGCTCTCCTGGACAGCATATCACCATTGATATGTAGTTGTCTACATCACAGCTGAAGTCTGGATGATAAATGCAGAGGGTGAAAACACCAATGTGTTTAGCAGCCCACAGATTTCAGAGAGATAGAGACAAATGATCTACATAAAGCAAGATAAGATGGAGTTTGGGTGGAAGATGAAGTAAGATCAAACTGTATGTCCAAGTCAAGTGATAATAAGCAAGCAAGGAAGGTATGACACATGAATAAAGTATGGGATAACAGTTCTGGTTCTGTATCAAGTGGGATAAATAAAAAAATCACTGGTGGGACTGCCTGAATCAGGTAAAGTACGTCCATACTTACTTTTGAGTTTTAGCTCAGCAGTTTATTAAGTTCCCAGATCCCTCAGGTACTTTTGTGACCAAGTTACTCCACTTGCATCTGTGTCCAAACCTTTAGTGGGGAACCTAAGAACAATGATACAACTTTCCTCTTAGACATTAGAATAGATATGTCCACATGCACCATGGCTTACTGTTTCTCCGAAGGTAAAATTGGAGTAGACTTACCCTGATGATACTTTAGAGAACATTCTCCAACAAGTCAGTATGCATTTTTAGGATTTAAAATAGATTTGGGTTCTAGAGGAGAAGGTGTAAAGAATTTCTGAAAATTGAGAACCACAATAGTTTGTATAGTTACTTCGTAACTTCATTCTAAAGTCAGCTGACAATGAATTTCAGAGGCAAAGAATTTCAGTAAATGAAACTGTAAAATTCTTCATGGGGTAGTCTGAAGATATCTTTGCAATGTGCTTTTCTTTCTTTTTTTTTTCATTCCTCCTAACCCTAAAGCCAGCACAGCTAACAGCTTCTTTCTTTCTGACAATTTGTCACTCCTGAGAAATGTTTGTGAGCATTTTGGATAATATCCAATTCATTCTTGCAGGAAATGAGGATTTGCTTCCTCACTTGGGATACCTGCTGCTAGCTTTATTCACTAATAAGCATGATAAATGTTTTAGCCTTTGATCAGTGCTAAATTAACAAGTAAGCTCCATAGAAGAAAAGTCTTTGAGGCTCAGGGGTTCAAGATGGTGAATAAGTTGGAAATATGATTGATTGTGTTGCTGTAAGAAATTTCCATTAAAAAATCGGACTTTCATAATGCTGTTATGTTTCAAACAATTTAATCAAAAATGAAAGACATTTAGCCTCCAAAGAAGGCAAATGCAAGGAGGAAGCAGACCAAATTTCATAGGACTTTGCTTCAACCTATATAGACTGATTCTTTGAGAATGTTTATTTGTTTTCTGTTTTATCTTTTTTTTTGTCCTTATTTGGAGAATTATTTTGCCATACTGGCAATCTTTCTTTTCCTATTGTCTGGCAGCAATGATGTTTTTCTTCTTCACGGTATTTCATATGGTGCTGTGCTTTAGATTTTGTGACTGAATCAGTGCTGATAACTTGAGAATATTTTAGGTATTACTGAATGTTTGTTGAGCAGCATGAAATCTTCGTATGTTTTTCCCTCTGTTTCTCCAAGAGTATAGGCTGGGGTAAAGCAACAGGTGGAATGAGAAATATCGTACCTAATCAAATTTCATGCTAATCTAACTACAGTGTCATAATCACTTATATTGGAAATGTTTATTGTATCTATACTGATAGCAATCTATTAACCATAGCAGGATTTTTGAAGCTAATTGAAAAACATTTATGGAAAATCAAAAGAATAAAAAGCAACCTCAGGCTAATATTTTCAAAAAGTATCACTCACTCCTGTATAGAGTGTGACAATGTTTTCTGATGATCTTGAATTAATCTTTCTGGAAGACAATGTCCTTCCCATTGAAAACACATAAAGAAATACTCTTACGAAATGGTAACCTCCCATTTCCTACATCACAGAGATATCTTTGGTCTTCTTTTTTCCTAGTTACATACCATGTCAGAGCAATCTTACCATCAGTGCAAGTATTCCAAATTTCTTTTTATTTTCAAACAAAATTCCAGGAGCTAACATCCTTCTCTGTCTAAACCACTGCCTTTCAGTAAGCTAACAATGCAAGGTGTACATCACAACCTGGCTCCACAGCATTATGAATCAGTGCTTCCATTATTTTCACACCATTTTATTGCTCCTTGCACTTGTTGGAATGGCAATAAAAGGACTTGGCCTAAAACTATCCTTCATTACAAATGTTCTTTCACAACTTTCAGAACTTATAGTGAGAGAGTTCTTGAAGCAGGCAAACCTGCGTACCTCTAGGCACTATTCTTATTCTCATGCTATGAAAATCTGTTTGCTACTAATAGCTGTGTAGAAGTGAATTAGAATCCTGCAGTGGAAAGCAGCTGCAACTTTTATGAGAACTGAACCACAGGAATACACTGTTTTAAAGTGAGGTTTGTTAGATCAGTAACTTTAGTGAGTCTATATTGAAAATCTCAGCCAGAAAACAGGAGTGACTTTCAGGTCCCATTTCCTAAAACAATGACATGTATGTAGGTATGTACATACAGATTAGGTCAATATAATTTCGCTGTCATGAAGACAAAGATGCATTGTCAACGTGGAGGAAGATCTGACCACACACTTCCAATGGGAAAGGAAAGTATTGAATGTGTGACTGTTACACAAGAGTTTTGAGAAATTTTAATAAACTCTTACATTTTCAGAAGCTCATTATTAAAATGCAGATTCAGTTTTTCTTATTTATACTGTAAAAGTTTACAAAATAGACACACGTCAGAAAAATTTCTGTCTGTGCAGCAAACTGTGTACGTTGCCAAGCCGCTTTTTTCTTGCATTACCACTGGGCTTTTTGCATTAGCACAATTACTATTCAAGTCAGTTTGGTTACACATACTTTTTCTTTAATTTCGCCAGAGCCACTGAGATTGCACACGTACAGTTGAGTGCTGTACTTGACAATCACAAAAATATATTTTGCCTTCGTTTCATTTCCTGAATTACATGAATGAAGCTCATTAACTTGTCGCTGGCAGTGTTTAAAGTTGGCTTCAAAAAAAATTTTAAAAACTCTCTGGAAGCTTTTAAAAAAACATTATCATGTCTGACAGGATTGTTTAAATGTATCAAGTCACATTGTTTCGTACGCAGGAAAGTTACACAGTATACAGAACTCAACATATTAAAAAAAAAAAAAAGCTTAACAAAATGAATGTTTTGTTTTGTTTTTGGCAGAGACCAGAGATTCTTGGAAGAAGGCTAAGCGGTTAGGCTCATTTTGTCTGCTTTAACAAAGACTTCGTAACAATGCTATTTGTTCATCTAATTTGCCCCTTTCTGAAAATTTTCACTGACTTTTGTTCTTTAGGGTGATACGGGCTAAATTTTCTTGGACTTACCTCAGAAAAGCAATTCTACTCCACCAGCTGATGCAATTTTAAGCTGCATAAAGAGAATATATTTCAAACACCTGTTATCAAAATTGGACTAAGCACACAAATTTCTTCTTTTTTTGGGACCATCTTCTGTAGGTTAGCACTTTCTATAGTATCTTGACTCCTTTTAAATTAACAGTCAAAACTCCACTGACTTCAGGATATTCAGGATTTCTCAAAGAGCCGATTAATTAGCACACAACAATATATTATAGTGTTTAATAATGAAATAACTGTTTTTTTGAGCTATTGACCACACTTAGCTATTGAATCTAATGAATAATATCTGGTCAAATAAATCTTTCCAAATGCTGGAACAGTTTCAAAATAAAGGACTTGTGCCCTCCTTATAAGGTGAGACAACCATGTTCAGCTCCTTTTAGACAGAATTGCCCTCAATTTTGCAGAAACAGAATGAACGTTCTGTTCACTGAACCTTAGTACATAAAGAAGGCATGGCCACTATATCTTCTGTACTTGTTTTATGGGAAAGCACTAGCTGTGACTCCTAAGACAAGGATGGCAGATTGTGCTTCCCATTTGGGGCTGGGAATATTACACAGATGACACTGAAACCCAGGAGACAGGTTTCTTTTAACAGAAGCTTCCCTCAATCTATTTTTAATGGCTAGTTCAGTCACATGCCAGAGTAACTTGGATTCATTCAGTTGTATATTGTGAATCCTTCTTTTGCCCTCTTGCCCAACATTGCCCTATGTCTAGGACAGGACAATGCATGGAAATGTGTCACACAGTATCACAGTATCACAGTATTACCAAGGTTGGAAGAGACCTCATAGATCATCAAGTCCAACCCATTTCCACAGAGCTCAAGGCTAGACCATGGCACCAAGTGCCACGTCCAATCCTGCCTTGAACAGCTCCAGGGACGGCGACTCCACCACCTCCCTGGGCAGGCCATTCCAGTGGCCAATGACTCTCCCAGTGAAGAACTTTCTCCTCACCTCAAGCCATTTACATTCTGTTACGCTCAGACTATTAATATTTCAGGCTTTTGCGGAGCTAGGCTCGCATACCAGTGCAAGTCTGGGAGGTGTGAGGCAGGTCCTAATATCTCACAGTTCCAACTGAGGAAGTAAAGTTCTTCCTGATTGATGAGATATCATCTATAAGAATATGGCCAAGCTGGAGAAGTGGACCTTTGATGCTGATTTTCAAGGCCAAGAGCAAGGCCTTGGGCAATCCTGGGCCTGGGCAATCCTTCACGTTTGTGCAAGCTAGGGAATGATGTGGTGGAGACCAGTCAAGAGGAGGATTTAGGGGTACTGGTGGTTGAAAGACTGCACATTAGCCAGCAACAAGTACTTGCAGCCCGGAAGGCCATTCACATCATGGCTTGTGCAAAAACAAGGACAGTTAGCAGGTCAAGGGAAGGAGATCCTGCTCTACTACTCTGGTCTGGTAAGACCTTACTTGGAGTACTGTGTCCAGCTAGGGATGTCTCAGGATTAACCTGTTGTTGAGACAGTCCAGAGGAGGGCCACAAAAATGTTTTGAAGGATGGAACACTTCTGCTATAAGGATAAGATGAGAAAATCAGGGGTTTGTTCAGCATGGAGAAGACTGATGAGTCTTTCAGTATTTAAAGAGTGACTTCAAGAAAGATGAGGATAGATAGAAAGAAGACATTTTTTACAATGATAGTGGTGAAACACTATCCAAAGAGGACCGTTCCTGAAAACTTTCAGGGTCAAATTAGACAGGAATACAAGCAACCAGATCTATTTGTTGATGTCCCTGCTCACTGAAGGGAAGATGAATTAGCTGATCTCTAAAGGTCCTTTCTAATCCTAAGCATTTTATGATTCTAAATGTACAAACCAATCTTTATTGCATCTCAACCAAAAGTGTAAACTAGAATTTTTCAGAGGCTAAAATTTAAGAAGATTTTGTTGATATTTTTAATGGGAACAACAAATGCTGCTTTCCTGAAGAAAATGATATCCATTGCTCAAATCAAAGGTCTTTTTGCAAGAATTTTTTCAGTCATTATTATTTTTCCATGGTCTAGACATATTAGATAATATAATAATCTTAATTATTAGTGATGAGTAGATGTCTAAACAGAAAATAAGATTATTGTGTTGGGAAAACTTCAGGATAACTTCTCCAAGTACAGCAATAGCAGCTCAACAGGATACATGATCATTTAAAGACAGAATCACAAATTCATAGAATTATCAGTGTTGGAAGGACTTAAGTGATCAAGGTTAATCTCTCCAACAAAACAGTACTGACCAAAGCACATTACCCAGAAATGCATCCAGATGGGTTTTGGCTACTTCCAGAGAAGGAGACTCACAGCCTCTCTCGGCATCCTGTTCCACTACTTTGTGACTGTAAAGAATTTAGTCCTTATACCTTCTCTGTCATGTTTGTCTATCACCTTTGTTGCCCTCTGCTGGATTCTCTAGAACTGGAGAGCCCAGAATTGGACACAGTGCTCCAGATGTGGCCTCACCAGGGCAGAGTAGAAGAGAAGGATGACCTGTCTAGACCTACTGGCCACACACTTCTTAATGCACCCCACAATATTACTGGCCTTCTTGGCCACAAGGGCACTAATTTGGTTCATGGTCAGTTCATGAGTTGTCAATTTTTGTGTCTGATGGGGGAATGTTCCAATTCAATCTTTTTGGTTTTGTCTTTTACAGTGCTCTTGGTATCAGCTTACATATCCACATCTTCCAATCAGCAGAGAGATATATGGCCACTACAGTCTCTAGAAGGTCTACAAAGGTTCTAGAGAGTTTGGTCTGAGTCTGTGTGCATGTGAATGTGTAGAGGACTTGGGCTGTGTGCTCTGAGACAATGGGATATGTTTATGTTCCTTTAGGGTTGCTAATGAGCTTTTGGTGTTTTCATTGTATCTGTTCTGCCAACAATGTTGAGGTGTATTTCTACTCCTTTACAACACCCTTGTCTTCTAGAGCCCTGACTCCTGGTATTGTCAGGTAGGACTTTTGAAGAGGGCAGATTTAGCTCTTACAAAGTCCAGTGTTGCAAATCTGCTTGTTTCTTTACTTCTACCTTGCAGGAGACTGAACTATACCATTTCATGGTCACTGCAGCCAAGACTGGCCCCCTCATTCTTCACAATACTAGCAAGTCCTCCTTTATTAGTTAATGCAAGGTCCAGCAATGTACCTATACAGCTTGATACATTTCAGGTGCTCTCTCACATGAAGAGCAATTTCACCATGCTGCCTTTCTTGAACACTACACAGGCATCCACAACAGCATTCCAGCCATCCTACCTGTCCCACTGTGTTTCAGTAATTGCAATGGGATCATGGTCCTGAGACCACACACAGATCTCAAGCTCTTCTGGTTTGTTCCCCATACTGCATGTGTTAGCATAGAGGCATTTCAAAGAGTTAATCAAGCATGAACATTTTCTTGGAGGAGAGTGGGAGCATGTACCATAGTTGTACATCCAGCCATGTACATAAAGGTGGTTTCCTTCTGGTTCTTTTCTTGGTGTATTACCCACATGGGCATTCTGACCTGGGAATTTCCACTTCCATCCTCCCAGAGCCTTTGATTTAAAGTTCATTTCACTGTGTTATTCAAGTGAGAACAAGTGACAGTAGTTGTCAGACCGGTGTCAGTTGGGCTTTTTTTCTTGCTTTCAGAAGACCAGAAGAATGAGACTTTTTTGGGCACACTCAGAAGAAAATTAGAATGTTTTGGTTTGAAAAGGCCCAAATTTGATCAAACAACTTGAGTAGTTTTTAGAAGACCAGAAGATTATCTGCAAATTAATCATGAACCTTTGGAAGTTTCTAAGTGGCACTTGCATTACCTATTGCTGCTTTCATCTTGAGACTCGTTTCTGAAATTGACGGTAGAATCTGTTACACACAAAGGAATTTTACAATGTGCAGTTTGAAAGGACAATATTAATAACTTATAAATATTAATGCCTATTGATTCTCTTGCGTAATTTAATTTGTGTTGTAGAGCACAGCCATTGTACAAAATAAAGTTGCAAGCATTCTTTGAAACTATTTGGATTAGACTGGCTTTGCTGAATACAAAGTACTTAAAAACACTGAAGAGAAAATGAATGGTTGCACAGTATCTTGTATCTTTAGCCGCAACTGATAAATTCTTGAAGTGGAGACTGGAAGACTTTTTCAGTGAGCAGATTTTTTTAAAATGTATTTTCCACATTCCTTTCCTGTTGTAAGTCACCAGTCCGTTATTAATCACTCTTTGCATGACTGAATTGTACCAGAGCTGTAAATGTTCATGTGTGAAAGAAGCAGTTTTCCACTGCAGATGTGTTAATGGGCAACTAGATTATGATGATTAATTCTGCATAATCTGGATTTATGAAGTGATGGAGAATGTAATGTTAAGATTTATGCACTGTCTATTTGTTATCTCTTGTAAAAATTTTTATGATGATATAATTGGCCAATAACTCAGACCTCTGATAACCCAAGAAGATTAACTTTCAGTTTAACAAAGGACATTTAAAAAAATAAAAAAAACAAGAAAAAAATGCAGTATTTTATTAGAAAGTATATAGAATATGGGAGTATTTGTATAAATGTGTGATGACTTTTTTTTTTTTCCCATGAGAGCTGAGTACAGAAATATGGTTTGGGACTGGGAAACTGGGAAATTGAGCAAACATCAACTTACAGAACTTCATGAAAGTTCTGTGCTCTTCTGACCAGTATTTGTATGATTTCCTCATTTGGGAATGGTAGTCAGATTTGCATCTGTGGGAACTGACAGCACAAAATAAATCATGTCTAACAACATGCTGAAAAACTGGCAAGAGACAAAGTGTAATGTGACAAATACAGCTGACAATGAACACGGTAGAATTTATGAGAAAGGAATATGAACATGGAAATGGAACTTCACTTTACACCTTACGTTTGAAATTCTTTTATTTATTTCTTACTAACTGGAAAAATTCAAGGAATATATATATATATATATATAAAAAATAGCGTACTAAATAAATTTTTTGTCAATTTAAACACAACTGTATTATGGAGAAAAATTTAGATGAACGTTTTTATTATTAGCTGCTATTTTGAATGCCAGATGAGCTAATAAAAGTATAATTCTAAAGCATATTGATTAGTGGATAGACTAGTGCAGCTACTTTTGTCATATGTTTGTAGGGATGTATTTTGTATAGGCTGAGCAATCCCAGTTCTGTGAGCTTAGCCAGAGTCTGAGCTAAGGGCTTTGAAGCCTGCTCGGAAAGTTTGTCAAGGTCAGTGATGTGCAGGTCTGTGAGAAAGTTGGCACGTAGAAGGAAAACAACAGGTTGTGGAATGAAAACTAACTCATTCATGGGACAGACGTACTTAGCCAGTAGCAGCAGCTTTTAAGGGGTATGGACAGATGTGTTGTACCAATCAGCAATGTACATGTATCGCATGGACTGCCCGGCTGTGTATAAAGGGGTTGGGCTGACAATATAACGGCATTCGTTTGATCACATTGATCGTCTCGCGACTGTCCATTTTGTACTCCCGGAGAATTGGTGGCCCGTACAGGGAGACATGTTCAGGTAAAAATCAGTTTTGAAGCCTACCTCCGAAGCTTGAAGTAAAAGAGTAACAGAAGTTCATCCATTATTATTTGATGTAAAATGAAGCATCAAAACATTATTTCAAAAAAAGAAAAGTTTACTATAATAATTATATTTACAAGACAGGTCATCAGATGCAAATTCTTTCATAATTAACTACCCGTGTTACTGACTGAAATAATCAAACTTCTGGCATAAAAATTATCATGGATAAATTACACTGGAATTATTAAGATTTACTTGATATTCTATGTCTCAAATACTAGCAGTGGTTTAAAGATAAAATGCTCTGCAAATATACTTTTTTTTTTGTCAAAGTAAAAATGTCAGGTTAAATTTAATTTCATTTTTGAAGTATAAAAATTCTCACTAAAGCCAGTTCATGTATTGATGTGTTACTATTTTGAACAGCTAAAACATAATAAAGAGAGAAAGAAAAGAAACCCCAAAATACCAATGAAAATAAATAGTGAAACTTCTACAGAAAAATTGGCCTAAGTGTTTAATGTATTTGTGGACAAAAAATAAATAGCTTAGTTCAATCTTTATTAAATTATTTCACAGCTGCAAGACTTCACTAAGGACAACAGTTCTGATAGATAAATAAAAATGTTTGCGTATTGCAATGAAAAATTAGGATTTACATAGAACGGTTTGAATATCTAAAAAAAGGCACAAATGAACAAAAGCCCTACTTCTCCCTTTTTAAGATTAATTTTTCCCTTACAGACTGGTTGCTGTCTGAATCATGAAGATTTTTCACTTCTTGTTGGGAAGAGCTTTCTGTACACAAAATACACCACTACCCTGTCCAGGTATTATATGTTTATATCTATCTATCTATATATTTATAGCTCCTGAGCAAATGCTTAACAAGAACAGTGGTCTAGTATATGTCCTGAAAAAAAAAATCTCAGGTTTAGCCTATGGTTAGAGGTTAGCATAGATGGACATACTGTGAGAGCTTCTGCCAAGCAAGGCTTATGTGGGAAAACAATATTCCCATATTTCTGTTTGTCACCTTTCAACACCATCTACTGAAACTGTTTTAATATATTTGTTTTTTTGAGAACTTCTGAAAAACGGGGGCAATTTTTTCAAAAATGTTGGTTGTATGCTATATTTAAATAAAACATTTGGAATGCTACAGTGGTGGTTTATCAGGGTTTAGAATATCAGACCCAAGCTCATTACACTAAGAAGTTTGCAAAAGGTGATGTAAAGACACCAGAACGAAATGAGGCACTTTATGTAGTTATCAAAAGCTTCACTGTATGGAGACAAAGTAATGAAGGAAGGCTATTCTAAATTATCATCTGTTGTGATGTCTGTATTCAACATTATAAGCACATTATGATAGTGTTATTGTGAAATCTTCCATGTTTATTCAATGTAGTCAAATTACTCAGATGTCATGTACAGTTAATTATTTGTAAGTGCTTAATTAATCTAACTATATCACAAAGTATGTAAATATGTCAGAAAATCCCTTTACAAAATTTATAAAGAAAAAATGTATCTAATCTCCGTGCAACCATTAATGTTCAAAGAATGTAATTGTTCTCTTTTATCTTCTAATGACATTTTGTGTTTGAAATTCACATCTAATCCAAGACTGAAAATCTGATGCACCTATTGTAAATTTCAAAACAAATTGGAATTTGTCTCAATTGCAGGTTCTTCTTAATTTTGATTAAACTCCCAGAAAAGACTTGTTTTATAACTCACAAAAACAAACTGCTGGATGATGAAAGTTTACACAGAAACTCTTCTATTAAAAAGCAATTTTACTCCCATCTGTGTAAAACCAAATAAATAGATCTCAGGTCTAGCTGATATTCAAAATGTAACCAGACAAGGTCCTCAGCAACCTAGTCCAAGTTGTTCCTACTCTGAGCAAAGCATTGGACTAGAAGAAAACCCTAAGTCCCTCTGAATCATCTACATTCTTTATGGGTTGTCACTTATTCATGCATGATTCATTCACATTATGTCATGTCCCCCTGGTTTAGGCTGAAATAACTATTTCTGGTTTATTTTGTTTTATTATTGATAGTCAATTTATATAAAATATTTTCAAATTACTCACAATGTTCCTCAGGTAAGATTTTTAATTCAGAATGGATATAAAAATGTAACTTCTAGTGTCTTTTCAGTAAACATTATAAAATCAAACATTTCATAAGGAAGGACTTGGAGGGGAATTATGTATATCTGACCACACAGAGCAAGAGAGCTGCCAGCCCCCAAACACTATTTCTTGAAGTTTATGACATGTTTGAGGGGTCCCTTTGGCCAGGGAGCCTCTGGGGAGGAAAGAGGGATCCCATAAAAGTCAGAATTTCTTTTGGGTGAAGCCGAGAAGGGACATGGCGGGGTCAGACTGTGGGAGGTTTAAGTGCGGCAAAACTGGAAGTTGCACTCAGAACACACAGAGCAAGAGGCAGCCTCTAACCACGGGGCAGGGGGGCAAAAAACAAGCAAACAAACAAAACCCAAAACAACAACTGCAAATGTTGTCAACCCAGCAGCAGAAGGCCAGGCTACAGTCACCACTGCATGTGGATGTGAGAACCCAAACAGAGCAAGATAAGGCTGTGAAGGTGATAGGCTGCAGGGAATGCCAGAGCTTCTCACTGATCTCGGGCTGTGTACAGTGTGAACAGGTAGATTATCTGCTTAACTGAGTGGCACAGCAGCAAGACGAGGTCGAAAGCCTACAAGCGACAGTACAAAGCCTCAGAAGCATAAGGGAGGCTGAAATAGAGGTAGACTGATGGACCCAGGCTTTGAACTCTGGACAATGGCCAAATAAGAGCTAGAATCAGGGGCTCCTGTATCCTGCACTTCTCAGATGGAAGACAGAAGCCCAAGTAGAAGGTGTCAGTGGAGATAAGTCCAAGGCCATGGCAGAAGGCAAGCACCACCCTTGCCTACCTCATCTGCCCTCAGAAGTAGGTATGCCACTGAGAAATATATAGGAGCTCCTCTTGGAAGACAGCCAGTTTAAGAGGGGTATAGATGACAGGCAACCGATTCCAGATGTCCTAGCACAGTCATGTAAATTGAAGAGGTCTTCCAGTAATATGACAATCTCCTGCACAAAGAAGAGAAGGGTCCTAGTTATTGGAGACTCACTCCTGAAGGGAACTGAGGGCCCAGTATGCACAGTTGACCCTGATCATAGGGCAGTCTGCAGTCTACCTGGAGCCTGAATTAGGGATATCACTAGGATGCTCTCTAACCTGGTGGGATCAAGTGACATTTACCCACTGCTAATCTTCCAGACAGCTGGGGAGGAAGCTGTATTGCATAGCCTGAGGAAAATGAAGAAAGACTTCAAGGCTCTAGGATGTTTGGTAAAAGAGTCTGGGATACAAATTATATCTCTTCATAAATTCCATTCTGGGGTGAGGACAGGGGCTAGAATAGAAGGATTCAGTCCATAAATGCCTGGCTATGAGACTAGTGCTACAGACAGGGTTTTGGGTTCTTTGATAATGGCTGACTATATAAGACACCAGACCTGACAGTTACACATGGGAAAGGTTTATCTCAGAAGGAAACAAGGGTTCTGGGGCAGGAATTGGCAGGGCTCATTCAGAGGGCTTTAAACTAGATTCGAAGTGGGGTGGGATTGTTGCTGGGTGGGCACCAGTGGGGCACTGCTCTGGTCTTGATGATCACGAGGCCTCCCACCATCCTAATGTGAAATCAGAGTGCTCAGCTTGCTCCCTGAAATGCCTGTGCACAAATGCACACAGCATTGAGAACAAGCAGGAGGAGTTAGAAATCTGTGTTCAGTCAGGTGATTATGGTCTGATGGCAATTACAGAGACATGGTGGGACAGATCACATAACTGGAATGTGGTCATGGATGGCTATGTCCTTTTCAAAAGGGACAGGTCAGCAAGGCGAGGTGGTGGAGTTGCTCTTTACGTGAGAGAGCAACTGGAATGTGCCGAGCTCTGTCCAGGAGTGAATGAAGAGACAGTTGAGAGTTTGTGAGTACAGATTAGGGGGCAGGCTGGCATGGGTGTTGTGGATGGCTATTACAGACCACCAGATCAGGACAAGGAAGTTGATGAGGTCTTCACCAGGCAGCTGACAGCAGCCTCACAGCTACAGGCCTTGGTTCTCATGGGGGATTTTAACTACCCTGATATTTGCTGGAAGACCTACTCAGCCAGTCATCCACAGTCCAGGATATTCCTCCAGTACACTGGTGACAAGTTCCTGATGCAAACAGTGGAGGAGTCCACTAGGCAAGGAGTGCTTGCTGGATCTTGTACTCACCAACAAGGAGGGTCTGGTTGAAGCAGTGAAGGTTGAGGGCAGCCTTGGTTGCAGTGACCATGAGATGGTGGATTTCAGGATCTCATGTGTCAGGAACACAATACCTATAAGAATCACAACCCTGGACTTCAGGAGGGCCAACTTTGGCCTTTTCAAGCAATTACTGAAGGAAATCCTATGGGACAGGGTACTAGCAAGTAAGGTGGTCCAAGATAGTTGGTTAACATTCCAAGACCACTTCTTTGAAGCCAAGATAAATGCATTCCAACAGGTAGGAAGTCAAGGTAGGGAGCCAGAAGACCTGTGTGATTAAACAGAAAGCTGCTGGGCAAACTTTGCAAGGGAGGTCAAGGACAAAAGAAAGGGCTTCTTCAAATACATTGCAGGTGAAACTAAACCTAGAGGTAATGTAGGCCCCCTGCTGAATGCAGTGGCTGCCCTGAAGACAGAGGATACAGAGAAAGCAGAGATACCGAACACCTTCTTTACCTCTTGCTTCTGGGGGCTGTTCTGATTTCAAGACCCAGACTGTTGAGGCCCCACAGGAAGTTGAGACAAAAGAGGAGTTTGCCCTGGTTGATCAGGACTGGCTTATGGATCAATTGGGCAAACTGGATGGATAGAAATCCATGGGCCCTGATGGGATTCACTCATGAGTGCTAAGGGAGACAGTGGAAGTCATTGCTAGGCCACTCTCCATCATCTTTGCTAGGTCCTGGGGATCAGGATAGGTGCCTAGGGACTGGAGGATAGCAAAAGTTCCTCCAATCCTCAAATAAGCTAGTAAGGAGGACCCAGGTATCTATAGACTGGTCAGCCTCACCTCCATCCCAGGAAAGATGATGGAACAATTTATCCTTGACACTGTCTCTAGGCACATCAAGAACAAGAGGGTTGTCAGGGACATTCAGCATGGCTTCGCCAAGGGGTAGTAATGCTTGACTTGCTGATGACACAAAGTTGGGAGGAGTGGCCGACATGCCAGCAGGCTGGGCTGCCATTCAGTAAGACCTGCACAAGCTGGAGAACTGGGCAGGAAGAAATGTAACAAAATAAAACAAGGGTAAGAGTAGAGTCCTGCATCTGGGCAAGAACAACCCCAGAACCAGTATAGGTTGGAGAAAGGGACCTGAGTGTCCTAGTGGGCAGCAAGATGACCATGAGCCAGCAATGTGCCCTTGTGGCCAAGAAGACCAATGGCATCCTGGAGTGGATCAGGAAAGGGTGGTTAGCAGATTGAGAGAGATTCTCCTCCCCCTATACTCTGCCCTGCTGAGACCACATCTGTAGTATCTGGGCCCCTTAGTTCAAGAAGGACACAGAACTGCTTGAGAGAGTCCAGTGCAGAGCCACAAAAAAGATCAAGGAAGTAGAACACCTCCCTGATAAGGAAAGGCTGAGGGAGCTGGGTCACTTCAGCTTGGACAAGAGGAGACTGAGGAGTGACTTTATTAATGTTTATAAATATGTGAATGGCAAATGTCAGAAGGATGGAGCCAGGCTCTTCGCAGTGTCATCTAGGACAAGGGGCAATGGGTGTGAGCTGGAACATAGGAGGTTCCATACAAATATCAGAAGGAAGTTCTTCACAGTGAGGGTGACAGAGCACTGGAAAACGCTGCCCAGAATGGTTGGGGAGTCTCCTTCTCTGAAGATTTTTAAAACTTGCAGGGATATGTTCCTGTGTGACTTGGTCTAGGTGATCCTGCTGTGGCAGCAGGATTGGACTAGATGATCTTTTGAGGTCCCTTCTAATACCTGATCTGTGATTCTGTGATTCTGTGATCTGTGGTCCAGGGTATTATATAAGGAACAATCAAACACTGTTTCAGTTATTGAGCTATTTTCATGCTTGAATACTTATCCTTGTGAGATTAAGTGTTTTGTTTTATTCACATTGTTATTTATAATATAGGACAAAGCAATCAATGTCTAGACATATTCATATTCCTTGCTGAAACATTCTATTAAAGGAATATTGTTTCCCAGACCAACAATCAAGGCCAGTACTGCGGTTTGCAAACCTGATGGCAGAATTCCTCAGTGAGAAATTGGTACTAAATTAACTTCAGTACCAATTTAATGAAGTGAATGCCAATCTGAGGGTTTGATTTTTTTTTGTATTGTTACAGTCTCATTCTATTGGTCTTTTCTCCTATCGACTAGTAGCAGAATGTCAAC